>LPNX010038083.1:267133-420609 GCA_001517045.1 Pseudotsuga menziesii | reverse complement strand
CAGCTCCATATTCAGTCTCCATTGTTGATAATTTGCATGATCAATTGTTAATTGCTGTGAGTGAAATTAATCTACTGCAGGCCTGAATTTCTACACATTTCTCGTAACCAAATGGATCTTTTTGAGTGATCTTGATTTCCTTCACACTCATAAAACTTAATCTATTTTATACTATTCTGGAAGGACATTGGGTAGGTGGTAATTTAACCTTTTTCGGACCTCCCTGACTAAGTATGAAAAAGCTTCACCTTTTCTTCTTCGAAAGTTAAGAGAGTTCTTCTGTGGTTTGTTTTATACTTTTTCGGCCTCAGGAGACTAAATTGGACGAAAAAGGACCCCCCTGGAGTCTTCTTTGGCGTTTTCAGACTCTCTAAATGTGAAAACACCGGCTGAGCATGTACTAGTTCATGCTCATTAAATCCACGAATCAGTGACACTATCAAGCATTATTTTCCCATCTCTTCAAGCTTCTTAAAAAATGAAGAGGGAACCAAGTTTACTTTCCTGGACTCGTTAAAATTTAACAGGGAAGGTAAGGAAGAAGTTTTCTCTTGTTTTCAGTAATGGTAGCATGTCATCCTTGAACATAGCACTCTTTGTTTTTCGATATCTATGTTTCAGTGTCCACTTGTGTTCAGCTATCACTTTGAGTTTCTTACTCCTCCTCTTGTCCATTATACCTGGGGAATCTGATCATGTCTCCTACATGACAGATAAGTCTAGTTGTTCTATCTATTATACGCTACCTTGTATCATCTCTGTGTTGTGCTCATTGTTCAAGGACTCTACCCAATGTTTGATCTATAGCCTGATCCCATCATTGTTATATCTGTTATCTATTTGTGTCTCCCTTCTTTTGCCCAGTTTCTAGTCACTCTTGTGATCCGTTGGAGGATCTGTTGCATTCCTTATCACAACATGGTTCTATTTTCAGTACTTCCTGATGGCAAAGACCTAGAGTTTTGACGATCGTACCTCAGGATTCACTTTCATCATTGGTGAATTCCTTTGCTTTAGTTGTCAATTATCACCTATTGGTTGACAAACTGTTGAATCCTTTCCATGTTCGACTTCAACTTACCCTTATTCACATGGCTTGGATTGTACTAGTTCTTTGGGATCCTTTATGAAGACCTTAGTTCACACTTATGGACTAAGTTGCACAAGATTATGTTCTATCAATCTACATAGCTTCCAGATCTTTGAAGACTCATCATTATTGTATATTGTGGCTTCGATCCACCTTTGTAATATACGTGGCTCTATACCCGTATCATATTATGTACTCAAATATTGTAAAGGAGCTAGTGTTCCAGTAAATTGAACATAGCATCCTCAGATGTAACTTTGTATATGACATTACTAGGTATTTGTTTCAGGTACTCTCTTTGCTCCATTGGATTTCTGAGTTCTCCAAAGCTAAATATTATAATGTATTTCGGCCATCGTTTCCCTCTGACCTCACACATTAGGGGGCATCTGTTATACACCTGAGTGGCACCTCTCCGTCCGAGTGCCGACATCCCTCATGTTGGTACAAAAAAGGACATCTATGGATAGAGGTTTGCCCAAAACACTATAGATTGGCTTATTGCATAATACATTCTTCCTCCATCCATCTGATTACTTTGCCATTTTGCTATATTGACTTGTATTTGCGACTCTCCTTCTATGCAAATCATGAGTCATTCACGAGTGTCCCTTATAGCAAGTCGCGAATGGATGTATTCACGGGTTGCCCTTATAGCAAGTCACGAATCATTCACAGGTTGTCCTTCTGCATACCCACGAATATGTCCCTGAACATTTAAGAATAAAAACACGCGCTGATCTGAGATTAGTTAAGTATTGTTACCTTAATTACCTTAACTATCTCAACCTCCTCAACCTTCGAAACTGCCTTATTTCCTCCATATAAATACAGGCCTTGGTGAGGGTGTTAGATACTTACACTTGGAGAGAAAATTTATGTTGGTGGAGTTTATACAGAATTCTTTGGAGTAGTGGAACTCAGAATCCTTTGGTTGCAGAGGAGTCCTTGTCTCAGGTGTTGGGTTGTAATCTGAACTTCTTCATTATTGATAATAAAGAGAATCCTTCTTCCATATGTGTTTCATGTATCTTGGTTCGATAAATGTTTATGTTTATGCACCTTATATATGATTTATCTAACCTACTTATATATATATGAATCACCTTGTATCTGGAAGATTGGCTCTTGACAGGTGAAAGAAGAGCAACCTTGAAGACTTTGGAGGTGAAGTAGAACGGAAGAGGACTAGCAAGGATCGACCTTCGTTAATCGAGTAAGTCTTTCTCATCCTCCTATTTCCTTTACTGCACTCTGTAAGTCAATTGTCTGCAAGTTGATTGAGTATGTTGGTAACCCCAGACCTTCGGTTATTAGGTGTGTAATCCTGTACAACACTTGTTTAGTTTTATGCTACTATATACTATAGGGTAATCCATTCCATCGTCCCCTAATTGTGTTAATATCGTGCATATTGCTAGGTCTGATACGTCGATATGTACATGGAATTTGATCGACCAATTCATGAATCTAAGGATAGGTGCCTCGACTAGTTTCCTTTTTAATGTGTGAAAGGACATATTACATTCATCTATCCAGTCGAACTCATGATCTTCTCTTTATAGTTCTTCTAATGGATAGGTCATATCTGAGTAGTATCTAATAAATTTTCTATAATATCCCATGTGTCCCAATAATAACCTGACCTATTTTGGATTTACAGGTGGTTTCAAGTCGAGGATAATATTTATCTTTGCAAAGTCGACCTTGATACCTTCTTTGCATACAATGTGCCCTAGTATTATTCCGATAGGGGTTAAAAAGATTCATTTTCTTATGTTGAGAGATAACTGAATTTGTCAACATCGTTCTAGCATGATCCTTAGCCATTTGTAGTGATCTTTCAACATGGACTAAATCGTCTAATCATCAAAATATACTACCATTGTTTTGTAGATATATTCTTGAAATGTTTTGACAACGATTCTCAAAAATATTGTAGGTGCATTTTTGAGACCAAAAGGCATAACTTTGTAGGTGAATGAGCCAAATTCACATGCAAATGTTTTCTTTTTCTGATCTTCTTTGGTTATTGGTAACTGGTTATACCCTGAAAAACCATCTGTAAATGAGTAGCATTCATGTCCTACAACTTCATTTAAGATTTTATCTGCGTATGGTGTTGGGAATGGGTCTGTTAGGGTGACTTTGTTTAATTCTTTGAAATCAACACAGATCCTCAGCTTCATTGGGTTGTGTTTCTTTGGTTGGACGACCATCAGTCTTTCCCATTCTGACTGATTGATAGGGTAGATAATTCCTGCTGCGAGCATATTATCGAGCTCTTTCTTGACTATCTCTTTGTATTTATGAGCTAATTTGTATGGCCTTTTCTTTACGGGTCGGGCATCGGGATTGATATCGATCTTCATTTCGCCCATTTCATGGACTATCCCTTTGAGATATTTATAGTCTCTAGCGAATACATCCTGGAATTCTTTCAGTAGGTTTACTATTTCTGTCGTTTTCTCTTCGCTCCAGTAATTGCCAATTTTTGCCATTTTTGGTTGTTCATCATTTGATATGTCAAACTCTTTAGTTTTAACTTTGGCATCCAACCATTCTGGTGCTTTGGCTTCATTGATCGATTGACTCCCTTCTTTGAATTGTGAGAATGTAGCAGGGAAGTATTGATCCAGAGGATTATTCATCTTTAATTTACACTGATCCAATATGGTACAATAGTTATTAATATATGGTTCAGAGAACATAACATATATATATATATATATATAGCTGCGACAGACTTATCACTTGCTGTGATAGACTTAGATGTGACCGACTTAGCTGTGACAGACTTAGCTGCGATCGACTTAGCTGTGACAGACTTAGCTGCAACAGACTTAGTTGTGACAGACTTAGCTGCAATAGACTTAGCCACGACAAACTTAGCTGCGAAAAACTTAGCTGCGATAGACTTATCACACCTACTATGACAAACTTAGCTGCGACAGACTTATCACACTGCTGTGACAGACTTATCACACTGCTGTGACAGACTTAGCTGCGACATACTTATCGCACTTGCTGCGACATCGCGAAGTTAGTGGTGACATCAAATGGTTGCGTTACGTGTGACGCTATGGTATGGTGCAACATATGTGCGTAACGGTCATTGCAACGTGTTGTGATTCAACATGTGCGCGGAGTAAGTTGCAATGTTTTGGGGATATGGAACGTCATGGCAACATAATGCTTGTGCAGTGACTTGGCCGAATTGCATGGTTTAGCTTAGCATATGGTTGTAACAACAATAATAATAATAAAATATAACAGCCGAGATGATGGAATCGAATCGGTTACTTATCCCTCCCACTAAAATATTAAATAGAGGAGGCTGGCCACCAAGAAGGGGGCGGATTGTTTTGGAGCGCAGAGTATCGTTTCTCTGTTATGAGAAGCTTAGAGATCAATTTTGCTGTGAAGTGTCCAAATGCTGTGCTGTAGAAGTCGACATTCTCTATTATATTTTAGCTTTCTTTGTCTTTGAATGCTGATTGTAATTTCGAGAGAAAGGTCTTAAAGATTTTGTACAGCATTCTGTTTACAGTTGCTGAAGTTGTTTCCAGAACCATTTTGTACCATTTTAAAAAATATTAATTCGATCGGTACCCATTGGAGAGGGACCTGGAGACGTAGCCCAGTGGAGGGGGTGAACTCTATTATCAACTTCTATTTGTGACGCTTTGATTCTGTGCTTCTTTATGTCTGTTTATCAGTTTTTTTTCCATATGTTTTCAGTATTTAATTTCTGTTAATGCTGTTCCATTAATTAACCTGCTGAACGCATTCTTTTAACACAAACTTTTAATGCACACAAGTTGAGGTTCGACGGAGCATGTTATGGTATCAGAGCTGGTTGACTGCTTGTGCAAGTTTATGAATGCTTACCAGATCTAGGTTAAAGTGTGGTGAAGGAGAATTAGTTGAAGAAGATCCTGAGATTGGCTCAAGGAGAACATTCTCAAGAACCATGTCTTCTCCACGAGGGGAAGAAGAAGGACACACAGAACGTGAAAACCCTATTATTTCTGAATATGAGTTTTTAGAGGCTTTTATGAGCATGAAAGCCATGATGGAAATTCTACTCGATGAGCGAGCAGAAAGGAAGAAGAAAGAAGAAGGATCTTCATCCAAAGATGCAGAAGTGAAGAAGGAATAAAAGTGTAAAGGAGTAGGAGGTGATGGTGATCCTCCTGAAACTAATCAAACTTTCTCTTCTTCTCATTCACATAATGCTAATGCAAATTCTAATATGCCTTATTTCAAGTTGGATGTTAAGTTTGAGTTACCGATTTATAATGGAGATTTAGATGCTGAAAAGTTAGACAATTGGATCAAGCAGCTTGAATTATATTGCAGGGTGCAGGGCATTAATGATGACCCTTCCAGGATTCAATTGGCCACTTTGAGAATGAGTGGAATGGCTCTTACTTGGTGGGAGAGCAATATTTAGCAAGATCTTCGAAAGAATGGTAAAATTATTTCAGTTTGGAATGAATTCATTGAAGTATTAAGAAAGCAATTTTATCCTTTAGGCCATATTCAACAATTAACCATGGGTTGGAAAATGTTAAGACAATCTAAAGGACAAAGCATTCAATATTATACTCACGAATTCAGAAAGAGGGCCACTAAATTGAGTGTTGCATTAGATACACAGGAAACTCTTCTTAAGTACATTGGTGGCATGCATTCTTATTTAAGACATACTTTGTTGATGTTTAACCCTAGTAATTTGGATGATGTATGTGTTCAAGCTACCCATTTAGAAGCCATGGGTAAGCATGCTAATGATACTTTTGTGAAGAAATCATTTAAATTTGACAGCAAATCAAAAGGTCAAGATAAGGGGAAAAAGAAGATGGCTACTGTTAAGAAAGAGGGTGAAAATGCTACATGTTCACATTGTAAGAAGGGACATGATGTCTCTAAGTGTTGGAAACTTCATCCAGAGTTAAGGCCAAAGAAGTTCATAGGAAACAAGGATAAAGGAAAAGCAAAAGCTACTGCAACAGTTATTCAAGACTTAAGATCTGACTCAGGTGATGAAACAAAGGTTACAACTGTCAAAATCCAGGGTAAGAATAAAAGTATCTCACTTCCCATTGATGCAAGATCAAGTTCTAGTGCAAGTACAAATCTTCCATCTACTTCTAAGCAAAGTGATAAAGATAGAAGTGCACTGTTTCATGTTTGTTTCATTGCAAATCACACAAATATTGATACATTGTTTGATAGTGGTTCCCAAGTAAATGTGATATCAGAAGAAGTGGTTAAGAAATTGCATTTAGTTACTATGCCTCATGAAAAACCCTATCCTCTTGGTTGGGTTACTAATGATACACAATTACAAGTTACAAAGAAATGTGTATTGAAATTTGCAATTACTGAAAAGTTCATGGATGAGGTAGAACTAGATGTAGTACCACTTGACATTTGTGGAATAGTACTTGGGAGTCCATATTTGTATGACCGGAAAGCAATCTTTAATAGAGAGCAGAATATGTATCATCCTTTTAAAGATGGTGTAGAATATATTGTACAAGCACATAAAATAAAAACCTATCTAGCAATAGTTTCTGTAGGAAAAATGAAGAGGCTGGTAAATGCTAGTAAGAATTTTGTGTTAATGATGGTTAAGGTGAAAAATGATGAGATTTCTCAATCTTTTGAAGGATGTGATCCTAAACATAAATATGAACTGATTGAAATTATTTCTAAGTATTGCGATTTATTTCAAGATCCGAAAGGGTTACCACCAAAGAGAGAGATTCAACATGAGATACAGTTGCAGCAGGATGTGCCACTCCCGAACATAGCCATGTACTGGATGTCTGTAATGCAGAATGAGGAGATCAAAAAGCAGGTTCAGGAGCTGATTGAGAAGGGGGTCATCTGGCCAAGCACTTCTCCTTGCAGCTCTCCTATAGTCTTAGTTCCAAAGAAGGATGGGTCATGGAGGATGTGTATCAACTACAGGGCCCTTAACAAAATCACCATTAAAAACAGGTATCCTCTTCCTCGCATTGATGATTTGCTTGATCAGTTGAAACATGCCATTTATTTTACAAAATTGGATCTGCGTAGTGGGTATCATCAAATCCGTGTTGCTGAAAATGATGCCTGGAAAACATCGTTTAAAACAAAACAGGGTTTGTATGAATGGCTTGTAATGCCTTTCGGGCTATGTAACGCTCCTACTACTTTCATGCAGGTCATGAATGATGTATTTCGTCCATTCATTGATGATTTTGTAATTGTATATTTGGATGATATCCTTGTGTTTAGAAAAACCTGGGAAGAGCATATTGTACATTTGAAGAAAGTTTTAGATGTACTGAGGAAGGAGAAGCTTTATGTAAAAATGTCTAAATGTGAGTTTCCTAAAACTTCTTTAGTATATCTAGGCCATATTATTGGTGGAGGCCACCTGTGAGTGGACCCAGCTAAGGTTGCTGTCATTGTAAACTGGCCACGACCTAACACCGTTACTGAAATCAGAAGTTTTCTGGGTGCATTTCAGTATTGGAGGAAATTCATTTCTGGATTTTCTTCCATTGCTGCTCCATTACATGCGTTGACAAGTGTCACAGAAATTTTCTAGTGGGGAGGCAAGAATCAGAGAGCCTTCAACACCTTGAAGAAAAATATTAGCACAGCACCAGTTCTAACGTTGCCAGATTTGCAGCAGCCATTTGAGATCAAAACTGATGCCAGCGGGTTTTCCATGGAGCAGTTTCGATGCAAGGAAGGAAGCCAATCTGTTACCATTTAGAAACATTCTCTACTGTGGTAAGTAACTATCCGACCTATGACAAAGAGTTGTATGCTTTGGTACAGAGTGTGAAGAAGTGGAAACATTATATCAAGAGAAAATAAATAGTCATACATACTGATCACCAGCCACTTCAATATTTACAATCTCAAACTAAAGTACAACAAAGTAGGCATTTAAGATGGATGGGATTTTTACAGCAGTTTCATCTCGTAATTAGATACAAAAAGGGAATTCATAATAAAGTAGCAGACATGTTATCAAGGCCACCTATGAATGCTTCAATCATTCTTCAGAACAGTTCATTAACCCATGAGAGTTATGTTGAACAATATGCAGAAGATAAAGATTTTAAGAACGTATATGCATCATTAACACATGGTAAATAGGAAGAGAACTATTTTGTGCATGATCAGCTCTTGTATCATCTTGGTAAACTCTGTATTCCAGAGAAAGAAAGAGTGCATGTGATCCGAGAGGCACATAGTTCATTGATTGCAGGACATTTTGGAGTAAGTAAAACATTTTCTTTATTGCAGAATCACTGTTATTGGCCTCAGATGCAAGAAACTGTAGCTAGGTATATAAGAGGTTTTGTTATGTTTGCAACAAGTAAGCCTAGCAATAGGAAATTGGGTTTGAACACACCTCTTCTAGTTTCTTCTCATCCTTGGGAAAGCATTTCTATGGACTTTGTAGGAGGACTACCTATGTCTAGAAAAGGGCATGATTATCTATATGTTGTTGTGGATAGATTCAACAAAATGTATATCTTAATGCCATGTAACAAACAGATCACTACTGAACAAATAGCTCACCTATTCTTTCAGAACGTTTGGGTACATTTTGGGCTACCCATGTCTATTGTATCTGATCGGGATTCCCGGTTCTTGGGATAATTCTGGTTGACTTGATGGGAGCTTATGGACACTAAACTGAAGAAAAGTACAGATTTTCATCCACAGAACGATGGGAAAACAGAGGTAGTAAATAAGATAGTGGTTCAGCTGCTCATAGGATATTGTAGTAAACATCCTAAACTCTGGGATGAGCAGTTGCAGTATATACAACATGCCTACAATCATGCAGTTCATTCTTCCATGAAAAGATCTCCCTTTGAAACTTGTTTTGGTTATCTGCCAAAAACACCGATGGATTTCTCTTTTGGAAAATATGCAGTGGATGGACATCATGATGCAGATAAAAATTTAAAGTTCATTTAGAGAATCCAAGCAGTGCAGCAGGTAGTTCAAGAATAGTTGGAGAAGAGCCAGGCAAAGTACAAATCCAGGCATGACAATCATCGAGTTGATCATCAATTTTAGGTTGGTGACAGAGTTTGGTTACATATCACCAAAGAGAGAATGAAAGGTGAAGGTAAAAATCTTAAGCCTATCAAGTATGGTCCTTTTGAGATCTTGGAAAAGATCGGTACAAATTCCTTTTGCTTGAATTTACCTCCATACATGCAAATTTATTCAGTTGTCAATGTTGAGAATCTTAAATTGTATGAGCCTCCTATGATCATGGATGAGGAAATTATCATGCAGATTCCTTCAGTTGATGATATGGCACCTGAATATATGAATAAGTTGCAGGATGATGTCATTCTTGACAGAAATGTAAGGACTTCACGGAGGGGGAATGCTGAGTACCTTCGAGTGGGGCTTAAAGGCATGCATCCCAGCAAAGCAAGATGGATGGAGATTGGAAAAGTGAGGGAGTTGTACCCTCACTTACTTGTAGAATGATTCAAGATTTTGGTGGTCCAAAATATCTCCAATGGGGAGGAATGATCTGGAGGATTATTCATCTTTAATTTACACTGATCCAATACGGTACAATAGTTATTAATCTATGGTTCAGAGAACATAACATATGTTTTAACTCATATATATATATATAGCTACAACAGACTTATCACTTGCTGTGACAGACTTAGCTGTGATCGACTTAGCTGTGACAGACTTAGCTGCGACAAACTTAGCTGCGACTAACTTAGCTGTGATAGACTTAGCTGCGATAAACTTAGCTGTGACAGACTTAGCTGCGACAGAATTACCTGCGACAGACTTAGCTGCAACAAACTTCGCTGCGACAGACTTATCACACCTGCTATGACAGACTTAACTGTGATAGACTTATCACACTGCTGTGACAGACTTAGCTGCGACATACTTATCGCACTTGGTGTGACATCACGAAATTAGTGGTGACATCAAACGGTTACGTTACGTGTGATGCTATGGTATGGTGCAACATATGTGCGTAACGGTCATTACAACGTGTTGTGAGTCAACATGTGCGTGGAGTAAGTTGCAACATTTAGGGGATATGGAATGTCGTGGAAACATAATGCTTGTGCAGTGACTTGGCCGAATTGCATGGTTCAGCTTAGCGTATGGTTGTAACAATAAAAAAAAAGATAACAGCTGAGATGATGGAATCGAATCGGTTACTTATCCCTCCTGCTGAACTCTTAAATAGAGGCTGGCCACTGAGAAGGGGGCAGATTGTTTTGGAGCACGGAGTATCGTTTCTCTGTTATGAGAAGCTTAGAGATCAATTTTTCTGCGAAGTGTCCAGATGTTGTGCTGTAGAAGTCGACATTCTCTGTTATATTTTAGATTTCTTTGTCTTTGAATGCTGATTGTAATTTCGAGAGAAAGGTCTTAAAGATTTTGTACAGCATTCTGTTTACAGTTGCTGAAGTTGTTTCCATAACCATTTTGTACCATTTAAAAAAAGATTAATTGGATCGATACCCATTGGAGAGGGACCCAGAGATGTAGCCCAGGGGAGGGGGTGAACTCCGTTATCAACTTTTGTTTGTGATGCTCTGATTCTGTGCTTCGTTATGTCTATTTATCAATTTGTTTTCCATCTGTTTTCAGTATTTAATTTCTGTTAATGCTGTTCCATTAATTAACCTACTGAACACATTCTTTTAACACAAACTTTTAATGCACACAAGTTGAGGTCCGACGGAGCAAGTATGATGTGTTCATTCGGTCGGTACCTTCTTTGTCGGTTGTGTCGACTTTAATTACTATGCGAATTGGTTTGTTGTTTCTAAGTGATACGATTTCCATTGAAAGATTTTCCCTTCCGAATTTTCATTTTCCATTTGCAGTCTCGTCGACTGTGGTATTATATTGGTTTGTCTGTTATTGCATGGTATTGTCGGTCGATCATAGTTTTGTATCAAACTATTGATCCTGTTTGGTTCTATGAATGCTTTTATTTGCTTTGCAGTTTCGACTAACTTTTCGTTTTGCGGTATATAACTGAATTCCTTAGTGAAGCTCTCTCTAAGTTCGTTCCATTGAAATGTTTTGCCTCGTGCTTCTTCCATTTTATACAATTTATTTGGTAATTTGGCTAGAATTGAGGGAAAGAGGTGTGGCCATGTACGTTCATATTTATAACCAAGTCTTCTCCATTCTCTTTCGCATGTTCTTATGTGCTCTTTTGGGTCTTTCCCTTGGATGAACACAGGTATTTGTGCCTATTTGGTTAGCTTCCTTCCTCTGAATATTTCTACAAAGTAAGTTAAAGCTATTGTCCAAGTATGAAATCTTGATTGATGGGTGTCCCACCATCGAGTAGCTTGTCCTGTAAATGTTTCTACTAAGCTTTGTAGTCGATCATGTTCACCTATGTTTTTAGAGACTTGTTCTATATGCAAAACTGGGCATTCTCTTTCTTTATACCTTGGGATTTGTCTGATACTTATATTTGTTGGGGTTAAGGTAGGGTATTCCCTAGTTTTCTTTTCAAATATTTTTGGAACTATGGAGACTGAGAAACATTGATGGACTATTTTCTTTTGTATATCTTGAATGGTCCAACAACCTCTTTCTTGGGTCTCGTAGTTTTTGACTTCCAATTGTATAATTATGTGTCCGAAATATATCCCACTGGTTCTTGGTTTCCTAAGTGAAGCTCACCATAGATATTGGGTTCAGTGTAGTCTTCGTTATTTTGAATTTGATATAATTATTGAATGTCAACTTCTTCATCAATTGGTTCTGTCCAAGGCTCTCCTTCGGAAGGATGAATAGGGACTATGACTTTCTATCCATTTCCTTTTAATTTTATCCTTTTTTTGTCTAGAGATATTGATGCTTTCATTTTTCTTCCCCATGGTTGACCTACCAAGGCTGGGAAGGAGCTAGACCCTTCCTTAGGGTCGATAATTTCAAAGTCGACTTTAGTCGATATTCCTTTTATTGTCCTATCAACATTTCTCCAAACCCCAATGGGTTCTATTAGTCCTTCGTCAGCTCAATTGACGTATATGCCTGACTCATATAATCGAGTTCTACCCAACTGTTACCAAGTGTCATGAGTCATAATATTTACTTGTGAACTGAAGTTGAGAACAACTTGTCGAACATGGTATTCGTCGATTTCTAGATCGACAAGTGGGTCGGCATCGCTCTTGTCTTTTTGGTTTAGACTACATATTTTTTTGGTTTGTTTTTCTGTATTATTATTGTGCTTCATATTATACAATAAGTCAATGAATTGAGATACCAATTTATCATCCTATACTAAGCGTATTAATTCTTTAACTGTGTTTTGTCCACTGTCATTGACTTCTTCCTGCCTAGCAAATTCTTTAAACATATTCGTCGCGTCGTTATATAATTGTTTTCGCTTAGTCAGTTTATGATAATCATTCTTTTATTTGATTTTAATTATATGTGGATTATCATTTCCAATTTTTGTCCCTTGTCAGGTTACTATGTGCAGGTTCTTTGTATTCATTACATCATGTTTTTGGACACACGCCAAGACATTAAAATTTTTCTTTTTATTAATTTTGTTGAGCATGGTGGGACAATCCTCTAATGAGTGATTGCTCACACCACAGTTAGTACAAAACTTTAGATTATTTCTATCCTTGTATGGACAGTATGTTAACCCAAAAAATCCCTCACTCAGCTCTACATGGCCTACACCATCCAAGGACACCCACTCATGACCCTCGTATCACTCCATTAGACCCCCAACCCTCAAAAAGGCTTAAGAATGAAGAAAAGGGCTTAAAAACCCCAAAAAGGAGCCTAAATAACTTTCCTAGGGGCTAAAGCCTCCAAAAAGGGGCTAAAAACCCTCAAAGGAGCCTAAAACCCTAAAAGGAGCTAAATTTAGGGCGAAAGGGGCACTCTCAAAGAACTCCTCTCTTGCATACTGTTATGCTTCCTGTGGATGCCTTGAGACTCTTTGCCTCTCAAGCCACCCACATCCTCCTCTCTTCCACTCATCTTCCCCATTGATCCATAGCTCGTCCATTGTTGATTGAGATAGGGAGGTGCCTCTTCCAGCCAGGGCATGGTGGCCCATTTCACCAAAGGAGAGGTATAACCTAGTTTTGCTTATGTATTTGATTTAGTTTCTTAGGTATTTCTAACCAATATTTGTTTGCAGGTTTGCTTCTTATCTTGTTTTGCATGTTTATTTTTGTTTAACAGCTGTTTGCAGGTTCTCGGAGCGAAGCCCTAACCTTGTTTGCAGAGGGGCTCACGGTTGTTTTTTGTCCATTTTATTTCCTTTATGTTTTGCTTTTCTTTTATGCATTTTCCACACACAGGAACCTACCCTTCCATCCTATAGATGGAAGGGAGCCATTCCTACCCTTGTAGCAAGGAGAAATCCCTGCTACAAAACTGGTGACCATACCAGGTTGATCCCACAGGATCCCTGGTTTAGTTTTTTTAAATTTCAATTTTTTTTTCTTCAGTTTATGCGCTAGTTTTAAAAATTTCTTTTCAAATATAGTTTAAATCTTTCTTAATCTTAGTTTTTGTTGTTGCCGAAGCCTCTGCAAGGCAAATCCGAGTCTTTTTGGCCACAGTACAGGTTACTGTTGGCCGGATCTAACTCAAGATCAGAAAAACCCCAAATTCAGAGCAGGTCACACTTATCGGGCTTGAACAGGGTATGAGGTCGCTCATTTAGGCCTCACAGACGTGACCAGGTCACCATTTTCCCCCTGAAAGGTGCGACTTCACTCAGAAAGGCGAACCGCTTCTGTCTGTGAAATCTGTGCGACCCCCTCGCTTGTTTCTAGAAAAATTTGGTGACCCCCTCGCCACATTTCACCCAAAATGTGCGGTCTGTCAATCAGAAGTTAATTTTCAGTTTACTAAGGACTCTCAGTGTGATTCAGCCGCCTTTGTCCAGCACAACAGTCCCATTTTTTTTTTCTGTTTCAGTTTACTGCAATTTCATGTACAAACAAAGTGTAAATTTAAAAAAATTTAATTACTTAATCAACATAGCCTAACTAAAACTGACATAAAATTAACAGTCTTGCTTACCCTTCCTCCTCTACCCAGTCATCACCCTCTGGGGTATTCTAGGATAAGACGAAGGGCACAGCTCGTATAGTCCTAGTCCCTTCACCCAATATTGTTCTAAACCATTAAAAACAGATGACCTGGAAGGTAGAGGGGGTAGAGGAGGGCTTCTCATGGTGCTAAGCGTCCTCCTTGTTGACCAACCTTGCATCCAGGAGGTGACCTATGGATCTACGGATGGGCTTAGTCCCCTTATGTTGAGATCCCAACACCTTCTCTTAGTTGAAGAAGAATATAGGTGTAAGGTAGTCACCTAGTTAGGCCATCAAAATTCAGGGTAAAAAATGTATCTGCTTACAAATTTTTGATTATTCACTGCTTGCATATACAATGATATGAACTCTATGACATATTCGTAGACCACTTGCAGCCACTTGATAACAGAAAGACAGAAAAACATATACCACATACCACGTAATCAACCCCACTCAGTTCATGATGCTGAGAGAGCCACTAAAATTGATTAATTTACACCAAGTTCAAAAATCTATAGTCTTTCACTCAGTTCATGACACTGAGAGAGCCACTAAAATTGATTAATTTACACCAAGTTCAAAAATCTGTAGTCTTTGAGGAAATAAGTCCTTGACTGCCTTAATTGTGGGAAGTACTTGGGCTCAGCCCAGAAACTCATTGGGAGGAGTACCATGGGAACCCCAAAGTAGCTGGCCACTGATAGGAATTGCCAAGTGAAACGGGCAATGACCCCCTTCGATTGAGTATAAATGCCCATGAGGAAAATGTAACAAACATAAAATAAGATAATAATTAAATAATTAGGTTAACTAAGTTAGGTTATGAAATGAGGTGTCTCCTCATTTCAAATGCCCAAGCCATATTTAAGGCAGGGCCACCATTGTAACATATCATCTACTATCTTATCTATACAACCATTAATATACATTTTCCCTATGGCTTATCCGATATTCCAGATATTTTGATGATTATTGTGTGAGCGAAATTATTGTTCGCTTCAGTGGTATCAGAGCCAACCGTTCCTCAGGTTTGGGCTCATTCCGGCTTTAGCCAGAGTTTCAGATTTTCTGATAATTTTCAGAGTTTCTCTGATTGACACGGTCCTTGACCATAACTTGGCCATTGGCCATTCCCTTCACATCACGATCTCCCTCTCCACTTCTCCCCACTCCACGTCCTTCATGCCATCCCTCCTACGCACTGCTCTCCCCCCAAATTCCACTTGTGTGCTTCCTGTTAGCTCCCATATTTCCGTGCTGCTACACCATCCTGCACGCATTTTCCTCCCTTCTGTTGCTCCACCCACCTCGCGCCTCCTCCACCAACGTGCTCCCATCCCCTTGCGCATTCCCCATCCCTCCCGCACTGCTCCACGCGTCCCTACTTTCTGTGCACCCTTCCACTCCACCTCCATCGCTTCCTCCATGCTGCACCACCTTTCATTGCCCTTCTCCATAGCTGCCATCTCCCTGCCATTGCTGCCTCGTCCTCCCTCCACCCACGCATTCGTCTTCCCCACGCTCTCTGCCACCTCCCTTCTCCCTCGCAGCTCCATCTTGCATCCACCAGTGTCCTCCTCACCACACGGTTTTGTCCCACCTACCCTCTTGTCCTCTTGTCGCGACGTTCCTCATAGCGCCGTCACCTCCTCGCCACCTCCTCAACCACCTCAACCTGCCCTTTTCCACCGCCTCCATCTGCCTGTTCGGCCTGCTCCCTGGCAGCTACCCATCGCCACCTCCTACCACTCTTCATCGTTGCTTCACATCCCCATTATTCTTTCCCCACGCACCAACCCCTACACGTTCTCCCTTCTCTCTTGCGCGTTCTCCATCCTCTGCATGCATTCCTCCTCCAACCTGCAACACAAAAAAACAAACAATATATTATAATATAATATTATAATATATTTATAAAAAAAAAAAAACTATATATAAAATATTATAAAGTTTATTAAAAAAAATATTATAAAAAAAATACACATATACAAAATAGTTATTATATTTTAATAATAGTAATATTATTATATATAATAAATTGTTATTAAAAAAAAAATTAAAGATAAAAATAAAAATCATAAGCTTCCAAAAAGTATTAGAAGCACTTCAAAAAGGTGTTGTATGTAAACTTTACATATCAAAGTTATTAAAAAGAAAACTATAATAATTATTATTTATAATAATTATTTTCAAAAAAAAAGAAAAAAAAAGAATACAAAGAAAACAAGTCGAAGAAAATCGAAGCAAAAATCTATAGTCTAGACGACCATTTATTATCGAAGAAATCAGATATCATGGAATCTGGTTTGCAAGCACAAATAGAGAAATTAGAAGCCAAATTAAAGCAATATCGAAGAGAGAATGAAGAATTACAAGACAAGAATGAATAATTACGACACACAAATACGAAATCGGAAATGTTGATTAAATTACATCATATGCAAAAAGAGTGCAAAGAACAAATAATTTCTGACCAGAACAATCATATAGAAAAATTGTATGCCCAAATTAAGAAATTAAAAGACGAAAGTGATGCCCAAATTAAGAAATTAAAAGACGAAAGTGATTTCAATCAGAGACTAACAAATCAAGATATAAAGAAAGAAATAAGTGATTACGAAGTAGAAACAATCCGCTTGAACAAAATCGTTAACAACAAGGATGAAGAACTGACGCACATACGACAGAAATTAACAGATCAAGAATCAGTGGTCGACCAGTATCAACAACAGATAAAAGTTCTTCAACAAGAAAATAGCGACTCTAAAAAAGAACACAAGCTAGAGATCGCAAAGAGTAATAAAATAATATCCAACAATTCTGAAGAAATTTTCAGATTAAGAAATCACAACAAAACCCTGATTACTAAAATCAAAAAATTGAAAAACAACAGCAAGAGGGAACAATTCGGTGAAGACCTAGAAGGGAAATTACTAGAAAAGCAAGAAGAAAACCAGTGTTTAAATAATAGTAATCAGGAACTACATAACCAAATCAAGGAGCTAGAAATTGGAAAAAAATCGCAAGAGGAAAGAATCGAAATAATTCCAATTCATGAACAATCTACTAGAGAACCAAGAAGCACAATCCAGGAGAATACATCCAAAATTCAAATCGAATAAGTGAAGACAGTCCTCGTCACAGTCCAAAGGAAAGAAGAACAAACGAAACCTATACCTTACAGACATCCTAATTATAATCGTCATTTTGACCAACGACAGGGTCAAAATGAATATTCACAGAAGACTTATGTGGATATACGAAAATATCGACATACTAAGCAACAATCGAGACAAATCGTTCCACAAAAAGATCTCAAAGCTCCGATAAAAATAGATCTGGGATGGGCCACAACAGATGCTATGCGACAATTCTCTTAGGGAATCCGTAATTCGTATCAGCTCATCTCCTCAAATGTCGCAAATACAAAGGGGAAAGAATTTCGAAATGATAGATTGAAATAAATCAGACATTAATGTCAAATACATCTTTGAGGACAAAGATTCCCTTAAGTGGAAGGCAATGTAACAAACATAAAATAAGATAATAATTAAATAATTAGGTTAACTAAGTTAGGTTATGAAATGAGGTGTCTCCTCATTTCAAATGCCCAAGCCATATTTAAGGCAGGGCCACCATTGTAACATATCATCTACTATCTTATCTATACAACCATTAATATACATTTTTCCTATGGCTTATCCGATATTCCAGATATTTTGGTGATTATTGTGTGAGCAAAATTATTGTTTGCTTCAGAAAAATCCAAGCGCTGTCTTTTGGCAGTCTTGGTGGCCAAGTGACCACCTACAGCCAATAGGAATCCATTGAAACTGGGGTCCAAACATCATTCCAACTAGTTTGATAAACATCTAACACAGTTGATCCCCCATGCTCTTCCTCACGCCTAAGAGGCGAACCACCATGATTTGGGACATTGAATCAACACCATCGAGACCATTCTTGATGACCTCTCACACCATTAGAAGGCCACATAGCCTCTGATTCAGATTCAGACCCATATCAGTCTAAACTAGATCTGCATACTGCACCATCAAGCCCCATGGCTGGTGCAAACCCGGATCCATTTTTTGGCATAGCCATAGCCAGTGGACCCATGTACACACCCCAAACTGTCACCAAAAACCCTGTAGGTGGCCCTATCATAGTCATGCAAACTGTCATCATTCAGCTACCAACACCTATAGTGACCAGCCAAGCTGGCCCACCTGCGATACACGGGGGCAGTGGCCCTTCCACATACACCACCCCTCCTGCTACACAGGGGGGCAGTGGACCTTCCACTTACATTTTCCCTCCTGTCATACATGGGGGAAATGTCCCCTCAACCCACACTATCTCTCCCACCACACTTGGGGGCACTGGCCCATCTACAATAGCACAACTAGTACCCCCATCTATGCAGGTACATTATGCACTTGCAAACCCTGCCACCATCGCTGCCCCATCTCACATCAACCTGGGGTGAAACATGCCTTTCATGGCTCATCTTAACTTGCCTGATTTGGCTTGGTTAAAAAACGATCCCATCCACCACCAAGCTTTCTGGCCACCCATGCCAACCAAGCTGCCATCAGACATTCCCAAGTTTGAAGGCAAGGTAGGGGAATGTCCCCAAAACCACATCATGACATTCCATCTATGGTGCTCGTCAAACAACATCGTAGACGATTCCAATAGGCTGAGGCTATTCCAACACACCCTTACATGTGTTGCGGCCAAATGGTACATTGAGCTACCACAAGCCAAGTACCTAGATTTCAACTCCCTGGCTTTCATGTTCCTACATTATTTCCAACTCCCCATCAGATATGAAGAGGGGGTGGAGATCTTGCTATCCTGTCGTCAGAACACTACAACTCATATAACCGACCACATCCATGAGTGGTGGTGATGCCATAGCCTATGTAAAATCCAACTTGACGATAGGATCTTCTTGGATTGGTTCCTCAAGACCTTGCTCCCACCCATAGCAAAGGACGTGGAATCCAAATGTTTCCAATCCAAAGAGGAGGCCATACTGAAAGCCCAATAGTTTGATCTGATCTATGCTCAGTTTGGATACCTATACACTGTCATCCTAGATGCTCCCCATGCAGGAACCTCCTACTGTGATGCATCGGGGGCATCCCATGCTGTAGATGGCATCATAGGCTTGGTCTCCCAACAGCCACAACACTGTCCATCATGACCTGTAGTTCCACCACAACCAAGCAACACTGCAAGTGTCGCCTACAAAAACCAAACTCTAGACTACGCAAGGATGATGTTCCAGTCTAGAGCAACAACTTCCTACGCACAACCTGTGCCACCATAGTAGGCTCAGGCCATGGCTTGGCCAACACAACAGTACGTGGGGCAAATGCCTACATGTGTGGCACCCACACCCCCACAAACCTACTATGCACCACTAGTGCAACTAGTTCAAGCCCCCACCCCTACTCCACCCGCTCTGTTGGGACAAGTGTTTGCACAACAAAAACCATCCCAACTAGCTTGCACTCAAAAATCAACAAGGGCAAGCTATAAATAATCGACCTCGGAACCAAGGCAATAATCAACCGCAGGGAGGCGGTTAACAACCCAACCCTCCCAACAATGCCGCGGAAAAATAGACAGCGCAAAACCCCCCATGACCAAATGCACCAATACGCAACACCCCATTGCACACAAACCAACCATGCACACTCTGCGAGGTCTATGGGAACTACACATTCGAGTTTCCCCTCATGGGTCGTGCTAAGTAGGCCATTCAAAATGAGATCCAATAGGCCAGCAACACTACAAAGCAAGCCCAACCCAACCCGACACCACAAGGGCCTCCTCCTATGGTGCTTCAAAACCCACTATCAGTCCAAGGATTGGTGGCAACCGCACCCCCTCCCCAAGCCAATCCCAACGCTCCGAGGGAACCTCCCACGGTAGAAATAGGTGTCCACCATTTTCTAGCCATGACAACTAAAGAAGTCAACTTACAAACTAGATGGAAGCAGTACGGAGCCAACACTGGACCCGTCGACCCATCAGCAACATCAACGTCTAAAATGGTTAACCTACCTCTTCATTTACCCCCATTCCCCTGCCCCCCCCATACATAGAGTTTCCAATAATTCCACGGCTAGAGATGTTGTAAACTATAACATCGTGGATGATTTGGCCCAAACACCAACTTCCATGTCCACTCTTGAGGTACTTAAAATGTGCCCAACATAGTGAAAAGCCTTACTAACTGCCCTTGGGGTAGTAGACCCCTCCGACTCCAAGTTGATCACATTCGACATGGAGAATGGAGAACTGTGCATGCCATCTACCATCGCCTTTCAAATCTCGATGTCTATCTGAAATTTGGTTGTGCACCAATGCATAGTAGATGAGGGGGCATCTATGCGCGTTATGTCTACCCTAGTCTGGAAAAAACTGGGATCCCCAATTCTGCAACCATCCTCCACAATTTTGTGGGCTTATGATGGCCATCCCACTAAAGCCCAAGGAATCCTCCCCCATGTCCCCATCACATTAGCCAGGAAGATAGTTCTGATTGACATAGAGGTGCTCAATGCTCAATTGGACTATAACCTTTTCCTCGGCAGAAGTTGTATGTACGCCATGAGAGTAGTCGCATCAATTGTCTTCCGTCTCATGATGTTCCCCCATGAAGGGAAGATCGTGATGGTTGATCAACTCACTTATCATGATACACAAGGGTTAAGGACACCTACCAACGTTATCCATACCATCACCACCATTGAGCCACAAGGGACGACCACACACACCAATGTCGTCCCTGTAATTAAGACTATGGTTGAAAACATACCAGCCTCCCCACTGTTGAATGTGGGCCCTAGGTTGTTTATCTATACCACCATGATGGCTCCTTTCCCCTTAGTGTCACCACCACTGACACAAAATGAGACTACGGACTTGTGCATGGTCTCATCCAGCACCACTACACCCAAACAACAACCGTAGCTGCAGCCCCAACCACAACCAAAACATCGTCTGCAATCGCAACACCAATACCAGCTGCAAAATCATCCGTATCTACAGCATTACATGTAGCTACAACCACAAACTCACCCCCACATACAACCATAATGGAGTTATCTAGGCTCTTCTCCAGTCCATACGATTCCATTCCTCTTCCCCCCGCCTGGTGTCATGAGCAAGCCGGTAATGGCCACCTTAAGCCTACCCAACTTTACATTGGGAATTTTGGTGTGGTATCTTAATCCACCAGCTCAACCAGAAATTCCCTAGGTTGTCTTAACCCTGGTGCAACCCATTTTGGTTGAGTCTCACCCTCCACCCGGCCCACAAAATCCAGCCACTACATCCGCACCCGCATCGCCCCACCCGAAAAGGGCCAAGGGAAAGAATGCAAAAGCTACTATAGAACCTAGGCAAATCCCACCTTGCGCTATTTGCAAACTATAGGGCCATCCAACTCACAACTACCCTAAGATCCCAATGATCCATATGCATTTAGACGCCATGGATACAAACGAAAACCTTCCCATGGTTGAACTTCCAACTGCACCAATAATGAAAAACAAGGCATTGAGAACAAACCATGCTTGCACCCTTTGTGGATTGTATGGACATTATTCTGACCACTGTCAAGACTTGCTCAAGTTCTGAATGGCTCTAGCTGACCTTCTTCAACGTTCCCTTGAATCAGAGATCACCCTGATCGAATAAGTTCACCCCCCACCTCCTTCTTCAGACAACATGTCCATTTATGTGATGTCTAGTTCTACAGACCCTCTTGTCTCCACCATCACCGACGGTCCATCAGACCTGTCTCTTTCGTTGTTCCCCAGCTACAGCTGCAACCTCAGTTACCAGGGAAACATTGGGGTTCATTTCCGCTCAACATGATCCTTTTCCTTTTCCTTTTCCCACCATCTAGGATCATCAATAAGTCTGTCTTGGCAACCTGCAATCTATAGGATTTCACATTATGAGATCCTATGTGGTACCTTGAACCACCTACCCTACCTATGAGGCCCCAGGATGTGTTGACTCATGTCCATCCAATTGAGATGATGTTTCTCCTACCTCCAGGTCCATCAAAGACTCCTCTTGTCTCCAGGCCTGCCCCTTTTCCTCCAACAAAGACTGGGGGCAAGGCCACAAAAACCACAACCAATACTAGTTACATGATATTTTGCACCAATTTCCCTTCCATCTCATCAACTATGGAAGATCCACCTGATCTATCCTGGCACCACTTACGCGATGACGAAGATATATGTAAGACCACCTTCGGTTTTACCCTATTCCCTTTAAACCATTGTATGGAATTGGTTCTTTCAATAAAAGACTAGATCCCGTCACCCCGCCTTGCCAATGACCTTCATCTAAGCAAGGGGGCATACCTCTTCACTGACTCAAATGGTCGACTCTTGAAGAAGCCACACAACAGGTTCCACCTCAAGAGAGCCTACTCCTAATACCACCACTATGAGTCCCTTATAGCGTAGTTTTCTCCCTTTTTGTTTTGCAACGTTTTTACCACAAATAAGAAAACCCCCCATTTAGGGGAAACACCATTAGCTACTAGTTCAGAGTCACCCGGAGCCTGTTCGAGACACCTCTCACACCTACGGGCTCAAATTTCCATTCTCTTATGAGACCATTGTCTCATGTTTAACAAACAAATTTAAGGACCGCTTCCCGAAAGTTACCTCGATTTACAAGCCACAACATGGTGATGCAAGTGTCTGTGGACCTATACTTGCATCACACTTTCCTACCGCTACTCATGTAGGTTCTCAAGCCACCGTCCATTAAGGAATTCCATTTTTACTTTTGTTTTGTATTTTAACACATAATTGTCTTCTCCATCCACCGCACCTTCCGTGGACCTCTGTACCATTGTCCATAGAACGATTTATTTTTCTTGCATGTATTTGGCATAGAACTACCCCTGGACTTGCACTCACATCACATGTAGTCAATTTCATCCATCGCAACTCACACACATGCTCTCCTGACCTCTGTCTATGAGCCACCTTGGTTTGTGTGCCTCTGCCACACTGACCCACGAGCCTCTGCCGTGATCTATCCCGTGCATGTATTGGTATGTTTGAGAGCCTTCTGCTCCGTCCATACTGCATGGATGACCTTTGGACCACTATCCATCATCCTAACATGGGGCACCACCTATGCCACCGCAATCGGTTAACCGTACTAGAGTTTTGTTTAAGCTCTTTTATGACTCCTAAAAACAATAAAAGGATAGCTGAGCACATCTGCTTCCTTTCCCGCTCGTTAAAGTATAGAAAAGGGCATCTACATCGTCTTGTTTATCTCCTTTTGTGGACTATGTAGACCATCAATTGAAAAGGACCTCCTTAGCACACTCAAGCCAAGACCGTTCCCCGCTACATACATTTATGCTTTCTCAGGCAGAGGGGTCGTACTTTATGAAAAAAATCACTACAGGTTGTCATTAAGCTCTTTTCTAGCCTTCCCATCAAGTAAATATTATCGAGCAAACTTGGTTTTGTTCATGCTTGTAAAAGTATCTGAATGACCGTCCAGTCAGTATAGGTTTAACCTTTTCTGGATTTTTTGGACTACCAACGGTAAAGAAGTCTCTCATCCCCCAAAGGATGGGTGAGATCTCCTATGTATACTTTTATCCTTTTTCAGGCATAGGAGACTACCAACAAAAAATATCCCCCATTGGAGTCTCCTTCGTGCTTTCAGACTCTCTAAAATTGAAAGCACCATCGAGCATTTACTTTCTTGGGCTTGCCAAAAATCCACGAGATCGTACCACAACGGTGTCCCTAGACACCACCCCAAAGAAAACAGTTTGGAAGCATTCCCACATTGGGTCTCCTTTATTTAGAGTACTCTACAATGTGTCTTCCTTGGATCCCATCAATATCAAAAGTGTCTACCTCCTCCAAGTATTTCCCATCTGTAATGACATCCCTGATATTACAGCTATGATCCCATTCCCATGAGTCAAGTTTCATTTGCTACCTATTCTACCCTTCCATCATACTCTAAACAAAGGAAGTTTGAATCTCCCACACTCCCCCTGCCCATGTTCAACTCTTTCCCACCCCACCCCATTCAGTGGGTCAGTCCGTAGATTTTCTCACACCTTTCGGTTATCTCCCTTACTCTTATGGTCAAGGAAACATCATTGCCTTGACCAGGAGCAAGTCTCCCTCCGTCGATGACAACACATGTTTTCTAGAGGATAGACCCAGAGGTCCCTATATCTTGGTTTCATTAACCTCATTAATGAGTTCCTTAGACCACTTGAGAGGAGTCCTTAGTGCCTCTTGGGATGGTTGTTTCTCATGTGCTCGACTCCAACTACATCATCGCACCATTGAGATTTGTACAGGGTTTGGTCTGTGCACTATTTGGTTGAAGAACTCGGATGTCACGTGACTCTAGCACATTTATGAGTCTACTCGAGGGACCTAAACAGGTTCATGTCCCTTATGATTTTTGGGTTGCGTTGGAGACGGTGTTTAGAAGCCCTAGCAGTGCTTCTATATAGATTCATAATTGATGCAGCATACTTGTACAACAGAGACTCCAACTCTCCATCAATGAGTCCATACAGCTATGTACCGTTCCAGATCCAGCAGCCTATCAACCATGAAGATATAGCATTCCATGAGAATGCCATGGGTCCAATGTAGCAGTCCTTCAGATCAGCATTGTATTTAGCCTCTAATTGAGGCAACCGTTATTGTATCATCAGTTGTATATGATCAACTCTTGTATTTTAGAGCATAGATCGCATTATTCTTTTGACATTGTCATGAGCATGGGAATTCTTGCCTTTTCTATGTACATGTCACACATTATTTGTATCTAAGCCATTGATGGGAACCATATTATACAAAAACCAAAAGCCACCATGCCCCAACCCCAGAAGCACCACCTCTCCGTAGCAAATCCTAAGATGTTTGTTGGCCATACGATGAGCTCATGCCCTCACACATCAGGGGGCAATTTGTTAACCCAAAAAATCTCTCACTCAGCTCTGCATGGCCTACACCACCCAAGGACACCCACGCATGACCCTCGTATCACTCCATTAGACCCCCACACCCTAAAAAAGGCTTAAGAATGAAGAAAAGGGCTTAAAAACCCCCAAAAGGAGCCTAAATAACTCTCCTAGGGGCTAAAGCCTCCAAAAAGGGGCTAAAACCCCTCAAAGGAGCATAAAACCCTAAAAGGAGCTAAAGTTAGGAAGGAAGGGGCTAAAGCCCAGACCAAGGGCTTAAAACTCTAAAACCACCAAAAAAGATATAAAAGGAGGGTGGGGAGTCACTCTCAAAGAACTCATCTCTTGCATACTGTTATGCTGCCCATGGATGCCTTGAGACTCTTTGCCTCTCAAGCCACCCACATCCCCCTCTCTTCCACTCATCTTCCCCATTGAGCCATAGCTCCTCCATTGTTGAGTGAGATAGGGAGGTGCTTCTTCTAGCCATGGCATGGTGGCCCATTTCACCAAAGGAGAGGTATAACCTCGTCTCTAGGCTTTACTAAGAGTAAAGAGGATTCCAACCTTTGCTTCAAGGTTGAAGGTGAAAGACCAGTGATGCTCATATTATGTGTCAATGCACTATTTTCTAGGCATAGAGGTGTGGACAACGAAAGTATGCAGTAGAGATCTTGAAGAGGTTCAGGATGATGGACTACAAGGCCATAACCACACCTATGGCATCGAAGCTAAAGCTATTGAGTGTTGCTTCATAAGAGATGGTTGATGCCACAATGTATCGAAAAATGATTTGTTCCTTGATGTACCTGACGAATGTGAGACCAGATATTTGCTTTGTTGTGAACACATTGAGGCATGTTCACTTGATGGTTGCAAAGAATGCAATGAGGTACCTGAAGGGTACAGTTGAATATGGGCTCAAGTATGAGGTGAATCAAAAGATTATGTGGATTCATATTGGACAGGCAGTGCCATTGATAGGAAGAGCACCTCAAGGTGCTACTTCAGTATGGGATCAAGTGTGATCTCTTGGTTTGGCAGGATGGAGTCCTGCATGGCACTAAGTACAGCTGAGGCAAAAGATGTTGCCACTTGCTAGTTGGGAGGTAGTATGTTTATTTTGAAAACTACTATTTGATTTGGTTGATATGTGTTTGTGCTATAAATTGTTCCTAAGGCTAGGGGAACAAGCCAACACAATCTCAAGAGAAAAAAAAACTCAATTCAAACTAGGGTTTAGGGTTTTGTTATGTGTTTTTGGTTGTAAGCTTCAAGATCATGCAGGGAATACATTTAGAGTAAAAGAAACAACTAAATCATAGACATAAACTGATAAAGATTCCCAATATATCACAAACATCCAACAAAGGAACTATGCTGTGGTTCATACATTAAAAGATAAGCATTACCAGAAAAAGACATCAACTAGCAATGAAATTACCATTTAAGAAGCAAAACATGCTCAATAACAAAGCCAACATAGACAAAATGTGGGGGAAAGAGTCATATATCACATTATTTCATCAGTAAATGCATATGAGAGTTACAGTACCTATCTCTGAACAAGTCTGACAGTATAAGCAGCTAGCAGACCTCCTGATGCTCCCAAAAACAGAACCCTCACAATGTCTTGCTAACTCATCTAAATAGGAAAGTTCTCCCAAAATCAGTTAGGTCTTATCCACTAACTGCCTCCATCGAATCCCTAAGTAAGTAAAGTAAAAAGTGACTTTTACAAAGTTACAAGATTGCTAAAAATAGAAAATGCTTAACAAAAAGAGTTTATCAAAAATAACCCCTAACTAATAACTACTTCATATCTTCTTCACTGCCTCTACAAGGAGATCAATGCCATCTATCCTTCGAGACCCCTTCTTAGCTCTTTTATGCTTTTTCTCCATATCAGTTATCCTTTTCTGCAAGTCTTAATTTTCCTGTTGTAAATGTTCAACAGTCTTCTCCAGCTCTGTAGAATATCTGTCAGTGGCTGCCTTCCTTTTTAACACTTCTTTAGACACTTCTGATAGCTGTAAGAAATGATAATGTACATCTTGCAGCTCCTCTACAAGCCCCTTGTTGACCTTAAACAAGCTGTCATTAGTCTCCTGTAATTGCTTTACCTGTTGTTTGTATTTTTGAATTTTTCCCTGCAAGCTTTCATCATCAAAACTAGGGTTTTCCAATACATTTGCATCCTGCATTAAAAGATCTGAGAAATCAACATGAACAATATACTCTTCTATAATTCCAGCTTGTTTGAGTATGGCTTCATCCTCTTCATCCCATTCCTGTTTTTCAAGAGCACATGCTCTTTCTTTTTCTTCTTCCTGCTGTTTGATGAGTCTATCTCTTATCTCAACAATTATTTCTGATAATTTAGAAATAGGTTGACATGTTTCTTTTGCGGACTGTGACAATTTTGTCTTTGGAGGTTGAGGAAAAGAAGATGGCTTGGCAATTGACTTTTCCTTGCTTCTGCTGCCCTGTTTAACAATTTATGTTTCTTCATCAGAGGAAGAATCAATCATAACTGCTTCCTGTCTAACATTCAACTTGGGATTAAGTAGTTTTTTCATATTCCATCTCAACTTATTAGTTGGCCTAGTCTTAGGCCTTCTGTATGCAGTCCTTTTCTTCTTCTTTGGCTTAGCTACTTTGCACTCTGAAAATTCTCCACAAGCTTCAACACCTATCCCTATTTCATCAATTGGTTGTTCATCCTCCAATAAATAGTCTTCATCCTCAGATAAAATAGTAAGGGGGCTCTTTTCTTTATCTTTCAATTCATCTTCCAGTACAACAGCCTTCCCTTCATCAATAACCCTGGTTTCTTGTGTATCTGCTGCTAGTGGCAATTTCAAACTAGGCTGAACTTTTTCCTCTGCAAACAGTGAGTACCTACTTTTAGGGAAATCTGAATATTTTTTGAACTGACTAGCAACCTTTTCTTGCTCTGCTACTTGCTTAGTTTTAATCTTCTCTTTATCTGAAAGTTTGGCTGTGTGACCTAACTTTTTAATCATTACTTTTCCCTTGTCAGTCTGTCTCTTTGGTTGCTGGTCCTCTTGCTGGTGATGAACATTTGACCAAAACAGGAAGAAGTCCCATGTCCTACCTTCATGTTGCAACACTGTGGTGATGATCAATTTGATTAGGCCATGGTGAAAAAATGACTGGGAGGTGTGATCATCATCTTGCTTTATCTTGCTTGACATCTTCTGCAGGCTCTTTAGGAAAAAGAAGGGCAGGTTCATTTTAGAAACTCCTACTATGTGCTGAAGGAACCTGAAATGATATTTAAATACAAATGAATATCTGCCCTCACAGGTCACATAACTCTGAAGTATCCTTATGGGCTCAATCCACTCTTTCCTAAAATTTTGAATGAGGATACCCTTGTTCCAGTCAGGAGTCACATTAGGCAACAGGTACCTTTTTGGTTCAAACTCAAAAGGCAACTTTTTGAACCAATGCTCTCCTTCACTACTAATCTCAGTAGCTTCTGCAATTAATTCCAAAGTTAGCTTGAATTTCAAAGCATCCATCATAACCATATCATCCTTAAGTCCCTCGGCAAACTTGCAGGACACCTGAGCATTGTATCCATCTATCTTCCTGAAAAACTTGAGCCAACCTGCTTGTTGAAATAATTCTGCACAGTCTGGAAGCTTCTCAATCCAAGTCAGGTCAGTGGGCTCAGCCCTGTTGACCTTACCACTTTTCCCACTCTTTCCCATATTCCTCTTTCAGGAAACAAAAACAGTCTAGCTTTAGGTTTCAACTTTGATCTCCTTCACAATTTGTAATGCACTCCTGGACATGCCTGTTGGTTAAAAAGATGCAAGAAAACTTTCCCAACAGAAAATCAAATTCACCTGACCTTAGGCTTCAATGTTTCTATGTTACAACAGTACAAATTAGGTCTGAATATAGATAGACTGTGAGAATAGATCAGTTTATAAATAAAACAGTCATAAGAGCACCATAACACTGCTTCATTCTTCAAAATGTACCCTCAAACATAATATCAAACTGCTTTAGACTATGGACCATCTAAGTTCTTTATTTTAGGGTTCAGGAAACCAGCATTATGATATACATTCAGACATGAACTCTTCTTTTAGTACAAACTGGTTCAAATCATAGAAGACAGCACTTTGATTAATCTGCAATGTTCAGGCTATTCAATGTAATTGAAGACTGTCAATGAAAGCGGTTGCTCTATATTCAGTATTTGCTCCTCCTTCTATGCATCAAAACAGCTTCGATCCTAAAACCCTAAATTTCTGACTGCTTCAAATTTTGCAAGAGTAACATCAATCATAAGCTTATTAGACCCATCGGAGATTATCTGTATGAGAAGAGAGAAAAGCACCAGTGTTTGCAATATATTCCCCCTAGCCACAAAAATGTCATCAAATCCTGTACATAAAAGCCAACATGTCCTCCAAGCATTTGATCATTATTCTCCAAACCATAGATTTTACAAGCTATGACCACCATCAACAGCCTCTCAAATAAACTGAAACTTTCTGTGTAAAAGATGAGTATAACAAAACAGTCTATAAGTCATTTCAAAGCTGCTTTCTGTCAACTGTGTTTCACATTACCATTAGGTCTGAGAGGAATCTATTCATTCAGTTCACTAAATCCATAATACACCACTCTCAGGGTTTTTTTTGAATGTAATAGAGAGTAGACATCAACAATATTCCTTCAAACTGTTCATCAAAAATCTAGAACTGACTGCTTTAAATTTAAAGCTGTTTAGATGCTCTGTTCAGTGAGATTCTTCAAACTAGCTCCAAACAGTCATATTTGTGGAGAACATTTCATTTTGAAAGCTATTCTAGTCTCTGCAGCAACCAATTTTTTCAAAAGACCCTTGAACAGGAAAAACCCAATTTCTTCAATTAAAAGAGTTTATATTAAAATACTTGTCAATTACTCAACTGCCAGGCTTAAGTCTTCATTTTGGGTTATCAACGGTCTCTCCTCACGCGTACAGGTGTCTACATGTAATTTCCTTGACTGCAAATAAGCGAATTAGGAAGCCCTAATTTTCGTTGGCTGAAATAACGTTGTCTCCTCTCCACAGAAACAAATTCCTCCTTTCAAGCGGTTAACTCTATTTCACAAAGCCTCATTTACTCTGATAATGTGTGCAAAATGTAAAACACGCCAGTTTAGGCCGAGATTTATGGATTTTTGTTCAACTGACTCCGCATCATAAGCAATGATGAACCTGTTGGTTGCGTGACTGATAACCACCTGAAATCTTAGCTAAACTACAGTAAACACGTGTTAAACCACTCACACAATGCGATTAGACCTTCACATACTGCAATCATGATCAAAATTTGTTTGAAATTTGAAAAAACAAAGGGCCGCGATATTCTTGTAGCGCGCCCTTTGTTAAAATTTTGTCCAGCGCTACAAGAATATTTGCCATGTCAAATTTTCGTTGTTTTTCAATTTTCAGCTAATTTGTCGGGGGTTTAGAAAACTGCTAGGTTGAAAAATCAAGTCTAACTGATCTCCAAATACATTTAATGAATCCATTTTGATAATATGACCTTCTTTAGCCCCTTTTGAAATGCAAAAGAACAAAAAATCAAATAAAGCTTAATAAAAGTGGGCACAAAAACCATTTAATCATCCATAAAGTTTCCAAAGGAGACTAAAACTAAGACTTAAAAATCAAAACCCTAATTGGAATAAATTGAAAAAACAAACCAAAAATGGAGAAAATAAACCAAAAATGATGAAAAATTTACTGACTTAACAATATGACTTGCATTTTTTTGTATGATGCAGGGAGGAGCAGTGATCCAGATCAAGATCTCTTGAAAGAAGGATTTCTAGCGTAGCTGATGAGACAAGTTGTCTAAGCATAAGTCTTAGTGAAGCTCACAGGTTATCCTTGGACGTAATCAGCCCTGATGTGATTCTATGCTAGAAATGGCCAAAGTGAAGTTTGAGTACTTCAGGGAGAAGCTTGGTGTTCTCAAGATCGAGGTTCCCTCCAAGAGGAAATGATGAGACCTAGAGCCATTCTCACATGGGAGAGGATTAAGTTCCTTCCATGGTCAGATGTAAGGGCTGATCCATTCTGTCATGGTGAGAGGATTTAGGTTCCTTCCATATCATATGTGAGTGCTGAGCCATTCTGATATGACTGTAGGATTGGTTCCTACATGATCAGATATAAGGGCTGAATGCCATTCTTGGAATGGAGGCACCTGGTCAGTTACCAGGAATACTCAGTCTGGGACTGAGGGTCGTTCTGATATGACTGTAGGATGTAGTCTTACATGATCAAATGTGAGCGCATGGTCATTCTGATGTGATTGAGAGATGTATCCCACTTGATCAAATATAAGGGCTGATGCCATTCTCTGGGAGAATGGAGGCACCTGGTCAGTTACCAAGAATCCTCAGTCTGGGATTGAGAGCCCTTTCGATGTGATGTGTTTACACATGGTTGAATGTAAGTGCAGATCCTTTCTGACAGGATGAGGTCGGATATAAGTGCTGAGCCATTCTGGCGCAATGTGTTTACACATGGTCAGATGTGAGTGTTGTGCCTTAATTTTGACAAGATGGGGTTGGATGTAAGTGCAGAGCCTTTCCGACAAGATGAGGTCGGATGTAAGCGTTGAGCCATTCTAGTGCGATGTGTTTACACATGGTCAGATGTGAGTGATGGGCCTTTCTGACAAGATGTGATCAGATGTGAGTGCTGGGCATGCCTTTCTGACAAGATGAGGTCAGATGTAAGAGTTGGGCAGTCCATTTTGACTTAAGTGTCAGATATAAGCACTGATGAAGAACTACATGAAGGGTAGGCCTATAGGGATGGCTTTGTATAACTTCTTGTGACGAGAATAGTGAAGAGATAACACCATTTGATTGAGATAGCATAAGTAGTAATGATGATGATGATTCAATGATGATCCATACTTGATGATGATCCAGTAGTGACAATCCAGATGAATTGATGATCCATACTTGATGATGATCCAGATCGAGTGATGATCCATATCTAGACGAAGATGACTTGAAGATGAAGATGATGAGAACTCAATGATGATCCAGATGATACAGAGAAGAAGACTTGTGCTGTTAAATTGTGTCGAGAGAATAAATTCCTAGTTAAGAGGGAGTGTTGATGTATGTTGGGCCTTGGAATTGTCCATTTTTCCACCACTTATCAACATATATTTCATCCATTTTCTTCCCATTATCTCCCATTTCTCATTCCATTTTCCGTCCATTTGTTGTAACTATGCGTAAAACAGCATACTACCTCCATTGATGTTTTAAGTGGTTAATAATGATTATTTTCCTTTATCTTTGATGAATTTAAGACTATTATGCATAATTTTACTAATGATGGTTTGTGGATTGATTTTTCACATACAGGACGCTAATAGCCATTTGTTACAGCCTTAACAAAAAATGCATGCCACATAAGAACAACTTGATTCACATCTCGATTTGCGGGCAGCTAGAAATGAATATAAAAAATCCAAGACATGGGTTTTGTGCATAACATCCTCATTTACCTGAATCGTGAGGAAATGGCCAAAAAAATCAATTCTTTGGGATATACAAATGGTTCTTCTAGAGGGTATTTTCCATTTTTGGTGTTGCAGTCGGTTCCAAAGTTGCCAGCAGTTACGGCTGTGTTTCAGTTGTTACAGATCACAATTTGGTGGTTCAGTTCTTCATTTCCATGAGATAATTTTATGTATAAATATGTAATCAATATCATTGGATTGGAGGAGGAAGAGAGGAAGGAAAATAAAAATCAATGTTATGATGTAGGATTTGATTCAAATATATTGTAATCATTCCATTATGATAATACATGCTGGCAGTTTCTTAATTATGGAGTTGTAGACTTTCATTGTGGAAATCCAGCTCTACTCAGTGGAGGAAGGGTCCTCTTCCCTGAGCAGACGCCGGTATTGTTAATTGTAAGTGTGTTATTTGTAGATTTGTTTATTATTTAGTTCATGCTTTCATTCGGTAGATTTATCATAGTTGTTTCATTATTCAGTTCATGTTTTCATTCATTAGATTTATCATAGTTGTTTTATTATTCAGTTCATGTTTTTATTCATAAGATTTATTATAGTGTTCTCATGTTAATTCATTTGATAGATCATTGTCCATTATAACATTTCTTTTAGATGTATGCAATTAGATCTTGTTTCATGATAATTGATTTTGATGAAGTGTGATTAGATTTACAGTTTTTATTTACGAATAGGTTCGAGGTTTGATTTACTTTCAAGAAGGTGTGATCTAGTTTACAAAGAGTTTTGATTGCATACCAATAGATAACAGTGTTAGGTATAAATTGTGCTTGCATATATCTTGCACGATAGCTTTGAAAAAAAAAAGACTTCCTCGGGTTGATAATTTATGTTTAGCACTCTACATGTTAAGTTTTAATTAACAGACATATAGTGGGCCCAACAATGTAATTGTAACTTCGGAATGTATTCATCCATATATCTTATGTATTGTACCCCAATGTTTATTCTGGGATGTGTCTGTAATGTATTTGAGTCATGTAATACCCTAATTTTTATTCCAGGAAGTTTCTATAATGTAAACAAGTCATGTCAAGTCATTGTGGGTAACCCTCCTATTTGTCAAGGGTTAAATTCCCCACAGTTGTGGGGCCCTAGGGTTGTTAGACTATACTAGAGAAGTTGACCCTAGGTGAGTCATTTTAAGTCGGGGTAATAGTCCCCACCATTGTGTTAAGGGTAACCCTCCTTGTTGGTCGGAGGAGGCAAAGTCCCCATAAGTTGTGGTGCACTAGGGTTATTAGACACTCCTAGAGATGTCGGCTCTAGTAAGTAATTGTTAAGTGAGGCCGACATGTTGGAGTGGGTTTCGAGTGAACGAAAGAATATAAATAGAGAGTAAGCCTCTCTATTTATCACACACACACTCACTCATTGGGGCACATGAGTGAGAGAGGAGAAGCTCTCTCAGTGAGAGAGAGAGAGACAGACGTTGTGGAGATCATCTTTATGTTTTTGGGTTTTACTGCTGCCATTGGTGCTCATTCTATATCTGAGGAAGTTGCGGGGTTTTCTCCTTTATGGTTTCCTAGAGGAAAATTCTTTGTGTCTCTTGTCTCTTTTGTTTTATTGCTATGCATGTTATTCTCTCAGTTAAAGATCCTAAGATCATAATGCTAGCTTGAATGAAAAAAATCTAGCACCCCCAAAACAAATTCACCATGGACAACTAACTTATCCAATTGAAAGCTAGAAAGAAATCATGCTATTTTTCACAATGGAGATATTTTTAGTAATTGAGGCAAGTAGAGAAAGTGGAAGCAATTTCAGAATGGAAGAATAATAAACACATAATTTAGAATTCGAATGCAAACTTACTATGGATTCAGAAGAGACATCCTCTCCAGGGGTGTCCATTGGAGGGTTGAGAGATGATGATGCAACTGATTTCAACAATACTGAACACTGAATCTTCTCAGTGACACCAAGCAAATGGCTCATCAATTTCCTGTCCTTTGACCAGCAAACTGAAGAGAAAAAGAGGGGTGACAAATGGTGTGTTATCATTGTTGGGAAATTGTATATCTTTGGAAAATGAGGAGAATATAGATCCATATCATTCATGTTGTTTTCTCAGTCAAAATTGTCTTCCCCTCATCGAAATCTATACACCTAAAAATAATATGGGCTTCAACCATATTATGAAAGTGAGGGTTTTACCATTTGTTTTGTTCCATACCCTACTAAATATTGAAAAGTAGAATCTAACCAGATTCTCATGCCCTTCCAGAGTAGAATGAGTCACTAAAATTGAATATGTCATCCTTAGAAACACTACCATTCTTCCTGTTATATTAAAGGATACTCTCAGTAAATGCACCCTCTAGAAAACATAATGGCCATAGTTGGGTATCCATGAGATTACTATAGTAACTCTTGCAGAATGCAACCCAAGATAAATACAATGTATTAGAAGAAGAGGAAGGAACTCCTTTGTAAGTGTATGATTTTCACCATAAGCAGATTAAATCTACCAAAGCCCACGATTTGACTGAAATATGGCTTTCTTTCAAGATGAATAGCCAACCAGTGACTCAAACCCCTTCACATACTATAGAATCATCCTTTGAGAGAGAAAAGAGAATCGATTTGGTTTTCACCATAAGCAACTTAAATCCACCAAATCCCATGATTTGAATGAAATATGGATTTCTTTCAAGACGAATACCCAACCAATGACTCGAACCACTTCACATATTGTAGTAGCATCCTATGAGAGATAAAAGAGAATATAAATAGATTTGGTTTTCCATGGTCAAAATATCCCTCAATTCTGTGCAAATTTGGAGTTGCATACCACACGCTTCTTTGCCTCTTCAAAAAAAATGAAGAACTCCATAATGATTTGACCTAGCCATATCGATACTTATCCTCCTTTTCATTTTTCATCCATGTCTTAGTAATATTTAATTCTCACCTAACCTAATTCAAGGGAGGTTCTAAATAAAGAATAGCTAATTATCTCCCTACATAAATTTTTAGTAGTTTAAGATCTGGATCCAGTGCCAGTTGATCATTATCCTACAAAAGAGAAATCAGAGGGACCAACTAGCTTAACCAATTACCTTTATACATGGATATGTGATATGGATACATGGGTTCACTGATATCCAACTCATTGAAGAAGTAGTGGATCCAGGCATAGAAACAGATTGAGAGGCGGCTTCGAATTTAGAGCAAAAGCGAAAACCGTTATTTACTAAAACCTAAATCAGATCAAATTCTACTCTCTTTATGAATCGAACCAATCTCATCCCAAATATTCCAAATTCAAGGATAATTTGAAATATTTGTCTATTTTTGTGCCAAGAATGAACTTATACAACTGATAGCATGCGTGCTTACAGAATTTGATGGAAGAAGTGAACCAAATGCATTCCAAACCCTTCTGTGGTGAGGCAGTCATATTGTTCATAACCTGTGAAGTTGAAGTTAGAATAATTTTTTGATTTGTGCTCCATTTTTTGGTTGGCGCTAGTTACACAAAAAATGGAAAATATAAATGGTGGAAAGCCAAATTTATTTATATTATATATTTTTCATTTTCTAATAAAAAAATTCTATGTCTTTCATTTACTAATAAAAATATATGCTTTCTAAAGGTAAATGATCAAAATTTTATTATATAATTGTATCAACAATATTCATATTCTTTAGCTCTATTTAGCTTGTTGAAAATGGATATTGTTCGAGGCTTGATCCCACGTCTTTGTTTTCATTAACTAGTTCTATTAACCCACATCATTCTTGTTATTGCTTGTTGGATGAAAAAATATTGCTTTGAATCCATACAATATGTTTGCTTTTTTATTGCATGGTTATTTTTATTGGATCATAGGTATGTCATAGATGAAATTCTATTAACTTTTGGATTTAATTGATATTTATGCATGTTGTTTGGTTTATAAATGTATATATGATAAGGATATTTTAGGAAATTGTGTGTATGTTCAAGATTTAATATTGATTATATATGGACTTGCAATATGCTCAAAATTTTCATACATGGTATGTTTTAATTGTATTTTTGTATATTGTTGATGTTGTGTACATATATCAATTTCCAAAATGGTGATATGAGAACATTGAAGTCATTATAGTTTTGTTTATTAAGATATTATTTTCATGTTTATTTTAGTTTTTTTTCCAATGACGATGTTGTTGTGATCGAATCATGCTTATGGTGTTATGATTAAGGTATGAGGTGAATGGAAATTTAATAGACCTCATATCTAAATGCTTGAACTTGCTAGGATAACTGCGATTTATGGAGACTGAACCTAGCGCAATCATGGTAGCAACACCATCACTGCCTTCAATTTCTGGGCATTAGAGCCATTCCAGTTTCATATGTAGAGAGATGAGGCTAGAATTGGGGACTGAGCATGGAGATTGCATACTTTGAAACAAGATTTATCGATGCATTGATGTTGTAGACATGGTAAGGGATCCCTAGGGTTCTTTTTTTTTGCTTTAAAAAAAAGGCCTATGGATTTTTCTTGAAAGAGGTACGTAAATATGGAAAATTTTGGACATTCTGAACATAGCCATGATGAGAAGACCAGAAAATAGGTAAGAACAATGAATTAACACAGGACGCAATCTTGGTGAATTGCACTAAAAAGATGTAAAAGACTCTTGCATGTAGAAAATTCAACCGACTATCGAAAGCGTTAAATGATGACGCTTTTTGTCAAATGAGATACAGTCATAGCCAGTGTGATGAGCTAAATGAGATGGTATAAAAAACAAGAGGTGACAATGTAGAGAACAGAAAATGACGAATTTTTGAAGCTCGACTTGGCCTCTAACACATTAGATGTATTGAAAAAAAAAGGTACTTGTCAAGTGACACAGCGGGTCATTCATGAATCAATCTACATGAGAATTAGTATGATTTAATTGAATTTTAACACTACAAATGGATTCAGAGACCCCTTGAATCTATTTGCAGTGTTAAAATCCACTAAAATGTCAAAATTGTAATTTTATATTGTTAGGGTTCTCATGAAAGTTTATAGCACATCGCCTACAATAATCAACAAAAACCTAACATTGTCCTCACCTAGGAAAAACACTAGATATTCCTAACCCCACAAATTCCATTTTGGATTTAGAATTGTTAACCTACACATGGTTGGAGATAGAAGGTAGACAATTTACAAAATTTACTAAATTGTAACACTTGATTGTCACAATTTCAATTTTCCATTATTGTAGGAGTGACACAATTAAAAATGACTAACATAAATGACTAATTCATATTCTTCTAACTAGTCATTTTTTATGTCGTGACTAAATTGGTCGTTTATGTTAGTCATTATTAACTCGGTCACTTATTATCTAGTCATATTTGTTAACTGGTGACTAAATTAGTCATTAATTTTAGTAGTTTATAGTTGGGTCAATCAAAATTACTCATATTTAGTAGTAAATCACTTGAAAAACCTGTGGTGACTAGAATTTATAGTCGCGTAGTCACTAATTCCTCATTTTCTACTAGTGCTAGTTTTGCTTATGTATTTGCTTTAGTTTCTTAGGTATTTCTAACCAATATTTGTTTGCAGGTTCTCGGAGCAAAGCCCTAACCTTGTTTGTAGAGGGGCTCACAGCTGTTTCTTGTCCATTTGCTTTCCTTTCTGTTTTGCTTTTCTTTTATGAATTTTCCACATGCAGGAACCTACCCTTCCATCCTATAGTCGAAAGGGAGCCATTCCTACCCCTGTAGCAAGGAGAAATCCCTGCTACATAGTCTACATAGCGATGGCCTTCTTTGTGGCATGTAAAGTACTAGATGGGTCGTCGTGGTCAATTGTCGTGATTTCCAGAAAATCATCCTTGACCTCCATATCCTCCATGATGGTTGTCAAACTAGCGCTCATATCGACGGCATTCATATCTTTGATTATTTGGCTCATTTTGATCATTGATTCTTTGGGTGTTATCATTATTCTGTGCAACTGCATTCGTTTGGTAGACTGCTTGGTAATTTTGTCAATTTTTTAAATTTAGGTGGCAGTCGACCGTTGCATGACTTTTTACCTCACATATTGCACACCAAGATGATTTTCCATTTTTCATGTTATATGGGAAATATTTCGTTGTGTGTTCTCCATGTTCTTGGCAAATGTTACAGAATCATTTCATCTAAACAAACTGAACGTCCTGTAGACTTATGTCTTGTCGACAGGTATCTTTAGTGTGTCCGACCGTGGAGCATTTTGTGCACCAGACATTTGATTCTTAAGGTTCGGCTCTTTCAAATATTTCTGCATGATTTCTAGTTGTTCTTCCAGTCTAGTATCAACGAGATATGATGGGAAATATTCATCTATCTCTACTTGCAGAGCTTTGGTAAGTGCGTCTTCATATGTTTTAAACATCTCCAAGCTTATGTGTCGCTAGATTTTTTGTGATAGACCTGCAAGAAACCACTGAATTAATAATTGTTCGTAAATTACATAGTCTAGTTTCATGAGGAGGTCTTTCCATCGTTTTTCATATTCCCAGACAGACTCTGCTAGTTTCTAAGATGTTGTTTTCAGATTTTTGGCTGCCCGATGTTTTGCGTTTAGAGTTATAAATAAAGGCAAGAATTGTGTTTTAATTTTTGCTTTGGGTGATTGGGGAATTCTATCGATATAGGTCATGTACCAAGTTAGTGCTCTTTTCCTTAAATCACCGACGAACTGTTCCATATGTTGTTCTTAAACCGTAACTTGATTTGCCTTCCATATTGACTCACAGATGAACCAATGTCATATAGGGTCTTTGTCACCCTCGTATAGAGGGATATGTGCTGATCCATGACCCATGTCAATATTGCTGTTGCTATCTCCTTCAGGAGGTGGCAATGGTGGGATGTTTTGTTTGTCTCACTATTCTGAGTCGTTGTCGACGGAACTTTCATTCCCATCAGTTGCTTTTTTGTCGTTTCTTCTCAGAAAAACAGTTGGTTCAGGTTGACTTCTTCTATGGATGTCCAACTACACTGATTTGTCTACAGGTCCGACTGTTTCGAAGTTTGCAAAGCTGTGTTTGGCAAGGGAGTTTCTCCTTCATGTGTCAGGTAGAGAAACATTAGAAGAAATTTGGGGTCTAAAATGGGCCTTATAAGAAAACGTGCCAAAATAAGTTTTTATGAGTTGGAATTCAAGAACCAATAGAATTTCAATAAAATGAGTCAACCATAATGGTTGAATTGACATATTTGTCATAAAAAAAAATACTTTTTTTGTTCGTATTTTCGACATATCTCATTGTGTTTTTACTCAAATTTTGATTGAGAGAGCTTGTTGGATGCAAAATTTGATTCTAAATCCAACGAGTACCCACACTACATACTTTTGACGGACCCTGCTACCCCAAAAACAAGAAATACCTGAAAAAACATGATGATGACATCATCATTAGGTTTTTTTCTGGTATTTCTTGTTTTTGGGGTATCAAGGTCCGTCAAAAGTATGCAATGTGGGTACTCGTTGGATGCAGAATCAAATTCCGCACCCAATGAGCTCTCCTGATTGAAATTTGAGTAAAAACACAAGGAGATATGTTGAAAATATAAACACAAAAAGTAGTTTTTTTCTTTCTTCCTCAAAAATTAATCAATATTATTTTATTATTTTAACTATTATTTTATTATTTTCCTTAGGAGGCCCATTTTAGACCCCAAAATTCCTCTAATAGTGGATACTTCGGTTGGAAGGGTACGCCTGAAGTGTTACCGAATTTCCTTCCTTCGGTCGATGGATTACTAGATGATTATCATCATTTACCTCGTCGTCTAGTCAGATCCATATACCAAGCACTCCAACTCTTAGTCACAGGTCTTCTTCGGCAATGGCCTATATTATGGTACTTGGATTCGTTGGAGATAGAGGCCCTTACCTCCTAGGGAATTTCTAGTTGGAGAGCTTCTCGCTGTTCTATCCATAAGTCTTCTTCCATGGGTGATGCTTCTTCATCTACGCCTTCTTCTTTTTGGTCATGACCTAAATCAGGCGGATTTATTTTTTGGTCTATCACCCTAGTAGTCATCCCTCTTTGCAGCGCTATAGCTTGTTCTCTTCTTTCTTCCCTTCTTTTTAGCCTCTTCTCTCTTTCTATTCTCTGTAAATTCGATGTACCTTTATGTGTCACTTTTCATTCGATTTCCTTTTTAGGTTGACTTTTCATTGCTAGTGATGGTATTTTCTTTAGTCGAATAGAATCCTTTTTACTTTACCTTGACATATGACCAGCTACCCCCCCATATCCTACTCAATTCTTTAGAAAGCTCGAATAGTTCTTTTTATTTTCTTAGGAAGTACTCCCACTCCCTTTCGGTAATGAATTTTTCCCACCTCTTCTATTTCTCTGCCTAGTTAGAATTTGGTGGAGGTTCGTGTTGTAACGGAAGAGGTTCTACGATATGGCCCACTCCCTTCTCTATTAGGAATTTGAACAAAAGGGTCAGTAAGGAGCAAATAAACTGCTGAGTGAGGTTTGTATAAAACCTTTTCTCAATGCTTTTGACTGAAACTCTTTCTTCCACGGCTTGTTCCTCACAGAATTCATCTGTGATCTTTTCAAACCACTCTGACAAGTTTGTTCATCCACCTCGAATCAGTTTCTCCAGTAGCTCTTGGTCCTTAGTTGCTTCCGGATTTTTCATCCAAAAGTTTTTTCAAAAGATGAGGTACCGATTCTAAAAACTTCGCATGTGTTTCAGTGAAGAATTTCTCCTTCACCTAAGCAATGGTCAAGTTGTTTCTCCTTGCGTAGTTCGACAAATAATTTTCTATCTTACGTTCCCACCAATTCTTAATCTCCAGTTCTGATATCATATGCTTATGCTCATTACATCCATATATGTAATACTGGCAATGGAACCAATGTTGTAATCTCATAGATCATAGAGGGTTACCAATAATACACATAGAAACATATAAACATAACAGACACAAGAGACAAGAATGGATGAGGAAGTAACAGATTATATTATGACATGAGGGTCCATACACAGACAAAAACTGAACCAAGTTCTCATCTGGCTCAACAGCCTAATATATATTATTACAAATAGTTACAAATAACTACCTATCGGTTTGGTCAATCGACACAACTTTATGCGGCTGACCTAATCTCTAATTAGTCGGCTATTCAACAAGTTGGCTCACTGACTAGATCCTCCAACAAGAACCCATTCAGGAACAAAGGATTCCTCCATTTTCGGAATGACTAGAAATAGAAAAACCTGTAGTTTGTCCTGAGTATGAAATTATGAATGAACTAAAGAATATCTGTGTCAAAATTCCTCTATTACAGGCTATTAAGGATATACCAATTTATAGCAAGGTAATAAAGGAACGATGCATTAAGCACCCAAGAAAGAAGCAAAACGATCCCCTCACAATTCATGTTATAGGAGAAATGTCTGAGTGTATGATAGAACAATCTCGGATTGCAAAATATACAAATTCAGGGGCCCCAGTAGTAATTGTGATTGTAAATAATACTACCATAGAAAATACACTTATCGATTTAGGATCTACCATTAATATGATGACCACTGTAGTTTTATAAGTTTTACAGTTGGTACAGTTTCTTTGACCTACCCCTTCAATCCTAGAACTAGCAAGTTGTACCACAGTCAGACCTGTTGGATTCCTGGACGATATTATTCTATCAGTAGCTTCATGGTAATACCCTATCGACTTTATGGTCATAGAATCAAAGGATCCTTCTAAAGGAAATCCTATTATCTTAGGGAGACCATGGTTATCGACTACTAACTCCTTTATAGGATGTATGGATGGGGGAATGACCATTTCAAATGTGTTTTCTACACATAGACTTATTTATATCCCCAAGCACAACTTGCAATTGAAACCTTGTGGTGGTTAGATTGCCCCTTTAGGGATGAAAATATTGAATATGTCTTCTTTCCTAGTGACTACTCCTGGGAACTTTAGGAGAAAACTACTGAGAATGTACTAAGCCAGTTTGTCTCTTCCACAACTTGTATATATTTTCTGCATTCTTTTTCCCAACTTGATTAGATATTTGAAGATGGGATTCGAGCAAATATGGCTCTCTCAACATTTGTAGAAACAACATGTGCCTTTGCAATTGAAGAGCACATAGGGTCTTATACTGTACCTTTTGAAGTTAGCCTTGGAAAAGTTTTACACATAAATGAAGGGTTAACTGAGAGCCAACAAGAACAATTGCTTAAGATCCTTAAAAACCAATCTGGAGCATTTGCATTGGAATACACTGACATGAAAGGTATACACCCTGACACCTGTTTAACCATATCTACATGGATTCAACCATTCAACCTTTGAGATAGCCTGAGAGGAGGATGAATCCTACTCTAAAAGAGATAGTAAAAGAGGAGTTACAAAAACTTCTCAATGCTGGTTTCATCTATCCTATCTCCGATAGTAAATGGGTGTCTCCTCTAGTGGTAGTCCCAAATAAATTCACAGGGAACTGGCGTATTTGTGTTGATTTCAGAGAGTTAAATAAGGCCACTATTAAAGACTATTTTCCTTTTCCCTTTATTGATCAAGTGTTAGATAACCTGTCAGGAAAACAATACTTTTCCTTTGTTTATGGGTATAGTGGATATAATTATATTTTAACAGTTCCCGAGGATTAAGATAATACCACTTTTACATGCCCTCGGGGAACATATTCCTATAGAGTTTTTCCATTTGGATTATGTAATGCACTTGCCACTTTTCAGTGTGTAGTTTTAGGAATTGTACATGGATGATTGGAGGTGTACATGGATGATTTTATAGTTTATGGTAATACCTTTTAGGAGGCCCTTGATAACCTTGAGAAGGTCTTGATTTGATGTCAAGAAGCAAACCTGGCCCGTAGTCATGATATATGTAAAATGTTATTACCAGAGGTATAGTTTTGGGGCATCATGTTTCTTCCCAAGGAATCAAGGTGGACCTTTCAAAAATAGAAGTAATTGTTGGCTTTCTGTCTCCAAAAACTCAAAAAGAGGTAAGAATCTTTCTTGGCCATATAGGATATTATTGTCGCTTTATTAAGAATTTCACTAACATAGTTGCACCAATGTTTAAGCTCCTTACAAAGGATGTAGAATTCCAATGGATTGAATCTTGTCAAAGTGATTTCAAAGTATTAAAAGCTAAATTATCAGTGGCACCAACACTGAGGGGTCCCAACTGGTCCCTTCCTTTCCATATATCCACTAATGCTTTCGATACGTCCATAGGAGGAGTCCTAGGCCAAAAAGAAGGCCAATCACCTTATGCCATTTAGTTTATTAGCAAGAATTTGACCCTTGCCAAGCTGAATTATACTGTTACTGAAAAAGTATTTTTGGCAGTAGTCTATTCTATTAATAAATTTTTCCATTACATTACAGGATATGAATTTTTTGTGCATATGGATCACTCTGCCATCATATTTTTAATGAATAAACTAATTACCAATGGTAGAGTGACTCTGTTGTTTCTTTTATTCTAAGAATTTAACATTACTGTCATCGACCGACCTGGTAAAGAAAATTTAGTAGCATATTTCCTTTCCCATATTCAACATAATGACTTTACTAAACCCATTGAAGACACTTTTCCTGATGAACGTCTATTTGTTGTATTTGTTCAAACCCCTTGGTTTTCAAACATTGCCAATTATTTAGCAACTGGGAAATTACCAAATCACTTGTCCCCACCCGAGAAGCATCGTATTATAGTACAAAGCTCTAACTATTCCTAGGTTGATAATGATCTCTTTCATACTGGACCAGATCTTATTATTAGACGATGCATACAGGAGGATGAAATGATAGATATCCTCCATGCATGCCATGATGGACCATGTGGAGGATATTTTTCTGATAAGTGGACAACATACAAAGTGATGCACTTTGGTTATTACTGGTCGAGTATTCTCAAGGATGCTGCCAAATATGTTAAAGGATGTGATATTTTGCAAAGAATAGGTAGAGCTACATCTTATGATTAGATTCCCTTACAGCCTTAGGTCATGATAGAGCCATTTGAGAAATGGGCTCTGGATTTTTTAGGACCTATTTCTCCCATGTCTCGTAAAAAGAAGTATATCCTAGTTTGCACAGACTATGTTACTAAGTGGGTAGAAGCTAAAGCTTTGTTTAGGGCCATAGAGAAATCAGTAGTAGGATTCATATATGAAGATATATTCATTCAGTTTGGTGTTCCTAGAGAAATTGTCACAGATCAAGGCTCTCAATTCACTTCTAAGTTAATGAAATAACTCACCATGAAGTATGGAATTCAACATTGCAAATCCTCATATTATCATCCCCATGCTACTGGCCAGGTAGAATCAACCAATAAAGTATTAGAAGCCATCTTAACCAAAACCATTCACTTACATCATAAGGATTGGGTAGATAGACTCCCCGAGGCTTTGTAAGCCTATAGGATAACATGGAGAAACACTACCGGACATACCCCCTATGAGTTGATGTATGGCAAACAAGTCCTTTTACATATCGAATTTCAAGTTAGAACATTTCCTATGGAAACACAATTAGGCATGAATTTGGATGAAGCAAAGAAACAACGAGTGTTATAGATTAATGAGTTAGATGAAATTAGACAGGATGCATTCCAAAGAACAATGTTAATGGAGAATCAATGGAAGAAATGGCATGATAAATTTATAAAGAAAAAACAATTTAATACTGGAGATTGGGCACTGCTATTTGATTTAAGGTACAAAAATTTTAAAGGAAAATTAACTACTCATTGGATGGGTCCATATGAAGTAGTTACAACTTTCGATAATGGATCAATAGAAATTAAGACAATTGATGATTCACAAATTTCCTTTGTAGTAAATGGACACAATGTTGCCACCTTTCACACACCTAGGTTACATGGCAGAAATATTCAAGCCACTCGGTGTGTCCTTGGGGGCAAGTCTCGAGTCAAGGTTGTCACCTTGTTCTTGACTCCTCCGTTTAGGTTAACTCTTAACGAATCCAAGGGAGTTAGACCCTATTAAATTACTGAGGCTAATTTCTTAGTGTGATGGTGTTATATTGATTAAGTTGCTTAGGAGTTTTTTGAAATTAGCCAGTGGAAACAAAGATAACAAGATGCAAGATTTAAAGCAGATAAGCATAATAATGAAACTCAATATATATATAATTGAAATAATTGATCAAATAAATCACCAATTCCTTAAATGGAGTCAACATAGAAATTAATGTGCTTGCATGCACTTGAAAGAATGTTTTACAAATGTCTCTTGGTATATTTTAAATTAAGGTGGAATGTGAATGAATTAAATTAGGTGAAAAGGGGACTCCAGAGATACCCAAGGGGTACTTGCAGTATGTCCAAAAGTGAGATTTCATGGCTACTCACAAGGTGTTTGTGGGCTAGAACGGAGTCTCGAAGACTACTTTTCATAACGCACCCATCAAGGTGTGACAGAGATCAACACCTCGAGGTCACTTTCCAGTTGTTCCCACTCCTTTGGGTATTTTGCCACTGCTTACAATTTGTTCGAGGCATTGGATTTTTGCCTAATGGTTTGTCAATTTGGGAGATGAAGACTAATTAATCTAGTCACTCAAGTGCTTTTGTTGCAGCTTGACTGATCAGATGAACCATAGCCAAGTATAGAGAATACACACTGGATTCTTTGTTATGTTAAGAAAATTTTAAAAGAGGTGTTCTTGTAAGTCGAAGAAAGCTGTGTTGCATGAATTTGAGATTCAACGTTTGGACCCCTTCTCTGGGATCATCATTAGGAGACGTACGAAGCTTTGAAAGTTTTTAAGGGAGATAGGAAGGTAATAAACTAGTATTTATTACCTTCCTATCTCCCTTAAAAACTTTCAAAGCTTCATACGTCTCCTGATGATGATCCCAGAGAAGGGGTCGAAAAGTTGAATCTCAAATTCGTTCAACACAGCTTTCTTTGACTTACCATTAAACTCCGTGTAAATGACTATCTTCAAAGAGGTGTTCTTATTAAAAAGAAAACCCTCTAGGAACCTCTTTTGGTACAAGTGGACCTCAATCGGGAAATCAAGGAGGGGTTGATTTTATTATGATTATTAAAATAGTTAATGATAGCTGATGAAGCATAATCAAATAAGCAAACCACAATTTTCTAATTAGACTACCACGACCCTTTCTTCACCTTTTGGCTCAAAAGGAGGCTCATGGGGTAAGTATTAAAATTATTTTGAAACCACCAAATATGGAATATGAAAATGATTATAAGTCAAAGTATACTACCCTTTTATATTAGAACTACACTAGATTGACAAAAGATGAAAAAATGTAACAAATGACACGGACTGAATCCCCCCAAGGGGGATGGTGAATAGGCTCAAAAGAGCCTATTCGAAGAGATATTTATTTTTATTAGCATAAATTACAATATAATCAAACTGAAATTAATCCACTTGGTCCTTATACTGAATGAGACCAAAGGTTTACAAATTGCGAAATTTTGAAATTTTGGGAAGACAGAGACCCCCTGGAGGGGTTCGAATGGTCCAAAAATGTTTTTCGGACAACACCTCCTCCTATTTTCTGTTATAACTACTAAAAACCAGCAAGATTATCATAGTTAAATATTCCCAAAATTATTTTGAAAGTACTTTTGGATGAACACACTTTTTACCCAAAAATTCTAAGTTAAAACTAGTTTTTAAAGAAGCAGAAAAAGAACCAAGGAAAGAAAGCTTTCCTTGGGATCTTGGCATGATTTTTGGGAAGCCAATATTAAGGACTTAAATTGATGAAAAACAAGTAATCTTACTTTCCCAACTATATTTCTGTTGATTTAGCTGAATCATTCAAGCCATACAAGATTCAGATGCAGAAATTGAGAGAGAGACACCGATAACAACAAAAAACCACAAGACAATGTTAATTCCACACACATAAGAGCATTATACCATTTTGGCCTTCAAAGCTTCACTTTATTCCAGTAGAAAAAGATATTACACAGTATCACAACAAAAATAGATCCTCAATCCAACTCTAACTAACTTGGAAAGGAGGCAGCCATGCTTTATTTATACAAAAAAATTGAAACCCTAGCCCAGAGGGGGCACAAATCCCAAGGAGATAGACAAATACAGCTAAAGGAGAGTCCATCAATGCCTGATTTGAAGCTGAACTGATCTTCCACTGAGCCTAACTATCAATCAGATGGATGATTGAGCCGACACATCAACTTGCTGACTGAATCATCAACGATAGAGCTTCCAAAAGAGCCCACACATGTGGAGGAGAGAGAGAGGGCACAATTCCCCATAAAGGAGGATGAAGTTCAACTCCGGATCTGCCCTGATCACCTCCTTCAGTCAAGGAATTGCAATCTTTGGTTTGTCTGGTGCCGATGAGACTGATTTCAATCAAATTGGTTGAGAATGTATTGATCTAGGATTTTGGATTTGCTCCATTATTCATCAATTTAGCAATTAAAATAATCAATAATTGATTCTTTGGGGCTTTTTGACCCAAGTGATGGAAAATCACTCAAAACTTGGAAATAGTGGCTCTATAGGTTTACATGGTGCTCTTAGCTTGAAAATAAGCACCCCCATGATTGAAACTGATTATTTGGCCCATTTTTATTACAAAACCAATTTTTCCAATTAGACTATTAAAAAATAGCCTAAGTTTTTGTGGAAAATTTAAAATTTAGAAAACTTAAAAAATTAAAAAAATTAAAAACCTAGGAGGATTTAGACATCTTCATATGACTTGACCATGATGCCTAACATGTTTATACATTGACACATAGACTGTAATAACCTCAATAGGCCTAAATGCCAACCGGACCACCCCAACTTAGGAGGTATTGAGTGAAAAAATCAGAAATTATTAGTCGTTTATTCAACAACCAATAATAACCAAGGGAAAAAACACCCTGGGCTGATCGGATTGACAAATAAAGTCTAAGATACCAAGTCTTTTACGGACACTATCATGCTAGAAAATTTATTACAACTCCCCTATGGGGTGGGAACATGTGATATAGTACAACAAGCACTTCCTAAAAGCACTTCCGAAGGTCTTCTGAAGTCCGAACAAATCATCTTTGTCTGGTTCACTAAGCTCACTTGATAAAAAAGCACTAAGAACAACTTAGGTGGTAACATCTGGCTTAAACTACGGGACGTGTGCTTGATCTGGTCATATGCCAAGAAGAGGATACGAGAACACCAGAATCTCTGGTTTATACACCCTATAAAAACATCTCAACTTGACAAGAAAACCTCAGTAGCAAAATCTTTATATAAAAACCAAATGAACCATTAAGCTGATTTATTTAAACAAAATAAATGTAACTAACTAATGAAAAAAAGTTTTATTATAGCTAAGTACAAAACAAAAATGCGGAAAGTAAATGCTCTTTTGAAGGAGCTATTTTCCAACTCTAAGCATGATATAAAATGGTTAAGTGTAATTAGAAATCCAATGTAACCACCTAAGCATTTTATTAACATAAAAAAAACTCCCTTGTCTTTGGTTACCAGCCAGAGTAAGGATACTTTATTCAGAAAATGCAAACCTGCGTGATGATCCAGAATGGGTGGGATGGATGGGAAATCATAGGCATGAATAATGTCATCAAACTTCTTCCCAAACTGGTAGGTGCTTGCACAGGCTGCTTTCATCCATGACTAGATAGGGTTGATATACAAATTGGAATGATGAGGTAGATTGACTACACCATCATACTGATAATCAAGGCTTACCGGATGATAACTCATTTTATAAACCCCAAGCGGCTCCAAATCATAAGGAAACTCTATATATGAAGATGATAGTTGAAACTGATATTCTATTGAATGCATCATATCTATGTTTTGACAACACTGCTTCTCAATGTCTTCATTATTGATACTTTTGTGCAGATCTGAATGATCATATAAGAGTTTTTAATTCTTCTCTTCTATACTAGGATTTTCCCAAGTCTCTAGATCCATGCTTCCCTCTATGGAAGTATAGTGGATTGGACTTCCACAAATTTCTAAATAGACACTCCCCTTGCTGGATATAGCATAGATAGGATTCTTAATAAGATATCCACAAAAATCCCAATAATCATCACCACCATTTATGTCATACGTGATGGATTCCCCATTGCTGATATCAAGTTCCGATATCAAGTTCTCTTTGTCTTCATTATTGATATTGATATATGGCTCAGAATGATCATATGGATAAACTACATGCTCCTTTTCCATATCAAAGTTTCCCAGTGCCACATGGTCCATGTTGTCTCCTTTAGATATGACATAGACAAGAGAATCAACAAAACCATTAAAAGTTTCTAGTTCATCATTTTCCTATTTATTCATGTCATATACTTGATTTTCCATGAATGTCCAAGACTCCTCATCAACATCTTTGTCTAAGATAAGGGAGTCTTCGTCACTTGTATCATGCTCCAAGTTATACTTGTCCTCATTTTCATACTCATCTTATTCAGAGAAAAGGTCACAAGGCAGTAAACCTTCCAGACTGTCATCATTATATGGAGAACACATAGGATTCCCATCATGCACATTACTATTTTCATCATAAGTTTCACTATAAGATTCTGCAATGGTTTCATCCTTAGGTTTGTACTGTTTAGTTGGTGACAAAGGGTAGGCTTGTCCTACCATGTATACATGATCAGGCTTGCTTGAAGTTGTTTCCTGACTACTGACCTCGGGAAGTCCATGTTCCATGACTTGATTTGCAACATAAAACTTGCTTTCTTGGTGGAATTGTTCACAGGATCTACACCATGGAATTACATCTTCTACCATGTTAGCTAAGTCTAACTGGTTTTGAATCCTAGGCTCTTGCTGAGGAAATTTCTTTTGATACATCTGATTCTACTTGGGCTGAAAGTTCCTAGGTCCATTATTCCTTTCCATTGTGATTATTATATTTTGCATATGATTCAACTGTGCAGAATGATTGGCCATTAGTTGGTTTTGACTAGTAAACAAGTTTTTTATCATGTCCGTCACCTTTTCCATGGGATCTTTAGAAGTTCCCTTTTCTTCTAATTCAACAGCTTTATCCTTGGTGTGTTTGTTGCAGGAAGTTTTTCCCCTAGTGTAACCTGGAATGTTGGAATTGCCTAAAGATTGCATATTCTTTTCTATTTTCTTGGCCAATTCCTAGGCAGTTTTCAGATCAGCTGGTTCTTTATCTCTCAACTGGTACCTTAAGTCACTGGTGAAGGCTTCAATGTAGGATATGCGGATAGAGGAATTTTTTGGCTTGATGTCTCTAGGAAGGTCCGCAACCACATGCTTGAATGTAGTGTTAAATTCATCCATGGTTTCATTCTCCATCTTCTTTATGCTATAAAGGGTTGCAAGAAGATGTCTTGGTTCCTTCTTTTCTCCCCATTTCTTCTTAAAACCATCTTGGAATTCACTAAGATTTTTATATGAATCATCATCTAGGTCGAGGTACCACTCTTCAGCATGATCTTATAAGGATAAAGCAAAGAGCTTCATTTTGACATAGTCATGGTCATGGGAAACATCATTGCAATAACTGACCAGGTGTTTTTCAAACTTTCGAAGGTGAGACTTGGCAATGATGGCATTATTGCCCTGAAATATGTAGAGCTTCTTGATAGCATCTTTTGGAATGGAATGGGGAGCACTTGCTATCTGAGAAAATTCAAGGGGTTTGAATAATTCCATCATTTCTTGAGATTGATGAACATGACTCTCTACAAATATGTGATGGATATTTGAGAGGGAATGGTCACCTAAATTTTCAATGTTTCTACAAGAAGTCTTCCTATTCAATCTTTCCCTAATAAACCTTTCGAGATCAGGGAGAGGATTGAATTATTGATGGCAGTTTCTTTGGGTATAAATTCTTGAAGGGATGTTAGACAGTGGAGTCGCCAGATAGATCGAGTTTTAATTTTTATGTTTTTTAAAGATAAGATCAATCAATTTTTTTTATCTTTTTAGTTGTTTAGAAAAAAGTTAAGCTAATTCATACTTAGGAATAAAAATATTTATCCTCGACAACGGCACAAAAAAGTGTTGTCGCATTTCACACACCTGGGTTACGTGGCAAAAATCTTCAAGCCACTCGATGTGTCCTTGGGGGCACGTCTCGAGTCAAGGTGTCACCTTGTTCTTGACTCCTTTGTTCAGGATAACTCCTAATGAAGCCAATGGGGGTAGACCCTATTAAATTACTAAGGTTAATTACTTAGTGTGATGGTGTTATATTGATTAAGTTGCTTAGGAGTTTTTTGAAATTAACCAGTGGAAACAAACAATAACAAGATGCAAGATTTAAAGCAGATAAGCACAATAATGACAATCAATATATATATAATCAAAAAAATTGATCAAATAAATCACCAATGCCTTAAATGGGGTCAACAGAGAAAATAGTGTGCTTGCATGCACTTGAAAGAATTTTTTTCAAATGTCTTTTGGTAGATTTTAAATTAATGTGGAATGTGAATGAATTAAATTAGGCAAAAAGGGGACTCCAAATATACCCGAGGGGTACTTGGAGTATGTCCAAAAGTGAACTTTCATGGCTACCTGGAAGGTGTTTGTGGGATGGAATGGAGTCTTGGATATTGTTGTTCATAATGCACCCATCAGGGTGTGACATAGATCAACGCCTCGAGGTCACTTTCTAGTTGTTCCCACTCCTTTGGGTATTTTTCCACTGCTTACAATTTGTTTGAGGCATTGGATTTTCTCCTGATGGTTTGTCAATTTGGGAGGTGAAGACTAATTAATCTAGTCACTCAAGTGATTTTGATGCAGCTTGACTGATCGGATGAACCACAGCCAAGTACAGAGCATACACACTGGAATCTTTGTTATTTTTAGAAAATTTTAAAAGAGGCGTTCTTATTAAAAAGAAAACCCTCCAAGAACCTCTTTTGGTCCAAGTGGACCTCAATCGAGGAATAAAGGAGGGGTTTATTTTATTATGATTATTAAAATATTTAATGATAGCATATGAAGCATAATCAAATAAGCAAACCACAATTTTCTAATTAGACTACCACGACCCTTTCTTCACCTTTTGTCTCAAAAGGAGGCTCGTGAAGTATTAAAATTACTTTGAAACCACCAGATATGGAATATGACAATGATTATAAGTCAAAGTATACTACCCCTTCAGATTAGAACTACACTAGATTGAAAAAGGATGAAAAAATGTAAAAAATGACATGGACGTGAATCCCCCAAAGGGGGATGGTGAATAGGCTCGAAAGAGCCTATTCAAAGGGATTTTTATTTTTATTAGAAGAAATTACAATATTATAAAACTTAAAGTAATCCACTTGGTCCTTATATGGAATGAGACCAAAGGTTTACAAATTGCAAAATTTTGAAATTTTGGGTAGGCAGAGACCCCTGGGGGGTTTCGAATGGTCCAAAAATGCTTTCTGGACAGCAAATCCTCCTCTTTTCTGTTATACCTGATAAAAACCAGAAATATTATCACATTTATATATTCCCAAAATTACTTTGAAAGTACTTTTGGATGAACACACTTTTTACCCAAAAATTCTAAGTTAAAACTAGTTTTTAAAGAAGCGGAAAAAGGACCAAGTAAAGCAAGATTTCCTTGGGATCTTGGCCTGATTTTGGGGCAGCCAATATGAAGCACTTAAATTGATAATATAACTTTTTAGATTCTATGGAAACAACCATGCATTCAACAAGCTTTAGATCTACTTTCACAGCCTTGAAAAATGAGAATTTTCCCTAAAACTAGATCTATAATGCTTGTAAAATTTATTTAGGAATGATATCTAGTTTATGACATTTAAGGCAGCAAGATATATGTAAAATGAATTCTAAAATTGATAGATCTAAAAAAATTTAAAGCTGCAAAACAAGTAACCAGACTGATTTCAAAAAAATTGAAGGAGGAAGAGGAAAATAAGAGCGCTTGTTGCTGGAATGGATCTGCAAAAAAGACTAGTTAGTGGAATGTCAAGGGACAATTTCTTCACAAAATAGTTGGATGCCCAGTGGATTCAATATAGAACCATAGTTCGTCCAACCCCTGCTACTTGAAAACTAACAAACAATCCTGCACAAAAACCTTATGAGATTTGGATAGAGATATATGAAAAAAAAGAGAGATTACATGCAAATAAACTTATTTAAACATGTATAATCTGAATCTTCAAACATATATGCTATGAGATATTGTGAAACAAGTAATCTTACTTGCCCAACTATACTCCTATTGATTCAGTTGAATCATTCAAGCCAGACAAGATTGAGATGCAGAAATTGAGAGAGAGACACCGGTAACAACAAAAAGTTGCAAGACAATGTTAATTCCACACACATAAGAGAATCACACCATTTTGGCCTCCAAAGCTTCACTTTATTCCAATCGAAAAAGATATTACATAGTATCACAACAACAATATCTCCTCAATCCAACTCTAACTAACTTGGAAAGGAGGAAACCATGCTTTATGTATACAAAAAATTGAAACCCCAGCCCAGAGGGGGCGCAAATACCAAGGAGATGGACAACTGCAGCTGAAGGAGAGTCCAACAATGCCTGATCTAAAGCTAAGCTGAGATTCCACTGATCCTAACTATCAATCAGAGGTCTGATTGAGATGAAACATCAACCTGCTGACTGAATCATCAACCACAGAGCTTCCATAAGATCCCACACGTGTGGAGGAGAGAGAGAGGGTGCTATTCCCCATAAAGGAGGCTGAAGTTCAACTCTAGATCTGCCCTGATCACCTCCTTTAGTTAAGGAATTACAATCTCTGGTTAATCTAGTGCCAATGAGACTGATTTTAATCAAATCGGTTGATAATCCATTAATCTAGTATTTTGGATTTGCTCCATTATTCATCAATTTATCAATTAAAATAATCAATAATTGATTTTTTGGGGCTTTCTCACCTGAGTGACGAAAAATCACTCAAAACTTGGAAATAATGGGACTATAGGTTTACATGGTGCTCTTAGCTTGAAAATGAGCACCCCCATGACTGAAACTGATTATTTGGCCCACTTTTATTACAAACCAATTTTTCCAATTAGACTATTAAAAAATAGCCTAAGTTTTTGTGGAAAAATTAAAATTTTAAAAACTTAAAAAATTAAAAAAATTAAAAACCTAGTGGGACTTAGACATGTTCATATGAATCGACCATGATTCCTAGCATGTTTATACTTGACACATAGACTCAAATAACCTCAATCGGCCTAAATTCCAAGCCAACCACCCCAACTTTGGAGGTATTGAGTGAAAATCTCAGAAATTATCAGTAGTTTATTCAACAACCAATAATAACCAAGGGAAAAAACACTCTGGGATGATCAGATTGACAAATAAAGTCTAAGAGACCGATTCTTTTATAGACACCATCATGCTAGAACATTTATTAAAACTCCCCTATGGGGTATGAACATGTGATATAGTACAACAAGCACTTCCCAGAAGCACTTCCGAAGGTGATCTTTTGAAGTCCGAACTAATCATCTTTCTCCGGTTCACCAGGCTCACTTGATAAAAAACCACTAAGCACAACTTAGGTGGTAACACATAGACTTAGACTTTGCCATGAACCAATATCTAAATAGGATTTCGTACAAAATGTCTTGCAGCAAAAGGAGATGGAATTGGTTGAAGAGGAAATTATTCCTCCTCCTCTTGATTCTTAAAGTTATTTTGGGTTGTCATTACTTGTATATATGTAAATATGTTTGTGTTCACCTGAATAAGTAAGATTCATTTCTAACAAATTAACTGCATTTTCATTCCTATGATCATTTGTTGTTGTTTTGTCAAATTAAAGCAGAAAGACTCTTTTTCCTTTTTCTTACAAATTTTGTAGATGTTGTGTCAAGAATAAATATGAATCATCTAATAAGTGGTTTTGCAGTTTGATTACGAGTACTTTATCTCTATAAGCAGCTCATGAGGTATTATCTGAAAAAGGAACTGCTCTAAAAACACTTATAATATATCTTAACTCTTTTTTTTTGTTACTATCAAAATTGAAGTTTATAGCGCAATTAAAGAATTCTTTGTATATCATCCCTAACCATTTATTCTATGTTTTGTTATGCTTTTATACATGGTATTTTGATTCATACATGTACATTTTCGATTTTGGAACAGTTGCTTGAAAGACTTGCTTTAATCATCATGTTCTTCATAATTTCATTTTATACCTATGGACTACTAGTTTATCCTATACTTATTATCAAAACTTGTCTCTTAAGAATTTTTGTGGTAACTCGAAAGTAAGTGAAATTTCTACTTCTGGGGAACATTACTTATCCTTTATGAAGATATACTGAAAGGTCAAAGAACAACTTTAAGTTATTCTCTTTTGACATGATCTATAATTAAGGCCAGTTTATGTAAGATTTTTTTTAAATATTTGCATTAAAAATTGAATTATGTGTTTAGTAGGCTTAGCACGCTCTAGTACGAACCGACTTCCATATACTCAAAATTATTATACGAAGTAAACCCGCTGGGGTACTGAACAGGCCTGCTGGCAATGGGTCAATGCTAAGTAACATCTTAAAACAAGGAAGCTTAGTAAATGCAAGTAAACCTGTCGAGGTACTTAACAGGCTCGCTGGAAGCGGGGCTATGCTTGCATGGTACCAAGATAAACCCGTCGGGGTACTAAATAGGCCTGCTAGTAGTGGGGCAATATCAGACAAAAGAGATCTAGTTAATGCACTACTATGCACATGGTTCGTTGAAAATGATAATATTAGAATATAAAAATACACGTTAGGCCAATTGTTTTATGATGTCATTAGAGAATGGTTGTAAGTTGGGCTTGGATCCATCCATCTAATTCAATCAATATCTAGGATATGATTATCCTAGAAATGGGATCCATAGATGTAAAATCTCACAAACTCTAGGGTAAACTCAAAGTATTCTTAAGATGACAAGACATCCTTACAATGAGGCATGGATGACTAGTTTTTCCTATGGAATTTTCCAATTATACTATCATTATTCACTTGATCTTTCTAAGCATTGTTATTTCTGAAAAATGTACATATCTAAATCATTTCCATTTTACTAGTTCATTTTCTATTTCATGCAAAAATGATCACAACATGATAAAAATCTGTATTAAATTAATTCAAAATTACTTAGTTTTTCTTGTATGGCTTGAGGGCACACCATATCTTTGGTTTGGGGGAGGAAGAGTATGCTGTGAATATTATACTATTTTTTTAATTTTTTCTGACTGTTTATATAAAATTTTATTTATCTCTGACAAATGACAATTGTTTTCAGGATAATTAGCAGAAATTCGATCCAGAATAAAGCATGTTTTTACAGAAAAAATCTATATGAAGGATCATATGCAGGACCACATGAAGGGTCGAATGCTGATCTGAATGAAATTCTAAATGATGATATGAATAAAAACTGTGATATTATAGCAATAGTGATTATGTTGAGGTGTTACCTTAATTTTGTTTGGGAAAAAATTTAAAATTAGCTGAGTCATACCATGATTATTAAGTCACATCTACAAGGGCATTATGAATAATCTCGACCTATGATGTTGTACATTTGTGATCTCATTTTACCCCCATATGGATTCGATTTGACCTTATGACCTTTTCAGTCATCATGACTCTACCATCACCCCTATTCTCTTACCCACTCACACGCGTAAACTATCAAATAGTTGATCCTCTTGTTAAATCAAGATTATTATGGTTATGAATGTGGTTTATGCATTCGTATTAAGTCATATGTTCAACCTGTCCAAAGTTTTACTTTGGACATGGTTGAACTGATTGTAACCTTATGAACTCATTAAAATAGGTGTTCTTGATGGCACACATCTCAATATCTTCCATAATGGAACGATCACCTAAATGTGGCGATCCTTTTGCATGATCGTTTGGTTGATTGATGAGGCACGTTTTAAATCGACGTCGTGCGAACTTCTACTCTATCGCTCTCACTTACTGTTATCCTTGTAGAGTTGTGTTATCCACCTTCTTCCTATAGTCCCTGCAAACTCTATATTTTAGTCTCTGCTTGAACCATGCCGAATCGTTTTGAGCCTGAGAGCTACCAAGACTTATTTCAAATGCTAGAGTTCCAAGAGTGCTAAGAGGTATTTTTCTGCATTGGTTGGAACTCGTTTCTTCACCTGCTGCAAGGGTATGATGACAAAATTTCACTGCTTTTCACGTTGGGTTTCGATGGAAAGAAGGAAAGGGTTGGCCATCTCGTCTTCCTAGTAATTGGGGAGTCTATCATGCTCGCAACCAAGCTTCCTAGAGAGGGCACTCGGTGGCACAAGCACTAGTTTCTTCCGCAGGCGTCTCACAACTTTTCTCTTAAACTAGAAAAAGGGCATGTCACAGGCATCAAGGGATTCCACTAAAACTGGATTAAGCTAGAGTACATCAACCCTTTGATTGTCATCATCCATCTTATCACTTGCGAGGGTAAGTTCAGCGTATTCAAATATTTCCATATCCATTTGTTAGCACATTTTGTTGATAAGAAGTTTCTTAATTTCCATAGAAGTATAGAGAATATGTTGAGCCAAGTCAGGAAAAATACCATTAACTGTAAGGGCATCCTGTATCATCGTATTTTGATTAAACTCTTGATCTTATATCAGCTTAAATAGCGGAACCAATCTTGGGATACTTTTGTGTTTAAAGTTCTTAACCCAAATCTAAATATCTGAAAATGCCCTCGACATCTCTATAATCATGAATCCAGTCAATCCCCATCCTTAGAGAAGAAAACCCCCAATGTTTTCCATCTCGACGATGACACCTTGGGGGCGAGTCCATCCACTCATTCTACCCCTATTATCCCTATATTTTCCATGTTTGTACCCTTATCATGACCTTGCACCAAAGTATAGAAGGAAAAATTTGTCCAGTCCATGGTTCAGCCTAGCGTCCAGAATACGGTACAACCCAATATTCAAATTGGTCATCTAGATGGTATGGCTAAAGCATATAAACCTGATCTAGACTCACCTCTATTCATGTTGGCCCATGTTTCGGTTGAATTGCTGAAGGATGTTGATCGTGAAAATGTCCCTACACCTACACGGGACATGATTCTTGACAGACACATTCCTTCTATTGATATAGATCCACCATCAATGGAGATGAGTCCCCCATAAGAGTTTGAGTAGCCTGCAAAGCCATCTACTCCACATCAGCCGACAGTAGATCAATTAACTCAGGAGTTGGCACAATCGGCAAGCTGAAATGAAGAGTATGCTAAGATAATCACAAGTCTTTGGCAAGAGAATATCGATTTGTGCTTGCAGGTCAAAACCATCGAGGAGATGTGTTATCACTCAAAATATACCTAAGGTTGTGAAAGGCAATCTCAAGGTAACATCAAAACCACTTTTAGAAAGAAACTGGCTTTTCTTTCTAAAGAGGGATCTCTCAAATACAGATTTAACAAGGCCAGATAGATGAATCAATAGTTTTAAATTATGTAGATGGTTGAAACAAAACATATAACCATTGGGCTATGGATTCAAAATAGATGAATATAATACAAAACTGTCTACACATAATCTCAACAAAGGCAAGATAATTATTCAGTTACAGTCATTCATTGATTTTTAGGTGATAGGAAAGAACCATGAATAGTCCATGAATATAGAGAATCACAGGATAAATTCCATATCAACTTTAGAAAAAAAGTGAAACAATAGCCAGAGCATACATGTATGAATTCTGAAACTTTTATACACTGCATTCAAACATGAAAGAAAACAAAATGGAAGGTAAACACTTAGAAAAAATTTCACAGGGAAAGAAAGCACAGACTGTAACATAAAAAATACATGAATATTTGAAGATAAAATAGCATTCAGCTCTATAATTTTATTCAAAAAGGTTCTCACAAAACATAAGTCCAATCTTACGGGTTCCAACCCTTGATACCTCAATAAAATTCAAATATATACAAAATAGTTTCTTCCAAGAATGTCAAAAACCAACTAATTGTTAATCATAATTTCTTGTAACCATTTCCCTAATAACTAGGAATATTAATTACATGCTTTGCTTGAAATAACAGATTGCTTGATTATAGCAAAATCCATAACTACAAGGAACCACAAATAAACAGCTTCCCGAGACTGCAACACTTGTCTTTATGAATGTAATATGTATTTGGTTTTCCCAAATTTCTCCACAATTTTCCACTGTACATTTGGATTATCGTACTCTGTCATCTCTCTTATTGACACCTCCAAATACACATAAGATTCATAAGACACAACCGGTAATCCTTTTTTAATAATTAAAAACCTGTCCAATATTTCAAAGTCTTCTGTCAACTTTTCAACAATGATCTTTCCTGTTAATCCTTTGACTAAATCTTCAAATTTAGAATGATCCATGTGATTTTGTACCAATAAGCTATGATACTGTTCCTGAGAAAACAATCATCCTTCGTCATCCCAAAAAGAAAGGAGACCATCATCAAATAAATTTTGAAAAGCCACCCTAAAATATTTGATTTGAGAAGACATTTTATTTTCTTTATCCTGCACAACTTTCATAATTTGATGTTTATTAATAAACTTCTTTGCCCATAATACAATAGCTACCCTATCTTTGATCCCAATATCCTGCAGATTTTGATATGTCAGAGAATTTAAAAAATTCATAGCATTATGAGCAGTATTCAGAGATTTATTTTCCATGGTTTCATTTGCTAATTTTAATCTTTGAGCAGCCAAATTTACCAATGCATTTTCATCATCGATAAAATTTAAATAATGTCTGAATTTAGTGATTTCTACAGACAAGGTATCCCAGATCAAATGTTTAGCTCCCTGTAAAGGAGCTTTTCTTGTATTTCTCTATTTTAATTCATTGATTTTTTTCTGTAATTGGTTCTTCTCATTCTAAGATTTATTATTTTCTTCAATACTCTTAGCCAATTCCAACTTAATATTTTCATTATCGTCTTTTAAACCTTTAATCTCCACTTCCTTTAAACTTACCTGAGACATGGGAACTAATAAAGCATCTGTAGAAAATTCATTTAATGGTTTTTCAACATTAACAAGAGGTTCATCTGTATCAATGAAAGGTTGATTTATCAATTTCTCCATAACCTCTTTTTCTTCATTATGACCTTTATTTAACCTTGTAACCTACGCTATCAATTCATCCTTTTATGTTTCCCACTTGTCTTTCTCTTCTTGCATCTTCAATAATTTTCCTTTGTAATCCATCATTTCCTGGTAGACCTTTTCTTTTTCTTCTTGTATTACCATCAATTCTAAAGATTGAACATGTTGAGTGTTAGGAAATTTGAGCTTCTTTTTCAACACTTGAATGGTATTATCTTTCTCTTCTAGAAGCTTCTTCGTTGCTTGCACATTATTTGGTTCAATCCCTAAGCTTATGATATCTCCCTGTAGATTCATTATTTGAATCAAATTGGCTTTATTTCCAACTTTATGATGTTTTGATTGAATTTCCATTTTATCTACAAGAGATTGCAATATAGTAACGTTCACAGTTGCATGTAACAAATCAGAATAAATGACATCTGTGATTTGTTTGTGGAGCTGTATTTTATTAAGAACACTAATTTTATCCAGCTTCACCTCCATCTCAGACACCTTCTTATCACTTACCGCAACAAATTTTAGGGTATTTCTCTCGGCATCTCAAGTAGAAATTAATGAAGTTTTTTTACTGATTAATTTTCTAACTCAGAGAAGCAGATTTTTAGTTTCCTCCAATGACTGCATTTCTTTATCAACATAACTCGACATCAACTCTATCCTAGATTTGTAATGAGAACTAGATTCTGTTTTACCTTCATATCCAAAAGAATATTGCTGCATTTGCATAGAATTTTTCTGAAACAAAACCATTTTCTTTAAGTCTTCTAAAAATATTTCTTCTGAAATAGTTAGCTCCTTGTGAGGATGCATTTTAATTTTTTTATTGGAAATATCTTCATCCACATCCATGCCATCTGCTTCAGAAAGAGTCCTTTTATTCGTAACACCAGAATTAATAGACATTTGAACTGTTAAAGCCAATTTGTCCCTCTTATCTTCATTAGCTTCTGTCATCCCTTCTTTCATAACTTCTGCATTTTCTTCAAAATTAGACATATTTGCCATTTTATCTAATCCCTCAATAATTTCATGATCAAATGGTTTGTTTTTGTTCAATTTTCTTCTCTAAGAAATAATCTGGTGTGGGTCATAATTCATTTTTTCCTCTTTTTGAAAGTCCATAACTTCCAATAATTTCTTAATCACCAACAAAGCACTTTTATTCTTAAAAATGAAAGGACCAACTTTGAGAGGGAATTTTACATCAGAATATTTTTTAAATGCTCCGAAGTGTTCCTCTTCTACACACAACCTTTGTCTCATGAACTCTAATGCAAATGCTCTTGATGTTAAAAAGGCTGGTAACATGTCTGGTTCTCTAGTGAATCCATACACTCTTATAACAGTAAATTCTTTGTGTAAAAACCAATCTCCTGTTCTGTCTTCTAAAGAAGATTGTAACATGATTCTCATGTCTTCCAATACCCTAGGCAAGACATCATCAAAAAGCATTTTATATATTTCAACCATAATCGTATTCACAAACTCGAACATGTTGATCTGTTTTGGAAGGTCTGGAGAAAACATGGTAGTATAGAACTATAAATCTGACACATTTGAACACAATAACATGTTCAACAAATATGACTAGTATCTGAAAAACCTAACCTTATGAAACTAAACTAACTGGGTATGGATTACTTCGGCTAAAAACTCATCAATATTGAAATAAGGGACTAAATTGGATTCATGGTCAGTCGAACCTATACTTAGCCAAAAACCCAAAATGACTTCACTGACATGCTTATCATCATCTAGACCCAAAACCTGACTAACCATTGACATGACCAATTGGAATTCATCTTTGAAAATACTGACATTGTATGGAAAAAATAAACCCTCTAATGACTGACCAACTTTTAATATACTGGACAAGAACTGACACCTAACTTCAGTTTCACAATTTTTGTACAACTCAATCAGGACTTGTTCATTGAAGGACTCAGGATTTACAGGAAAATTATCAGGTAGGCTTAACATCTCGCAGACAAATTTCACGATTGTATGACTCATAATAACCCTTTTTGAAGACAAGTAATTGTTTGCACACCACTCGACGAATTCTGGGAAAGGTAGGGTTTGTTCGACAACAAAGTAATACAGGAAGGAATTGCAGAAATTTAGGATATCATTTCACTGTAACTTATACTGCCATAAACGTTATTTTGAGACTGATACACTACATACTGACATAATAGGGTCAAAAACATTCATTTTCTCTATCAATAACTACTTCTTCTCTTTCATCCAAAACCATGCACAATATCCCTGAAGTCTGCTCTTTCTCCATAATTAAACAATGACAATAAGTCTTCAAGAAGAATCTCAAAGATTTAAGACTTACCTGGTTACTGTCATATATGTAAGAATTGACTTTCGAAAAATGATGGTGCACTATCCCTTCTTCTTTTAACCGGAAACGTGCAAACAAAAATAACTTTATCTTGGTCAACTCACTTTTTATACAATGAATAATGATTCTGGGACCCCCAACAAGTTGTTTCTCCTTTACCACTTTCCTCAGCGAAACTCACTAAAAAATGTCACGTGGAAAATGGTTTGAATTTCGCTACCACTAATCCATTTTAATTTTCTTACAAGTTCGAGCCCTGGATTATACTATAACCGTTGATAAGATTACATCCCTTATTTGAACCGTTGGATCAAATCCATTCTACGTAATCCACCGGCCTTTCTCCTCATTCAACCTTGCATCTTCACATCGTGGATTACCTTATGACCATAGATTTAATTTGCTCTATCTCTTGGTCATCGATCTTGTTATCTTATTAACCCATTCTACTCTCTGTCAAAACTTCTTTCTCGTGCAACTTTTCCCAGCGGATCATTTTGCAACCATAGATCTGTGCGATCACAAATCTACACCCTCCAATTGTCCAGTAAAATAATCAAAGTGCACAAATTGATAAAAACTCATGAATACTAACCTTTTACCAATTTTTAATATATGCCCTTATCATTTCTTGATCATATCTTTCCTCAATTGTTCAACATAGAGGGTGCTAACAAGATGAACAAGGCCATCAATTTGTCACATAGCTCTCAACAGGAGAGGCGTGCTATTTTGAAATCATAGGCTCAAAAATTGAAGTTTAAAACCCTTGTTTCGTCAACCAAGTTGAAGGCAACTGTTAACGCAACTCAGCCTTCTTCCTAATGCATCATTGTTTCTCTTAGTGGGACCTGACATTTCTCCGGTTTGACGGAATGTTCATCCCAGTTTTTCCATCATTTTCGACTGTTAATTTACATGTTTGACATATGTTTTGTCACCTTTTGGCATGTTTTCTGTCATGTTGCTCACTATTCAGCCTTAGGTATGACTATATTTTGGGTTTATGCAAGTTCTGGTTCATTCTTGTTATTTCACGATTTTATTAGTTAATTTGATGATATTTGATATATGTTTGATGCTTGAATCATTATTGCATACCATAGTCTTAAACGAGCCAACAAACAAACAACACATCCACCCTAGATATACGTAGAGCATATCCAGCTCACCGTTCAGCCCGCCTAGCCAACCGCATGCTGTTGATGATAGATTCCCAAACCTTAAAGCATGGAACGGTCTGCAAACTGCCTATTTTCCACATGTCTGGGTGGTAGCACGACCCTCATTCTAGAAGACTCGCTAGTGTGCTCCTCTGCTCGAAACCACACCACCAGTGCATGCCAAAGAGCACCTTCATGCCAAATCACAAACGATGGAGAATCAACGTGCGAAGGAGAAGGAGGAATCCTATGTGTTGGCATGTGAACAATTGATTACAGTAATGGTTGACTAAATTTAGAGAGCGATCGAACACTAAAGGGTCGACCTGCTCACCTCTGTAAATAATATATATATCAACCACCACGGGAATTCTTAGTTAGCGAATTTTCATATGTAATCAGTCAATTTGAGAAAATATGTAATATTGTTCTACACTTTAATAGAAGTTATGTTCATGCTGTATATGATCGTGTTCGAGTAAGCATTTAGCAAGTTGCCACCCTAATTGCTGAGAGGGACCCTCATCAACCAACGGTTTCTATCTTGTGTCTATTTTCTTTATTTCCTTCGTGTAACTAATATAGTTTCATTTCCATCTTAATTACTATAATCGTTCATGTCATTGTTTCTGGTAGCATAGATCACATTATAATGTTGTGTTGTTAATGTAGCTTCATTTCCAGAGTTAATTAACCGGTTGCGTGCATAACTTTGTTTCCATATTACTTTCCATCTTTCCTTTCAGCCTTATGTTTGATTTCATTGTTACAATTAAATAGAATTTAGTTAGTTTAATTCTGTAGGTTTAGTTTTGTTGTAGTTAGGTTTGATTCTGTCAGCTTTTAGCTAAGTTTTAGATTTAGTTCAATCACATTTCAGTTTGTTTTATTTTATGATAGGAAGCAATTTCTTTTTATAACTATAGATTATCATAAGTTATCGTTTTACAGGAGGTTCAATTTTATTTATTTTTGTTTTGTTATAAATTCATTTGGTTATATTTTAGTTTGTTTAATAGTGCAATGAGTAATGATTTCTTCATAATTATGAATTAGTTTAAGTTACTTTACTGATTGAATTTACTTACTAAGTAGGTTTAATTCTTGTTCCTTTGCATTTTGTTATCATGTGCATGAATCAGTTGATATCGAAATCAATTAGATTAACTATTTCTTAAAATTCTAGTGTTTTCTGTATATATATTGTCATTCAGACAACCTATTCTACCTGTCATTCAGACCTACGTTCAAGTCTGTTATCCAACCCTTCATTCAGCCTTTAGTGTTTTTAATCTGTTTTAAGCTTGTTTCTTTAGATTTTTTATTATATTTTGACTGTGGTAGTTAGATAATAGTTATATTTATTATTAAAGCCTTAGGTTAGACTGTTTAAAGTATTTATTAAAGTTTTATTCCTAGTTTTCTCTCCTTTCACCCTATGTTTTTAGTTATGTCTTGTGTTTTGGTTTATTGTGGTTTCTGATTTCTTTCTTCAATATTGTTGTGATTCTTTGTAATTATATCTTTAGTTTTATTTGATTTATCCTTGTGTATGTTAATTTTAGGGTTACACATGTTAAAATTCTAGAGAAGTACACTAGCACTTTGTAGATTGGTTATAGTAGCAGGACCTGTTTCTTTCATTGTGTGGTGACTGAATAGACTTAGAGAGTAGGAATTAAAAGAGTTATCTTTATTAAGTTTTCTACTTGATTCCTAATTCAATCTTCTTGATTAAGTTTTCTACTTGCTTCCTAATTCAATCTTCTTGATTAAGTTTTCTACTTGCTTCATAATTCAATCTTCTTTAGTAAGTTTTCTACTTGCTTCCAATTCAATCTTCTTTATTAATTTTTCTACTTGCTTCTTTCATTAAGATATTTTACTTGTTTATAAGTTAGATTTCCTTTACATTTGTTTCATATAAGAATTGGTTATTTACGAAAGTAATCTTTAAAAAGAACCTTGTCTCTTAATAAATTAGTTGTTCATAATATCTTTTTAATTAAGAATCATTTGCTTATGGAATAGATCATCATGTTTACTATCACCTATAATTGGACATTCCTTAGTTTGCACATATTTGTAGAAGTTAAGTTAGATTTGACTCCATTTAGTTTCTTCACTTCTTTTGAAATCCATTTTGACACTACTCCTACCCCAGTTCCAATCACGGTGAATGCATATCCGCAGAACAATCAAGGAGAGTGGAATTAGATAAGTTCAGTTTGAACCATTATGTATATTTGTTAGTTGCATGTATAGTTGATTTCTAATATAATCCTTCCTTGTATAGTTAGTTTATGAAATTGTTAAGAAGTAGAATAGTTCACAAAGAATAGAATAGTATTGTTTATATCTTTATCTTTCAGTAATTTTCCACAGAGTAGAGTAGTATAGCTTGATACTACTCTAATCTAACACTCTGTTTTGGTTTAATGACCTTTATAGTTGAATTTATAGGAGTTTTACTTGGTTTTTCATTTTGAAAGATCTTTCAATCTTTTCTTTGTTAAAATATTTCTACGACACCCTAGGAACCCCTCTATCTTCACATATACTTTGTGTCAACTCGAAGTTTACCAACCTCGATCGATAATTAAATATTAGGTGAATTAATTAAGACATTATAACACCCAACAGTTGTTAGATGTGTTCTTGATCTACGTTCCATGAGGAGACCTTGAATTTAAACACATAAAGTTATAAAGTTTATACTCAAATTTCATGAATTTTCACAATGAATCCAAATATGTTGTGTGTTTCTACAATAGAGGTCTATAACTAAAAGGGGTATTCGATGCACCTATTGTAAATCATTCATTGATGTAATTTTTGGAAATTGAAATTAATTTAGTGGTCCCGCTAGTTGAAGCGCACCCGGAGATGTATCCAGGAATCCTAGTGAACTTCATCATCAAATGTGTTGAGTGTTATGCTTGCATTCTCATTGTTTCATTATCTTCATGGTGAATGTTTCATAAGTACATTGGAAGCACAAGTTAACAGCTTTATTTAATAAGTTTGGATTAAATTAATGCATTCACATAACAATAGCATGTTGGTTAGAATTAAATCTGAATCATTGTGAGAGATTAATGTTTGTAATGGTATAATGAAATTATCCTCTTCTGAATTAAGTCATCACATCAAAAGGTCTTTAGATATCCACATTCCCAAGTGAATACATCTTTGTATTCTTTGAACAATTTAATGAAGGATATCCTTTCATTTGGTGTACAATCAATTCCTGGATTAATGTTCTAAGGGTTGTTTTTAGTTCCTAAGTTGATGATTTTAAATCTCATACAGTAAATTTTAGTTTTGCAATTAGTTACCCCTTTGAATTTATCCTGTAAATCATAGATTTTTTTAATCGAATAACTAATTTAGGGATAGGTTTTACCAGATTAAGGGAGTCCTCAATTAAGCGATTGTCATGTATTACCAAAAAGTTTCAAACATCTTCATCATGTGTAATTTTATTGATTTTCGCATCCTTAAATGTATCCTCCATTGTCAAAAAAAATATTTTTTTGGTAATCATTAAACACAAACCAATTAGTAACATTGTCAGGCATAGACGGTCTCAAAATTAACTCAATAGAAATATAATTGGAAACCAATCTTTTAGTGGGAAGTAACCTGGATGTGACATTCACTAACAAATCAACTTATTGGATTTGTATTTTAGGAATGGAGTTAATATTGAAAGCATCAAATAATGAAATTAAGCTCAATGCCTTAGCTTGATAATCTTTAAGATGACCGGAAATGCAATGTATTGATTTTCACACCTGACTTATTGTGATCTATGAATCACTGAAAGCTACTAAAACTTTAACATCTAGATCAATATATTTTTTCATCCCATGAATAAGGGATTCATACTCTGCAATTTTATTAGTATAGTCAAATTCTAACCTACATTCTAAAAATATTTTGTTACCTTTCAGATCCAAAAGCAAACAGTTTGCATCAACACCTTCCTTTGATTTTGATGCATCAAAGTATAAAGACTGAGATTGACTATCTACACCATTTACATTACTTACAATATTTATGTGGAAAGGAGAAGCTTTAGTATAAGTACAATGCTGTTAAGAACCCATGTCAACCCCTCTCTTTATTTTGTTAATATATTTTGTAAAACACATATTCTTTGTAAGCTATCCCATTAGTATGTTGTATTATCCTACATTCATGGGGAGTAAGTAATAGTTGTTAAGTCATCCAGTTAATATGTTGCATTATCCCAGGTTCATGGGGAGTAATAGTTGTTTAGATTAGAATTAGTATATAAGTATGTGTTGAGGATAATGAAAGCATCGAAGAGTTATTTTGTATTGAACTTGCTCAAAGGAGGTTTCCCCCTCGAAGTGGCATGCAATTAATAAAATCTCTTTTGTGATCCATAATTTCTGTTATATCATGCATTCTCATTGTTTATTGCAGGAGGTTCTCCACATCTGGTATAAGAGCACTTTCTTAGGCTCGTTGGGTGGGATTTCTGGATTTTTTTTTTTTCTGCAGTGATTCCTAGCACTATGAGCCTTACAGTTCTTCTTCTTCTTGCAATGGTATTATTCATTCGAATCAGGGAATAAACCCTATCCTCTTAACTATTGGAAGTACTTGGGAATATCCCTAAAACTCATTGTGAGGATTACCACATGAACCCCGAAGTAGCTGGCCATTAAGAGGACCTGCCAAGCGAAAAGGGAAACGACCCCCACCAGATTGACTAGATTCCCATCTATGAGGAAAACCAAAAGGATGTCGTTTTTGGCCAAGTGATTAGTAGTTTTACCTATTCTATGAAGTGAGGGGTACTACCCCGATACTCAAGCCTGAGATAGCCTTGGTGGCCGAGTGACTACCTTTGAACCATTAGGAAGCTGAATATACCTGGGGTCCATATCTATTTACAGTTGATAATGCGCAGAATTCCTGAATTATCACAGATCATTTACTCCATTTCAAGTTGATAAAGCACAACTTTCTAGCATTGCCACATATCATTTCTTCATATATGGTTGTTTTTTAGCCATATCTTCCTGATTTAGCTCCATTTCGCTTGAAACTTCACTATAACCCACGTAATACCATTTTGCATATTCCTTCATTGAGGACCCTATCCCCAATTTCACTTCCTAAAGGCTGAAATTCCACATTTGTCTATTTTTAGGGTTTGTCATAACTTCTCTGATTCTCACCCAATCGCCTTCAAATTTTTCCACAGTGTTCATTTTCCATTTCTACTTCATTGGCCCTCTCTGACAACTTTTCCAATTCCTTCATCCCACCTCTGAAATTCATATTTTCTGCTTCTTGTCCCTAAGAAAGTGTCCAAAATCCCATAAAACCACAAATACCCCGTCGAATTTTTTCCGAATAAAAAATATCCTTTTCTAAACCCCTTTCCATTTTTGTTTTTCTACCCATTAAATGTAAAAAAAAACTACTTATGGTTGTCACCCGCGCCATAGAAAATAAAAATATGGAAGAAGAACTTGCCGCCATCAAGTCCAAACTCGAGGATCTAGACCAAAAATTTCTCGGCCTCCATCTTCAGCATTCACCCATGAACAACCGCCGCCAGTCTGAGTCTTCTGTAGACACTGGGTTCTCGTCATCTAGCAACTTCCATGGGCCGAAGATGGATTTTCCTCGCTTCAATGGTGATGATCTGAAGGGATGGATTTATAGGGAATAACAATATTTCAGTCTGCATAACACTTTTAATGTCAATAAATTCCCCCTTTCATCCTTTCATTTGGAACATGAAGCACTTCAATGGTTCTATTGGTACATCAAGGCTCATGCAAAGCCAAACTGGGCAGATTTTTCCCCACTCCGTTTGCAACGATCTGGCCCTAGTGCTTTTGATGAATTCATAGGAGCACTCACCAAACTTCGCCAAACTGGCACTATGCGGGAGTATCAGACATAATTTGAGAAACTAGCCAATCACACTGAGGGATTACTTGATGCATTCTACATGAGTTGTTTTATCAATGGTATGAAGGATGCAATATACTCTGAGGTTAAAATGTTCTGCCCCAACACAATGATGGAAGCCCTAGGGTTGGCTAAGCTAGCAGAGGACAATATTAGGGCTCAACAATGCTCCAAATCCACTCTTGTTCCATTTAAACCTATGGTTCCCCGAAGAACCCAAAATCCGCCATCTCCTAGAACCACTCCTATCAAGCATTTGTCTAAAGTAGAGATGCAGGAACATCGGGAAAAAGGGATTTGTTATAATTGTGACGAGAAATTCACCCAAGGACATAGATGTGTTGAACAAACGATCTATCTCTTGGCTCTCTTGGCTATGGATTCTCCACCCGTACCTAAAGCTTTTTATGATGCTCAGGATCTAGTAGATGTTGATGGTGACATTGAATGTATTCATGTTCCAGATGACCAACTAGCGATATCTCTCCATGCCTTATCCGGATTCACCACCCCACAAACCATGCAGGTCAGAGTGTTCTTCAAAAAACTCCCTCTTACAATACTCATTAATTCTGGTAGCACTCACAACTTCATTGACCCAAGGATCGCCAAACAGGCTGATTGTTTTGTCCATCCTTGCTCTAGCTTTGAAGTCATGATTGCCAATGGGGGCACCTTACCTTGCAAAGGGAAGTGTCGTAATGTGCACATATCTATGGGGATTATAACTTGCGCTTTGACATGTTTTTCTTGCCCTTTGGCGGATGGGTTGTGGTTTTGGGCGCTCAATAGTTACACACACTTGGACCCATTTTATGGGATTTTGCTGAACTTTGGATGCAGTTTTCAATCAATGGTACCAAACACACATTGCGAGGCTTACAACTAGGGTCTCTCAGCCTCATCAGTTCACATCGAATGGAAAATCTTCTTAAGAAAAGTTCACATGGTGTCATTGCTTAGCTCCATTTCATTCAGATGCAACCTTTAGCAGTCTCAACTACTCCATTGGACCTCCAACAAATTTTAGATTGATATGCATGTGTATTTGCTGAGCTGGTGGGATTTCCACCTTCCCAACCCAAGGACCATCATATTCATCTCCTTCCTGGAATCGTCCCTCCCAAAATCAGGCCCTATCGCTACCCATTTCACCACAAGACAGATATTGTGATGCTTGTTCAAGAATTACTAAAGCAAGGTGTTATTCTCCCTAGCACTAGTTCCTTCTCTTCACCGGTCCTTCTAGTCTGGAAAAAATATGGGTCATGGTGCCTTTGCATCGACTTTCAAGCACTTAATCACATCATAATCAAGGATAAGTTTCCAATTCCCATTTTTGATGAGCTTTTGGATGAGCTCCATGGTGCTAATGTTTTCTCCAAGTGGGATCTTCGTTTTGGGTATCACCAAATTCGGTTCCATGCAGATGATATCCCTAAAACTGCTTTTCACACACATGATGGCCATTATGAATTTTTGGTCATGCCATTTGGCCTTACAAATGCTCCTTCCATGTTTCAAGCATTGATGAATAAAATATTTCGGCCCTACTTGCAAAACTTGATTCTAGTCTTCTTTGATGATATCCTCATCTATAGTAAAACCTGGGCTGAGAACCTCCAACATCTGGATCTTGTACTGCAACTTTTATGTGATCATCATCTCTGTTCCAAACAATCTAAATGTGTTTTTGGGTAGAAGGAAGTAGAGTATCTCAGACATATTGTTTCAGCACAAGGGGTTCATGTTGATCTTGCTAAAAAAGATGCCATGAAAAATTGGCCACATCCTCAGACCTTGAAGAGCCTTCGTGGGTTTTTGGGACTTACTTAAACAAGCTATGTGTACCACACTTATGCTAGCTATTCCTGTTTTTTCCAAGCCCTTCACTATTGAGAGTTATGCTTGTGACAATGGACTTGGTGTTGTCCTCCTCTAAGACGAACATCCCATTGCATTCACCAGTAAATCCCTGTCTAGTAAGAATTTAGCTGCCTCTACATATGAGAAGGAAATGATGGATATTTTTCATGTCGTACAAAAGTGGCATCCATACCTATTAGGGAATCATTTTTGCATCAAGACTGATCACCAAAGTCTGAAATATTTCCTAGAACAAAGAGTCTCATCCCTAACTCAACAAAAATGGGTTAGCAAACTCATGGGTTATGACTATGAGATTACAAGAAGGGTAAGGACAATCTTGTGGCAGATTTTCTTTCCCGCACATTTGATGACCATTTTTCTCTTTTAGCTATTTTTATGCCTATTCCAAATTGGTTACAATCTGTGCAAAAAGGTTATATCAATGACTCTTCCTTATTGTAAATCATCCAACAGTTGGCCAGTAATCCTTCTCTTGTACCGCATTACTCTTGGGATGGTTCTTCTGTGAGATATAGAGGGTTTCCTGGTGCTTCCCTAGAGCACAAATCTTCACCGGGATGTCTTCTATGAACTCCATGCTTCTCCAGTGGTAGGGCACTCTAGGTTCCTCAAAACGTATGAGCGGGCATTAGGTAAATTCTTTTGGAAGGGAATGAAATAGGAAATTCAAGAGATGGTTTCTAAATTTGATACCTGCCAGTGCCACAAGGGTGAAACTACACCCCTCCCCGGCTTGCTCAAACCATTTTCCATCCCTATAAGGATTTGGACAGATATTTCAATTGATTTCATCGAAGGGCTCCCTAAATTTGGAGGGAAGAACTTAATGTTGGTTTTGGTTGATCGAATCTCCAAATATAGTCATTTTTGTGCTCTCAGCCATCCATATACTCCCTCCTCAGTCGCACAAATTTTCATGGACTAGATTGTCCATCTTCATGGCTTCCCTTCTTCCATTGTCTTAGACCGCGATGCAACTTTCACAAGTCATTTTTGGACCAAACTGTTTCGTCTCACTGGAACCAAACTGAAAATGAGTTCAGGATATCACCCACAAATAGATGGTCAAACTGAAGTCACCAACAAATGCTTGGAAACTTATCTTCGTTGCTTCACCTCTGAACAACAACATTAATGGGAGAAGTGGCTCCCTATCGCTGAATGGTGGTACAATACTTACTACCATATTGCATCTAAAATGACTCCATATGAAGTTGTTTATGGGAATCCACCCCCAGCGCTCCTTCCATACAGCCCCCATAGTTCACCAGTTCAGGTAGTTGACATGGTTCTTCAAAACCACGATCAGATTCTCAACATTCTGCAAGAGAATATTCACATGGCAAGAAATTGCATGAAGCAGCAAGCCGATCAACACCGTTATGAGCACACCTTTCAAGTCAGTGATATGGTTTTTCTTCATCTACATCCTTACAAGCAATCCTCCCTGAAACTCAAAGGGCATCAAAAGCTGGCTCCAAAGTTCTATGGACCATATAAATTTCTTCATAAGATTGGGTTTGTTTCTTATAAAATGGAACTTCCTCCTTCTTCTTGCATTCACCCAGTCTATCATGTCTCTTATCTCAAGAAAGTGATTCGCACCAACATCAGAGCACAAAATATTTTACTAGAGTTGGATACAGAAGAATCCATCATTTTGGAACCAGAGTCCATCCTCAATAATCGCACTCATTAGCTTCGCTCTTGGTCCATAATAGAGGTCTTAATGCAGTGGCATGGCATGCAACTATAGGATGCTACATGGGAACCTCTCCTTCAGATTCAGCAGTAGTTTCCATGTCTAAAGATTTGAGGACAAAGCTTTTTATAAGAGGGAGGGGATGTTAAGAACACGTGTCAACCCCCCTCTTTATTTTGTTAGTATATTTTGTCGGACGCATATGCTTTGTAAGTCATCCCATTAGTATGTTGTATTATCCTAGATTCACGGGGAGTAAGTATAGTTGTTAAGTCGTCCATTTAATATGTTGCATTATCCCACATTCATGGGGAGTAATAGTTGTTTAGACTATACTTAGCATATAAGTATGTGTTGAGGCTAATGAAAGAATCGAAGAGTTAATTTGTATTGAGTTTGCTCAAAGGAGGTTTCCCCCTTGAAGTGGCCTACAATTAATAAAATATCTTATGTGATCCATAATTTCTATTATATCGTGCATTCTCATTGTTTATTGCAGGAGGTTCTCCACAAATGCAGTATTCATTATTGTCGGTCTGAATTTGCAAATGGTGAATATTTAGCACTGAAATTTTCAACAATAAAATTTCCAAACAATAATAACCCAAGGTAGAGTCAACTAACATTACTGGTTCGTTAGGGTCATCTAGTTCAGTAACTGTATGTTTCTTGTACCTTTCTGTATTAACCTTAATATGATTTGGTCGCTCATTTTGAAGTAACCAAAGATGGGACCAATCAGTCGAAAATTATTCGTTCAAGTTTGTGACCAATCACGACTAAAAAATAGATCGTAAGCATCTAGGATATCTGAAACCAGTATATCAATAATCTGATGCACCTATGGGTTGGCAGCTAGCCTAAATAATACCCCCTTTAATTGTCCTAAAACTCTAATATTTGAATGCTCAAGTTGAGTTATTTAGGTTTCATAAGGCTTAAATTCAGTGTTGATCTTCTTACAGACTAAATAGGGCATTGCATTGGATGATTCCCCATAGTCCACCATACAATTGTGAACATTCCTATCAAATATTTAAAAGCCGAGTAGGAAAGGAGAGGTGATAGAACCTGATTTTTCTTGATTAAGGTATCCTTATCAATAGATTATTTTTTATTATTGTCAGAATCAACAGAAGTTCTATTCGTTCTAGGGCTTTCATTATTTACAGCAGGGCTTTTGTTTTCCTTGAACTAGGACAATTTTTGACAATTGAAACATTGAAATATTAGCTTTTATCTTCATTAAATTTTCTATGATATCATATTGTAGATTAGGAATTTGATTATTGGTAGATACCATTGGTTAATTTCTAGGATTAGGATTAGTTTTCTTGACTTGGTTTGAGGTTAAGGGATATTGGGAATCAATGGGACCCTTAATGTGAGTATCATAAGAGTGTTGATTGAAAAAAACTGATTTATTATTATCTTCAATATTCTTATGTGAATTTTCCCAAAAATTATTATTGTTGGGTATAGGATGATTTATAATTTGATATGCAATTTCATCTTCTTCAACCTTTTCAAATTCTTCAAATTCCTGATCATGAGGAGATTTTGGTCCATTAACTATAAATCTTATCATATTAAAAATTTCATTAATATTCAAACCTTCAGAATGGGGATTTTGTCTATTAGTGGACGTTTGAAGGTTATTTACAAGAATTTCTATAATACCCCGTATTCGAAGGACCTTCTTCATTGTTCCTTTTGAGACCAATGATTTCATTAGTAAGTGCCCTAAATATTTGTTGCAAATGTTCCATTTCAGCAGAATGTGATTCTTTCTGTTCAGGAGATGACTTAAGTATAGGTTTAGATTCCTAGAAGGGGTATGGTCAAATTCAAGATTAGGATCACCTTTGTAATTCATCATATTTTTTTCTACTTTTATGGCTTTTGCAAATGTTTCAAGTAATGTAACTTTACCAACATTCTTTACAAACATGCCAATGGACAGAGGTAATTTTGAAGCATAATTTTCAATAATAGTATCCTCTAGAGGATGAAATGTTGTAGGGATTTTGTTTCTAAGAGTTAATAAATGCTAATTAAAATATTTAATCTTTTCCTTATTTTCCATTTGATTTCTAGAGAGTTCCATTTCCAAGATTGTTGGTGTCTTATCATCACCAAATTTAATAAAAAAATGCTTGATTAAAATCTATCTAGTTTGGAATGGATCCCTGGGAAAGTGAAAAGTACCATGTAGAGGATTTCCCTTCTAAAATAGAATGAAATAGTTGATAGCTGACATATTCATGTTTAACATTCATAATTTGAGTAGCTAGTGTGAATTTTTTTACATGGTCGTCTACATATTCCTTGTTATCAGGGTTAAAATTGGGAAGCAACCTATCCATATGTTTAGGAAAAGGGCATTGAGTAGCGGGTACTACAACAACACTTTGTCATAGCCAAGGCATGTCGGTGTAGGGGTTTTCTCATGCAGAACCAACCATGTTGTGTGAATATGAACACTCAAGTGAATGGTTTTTTGAATCAAATGATTCCTCGTTAGAGGAAATCCTAATTCTACTAGGCGACGATTCTAGAGGATATGGTGGCTAACCAATGCCACCAGAATCAAGTAAATGCCTAGATACATATGTTCTAGTTAACCCCCTAAGAATTTTATCTAAATGATAGTTTGGAGTTCCTATAATAGGTTCAAAAGTCTCTCTGGGAGTTTGATCTACTGTTGTTAACTAAGTGAGGATGAGGTCATCTAGGTAGACCATGGTCAACTAGTTGAATACCAGTAAGTTGAAACTAGTATATGGTTAAAACATGACATCACTCCTGAATATATCTATCAATATCTTCTTAAGTACATTGTGAAGGCTATATAGTTCAACTACTTCTCTAATTGCATCTATAATAGTTGTGGAAATAACTTCAGATTGAAAACCAGTTGTTAAATGAGATGAAGTTCCACAATTTTCAGACTCAATAATAATATTTGGGGAAGGCAAGGAAAGATGACTAGTTGAAGGGTTAGGGTTACTTTCACCATCCATTCTTTTTTATGGATGCCCTCCTTCTAGTGCCATTTTGTTGATGAGAAAAATGGTTCACTCATAAAAAAGAAAGAAACATCCCCAAAACGTTCTTAAGGAAAACCTCGATTTATTTGGGATGGCTAATTCTTATAGGATTAAAGGACATGTTACCTTTGAAAGGGTTTCTCTTTAAAGTAAGAGAGAATTCAATGTTTTATTTGATCCTAAATTTTCTTAAAAAAAACTAGTTCTATAGGCTAATCTACATAAAATAAAATAAAATAAAAATATTAAATCTAATCTAAAAGTATTTTAGTAGCCAAAGAACAAAAAATGAGTAGCTACATAAAAGGAAAAATACTTCTAACTTAAGTAACAAGTCCAAAAATCTCAGTTGAGAGCGAATATTATAATTTAAATAGTTAAATAAACTTGAATTAAATTCATCAGAATAACAACAAAAAATTAGTAATATCCAAGAAGATGATTGATAGGAAAAATTATATAATTGGAAATCAATGGATTAATGCACACGTATAACCATGGATCAGAACATATTATGAACATATAATATGTAAGCATTAAACAAGATAAGAGAATTTTACAAATTGAAAACAAATTCATATAATACCATAGTAATTGTCATTGGTTCATCAAGTCTTTGAAAGAAGTTTCAAAGAATTATGAATGTGAATAACAACTATTTATATTCCCCGTGTGACTATTTTGTGCTATACATTTATCAATCATCCCCAAAAAACTGATCAAAAGCTTCTATTTATACAAGAGGACTAAAACTAGTATCCTAGAATGCAAGTATCGAATCATCAAGCTAAGTGTAAGAGTTTACTAAACATAAATTGATCCTTAATTTGATTTTACAGCAAGGATGACGAAAAATTACATTTGTCATCATCATCATCAAAATTCCCAAATTAAAATACCACATAAGCTCCATGAATTGCGACAGCTTGGTTGAAGTGCGTTGACGAGGCATGACTGCACTTATTGGATGCGCATGTTCTTAAATGAATATGGAATTGTTAACACCAAAAAATGTTCACCTAGCTCTCTATGGTCTAAACCATAATCATACATCGTATTCCCACCATTATTTCCTTCATTTTTACTTTCACAATTGCATTTCCACTAAATATGGTCCAAAACATCATTATTCCTTCCCCATAAATGAAGGGAAGATGAGCATTTGTTGTGATTTATCCCCACTCTCTCCAAAAAAGGGTAAAAAACTCAAAAAATGAGAATGGGTCAAAAAATCATAGATAAATACCATGGGCAATAAAATACTATGGGTCATTACCATGGGTCAAAAACCCTTGGATCATCCTATAAATACATTGTGAATGCCTTCCCCAAAACACTTTTTGGCCATTCTAGAAACACTTTTTGGCCATTCCATAAACAATTTTTGCCATTTGCTCTCAGTCACACTATACACTTTTCTTCCATTATTCCCATATTTTGCCACACCATTCCCCACAGTGTACATTGAGTTCACTCCGTACCCATTTGGATCCATTCCCCCATTGAAAACTATCCATGGAAGAGACTATAGACCCAAACCGTGGAGATGCGAGACCATTTCCGAGGACGGCTACGGTGGCCCACATTTCAGAAAAAGGTATCTTTTATTCTTATTTTCCATTAGTTAGTATTATATATTTAAAAAAACTAAAAAATATTGTTATTATTGTTTTTCTTCCTGCTATTATTGTTGAACACTACCCTATGATTTGCATTATCTAGGGTTGGTGCTTTTGCATGTAGCTAGGGAGAAATCCCCACTACAGTTTTGGAAACTCCACTCGGTCGATCCACATAGATATTTTCTTTGCAAGTTTTGATATTGGTTTGTTTTTTTTTGCTACCTACATCTGTCACAAATCTTACCCCCTTGTGACATATTTGAACCAGTATTACCTCAATGCATGTCCCCTGACCCTATCCAATAGCCCTTTTTCAAAACATTTCTAGTTACGACTGAGTCACACTTGTTAGACCGAAAGTTGTTACCCAGTTGCACCTTTTTTCATGATAAGTGTGACCTAGGTTGCGCCTTTTCCTCGATAAGTGTGACTTGGACTCGAAATCCAGATTGTTCTTGTCCCGGCTTTTGGAGCAACCCCGATCGTTGTTGTGACTTGATTTCGTGCGACATGTTGCGCTTAATCCTCTGTTTAGTGTGACCTGAGTCTTTTAATTGTTATTTTTGTGATTTTTTCCTAGTTTGGCGTGAATCTAATGGCACATGTTCCCTCAATAGGTATGGCTTGCATTTTTTCATCCCTTTTCAATGTTTGAGATCCTTATTCGGTAAGTTCCTTAGACGTTCAGTTACTTGGTTTTATTTTATGTTCTTGAAGAATTAGTTGTGATTTTACATCATATTTACTTTTATTTACCGCTATGTGTCTGCATTTTATTTTTATGCATCCCGATAGTGAGATCATTGTAGGTTCTTCATAGGATTGTTGGGGCTTATACACACCATTTTCACACATCTCACACCCTAAATATAAAAATGCTTGGTTCATGACCCCAATCTAGCCTAAAAATTAACTTAATACAACCAACATTGTAACCTCATTTGAGGGCCAAAACAAATCTTGTAGCTAAGTTTGGACTTTGGGGATAGGCATCCAAACAACACCCCTTTGTCACTTACATCTTGAGACATAGTTTTTGTCCATTACGTGACCAAAATCCGCTTGTACTTGTTTACACGGTCACGAACAGTTTGTCAGGGAGGGCCCTGCTCTGCAGGAGTAAGACACAACAAAGGGGTTCTAGAAGTCAGGGTGGAATACCGCACTCCATATTGTAGCAAAGGCTAAACCTTCATAGTACTCCTCGTGCATGCCAAATTATATTGGGTGTTGAGGGCTAAAGGAATGAAGCGTTGAAAAACCATCCCAGATGTGTCATGAACGAGGTAGCCTAGTAGCCATTCTTTCTAGGGTTCATTTATCCAGAGGTCCTTCTCGATAGTGGGATTCTCTTAACTTATTGTTCTTCCATTTTGTATTGTCTAACTAGCATTTCATCACCCTACTGAGGATATGATTTGGGAGGGGCTTCCAGCTTGTATTTAGGAGTTTGTTTTCACTTTTATCCCATAGATTTATGCACCATTTTATTTCTAGGTAGTGTTTCATGTTGGATTTCTACCCACTTTATTGTAGATGCACCTTACTATAACCCGTTGTTGAAGTTTGGTTTTAGATATTGTTGTTGGCCTATGAGCCACCATTTATACACTCTCCTTATACACACTTGGTTGTAGTTGGTTTTCAATCCTACGATTGGTACTCTTGAGTTGTATTTATTACATAGCATTCTATCATGTCATCATAGTTCCACCACGCTACTCACATAGGATTAGGGGGCATACCCCCCAGTTCGGTTCCTTGAACCATCATCATCAAATCCATATTTGACATCATTCACCAACTTCAGATCCACATAGGGCCTCTGAGTATGATTCAGATTCATATCAATCCAAACCCACCTTGTTCACTACCCCATCTAGCCCCATGGATGGTGCACATTATGATCCCTTACAAGGTGGAACGGTTGGTAGTGGGCTTGTGTCCATTCTTCCCATCATTACAGGTATCATTTCTACAGGACTGACAGGTCTTGATCCTAGTGGGCCCTTTACCACCGCACACATTACTACTGTTCCACTACCCACTAGTGGTGGCCCCACTCTAACCACCATGGTTCCTACCATTCCACCATTTATACCTGGTGGCAGTGGCCCTTCCATGTCTATTTCAGCTATTCCTTCCATACCAGTGACTATTCCTACTGTCATAATTCAACCTTTCCCGCCCCCATTTACACATGAGAACTACATTTCTGTTTCCACCGACACCATTGCTATCTTTTCCCGATCCACTCTCGGTTCTAGTCTACCCTTTATGGCTAGACTCAACCTTCCTGACTTGGCATGGTTTACCAATGATCCCATTTTCCATAACCCATTATGGCCTCCTGTGCCTACCAAAATTCCCTCAGACATCCCTAATTTTGAGGGTAAGGCAGGAGAAGAACCCCAAAACCATATTATGTCATTCCACTTGTGGTGTTCATCTAACAACATAGTGGATGACTGGGTCCGATTGCAGTTATTAGAGCTCACACTCACTAGTGTTGCAACCAAGTGGTATATAGAACTACCTCATACCACCTACATAGAAATTTCCTTGTTAACCTCGATGTTCCTTCAATACTTCTAGTTACCGGTCCATTATAATGAGGGGTTGAAAATATTATTATCCTGTAGACAAAGCACATATACCCATATCACAAATCATATCCATGAATTGTATTCGTCGCCATAGATTGTGTAAGATCCACTTAGATGATAGTATTTTCCTATAATGGTTCCTCAAAACCTTGCTCCCCCCATAGCCAAGGGTGTTGCATCTGAGCACCCATAATTTAAGGAGGAATCCATCATCAAGGCTCAACAGTTTGATCTTATATACTCCCAATAGGAATACTTGTATACGATATACCCGATGCTCCCCATGCTGGATCCTCACGTCAAGATACATCGGGGGAATACCATCCTATTGATGGATTCATTATCTCTATTACACATCATCCTCACTTTTATCTGGCCTCTCCTATGATGCCACCCCATTTTGGTCACACCCCTAGTGTTGTCCAACTAGGTTACACCCCTGATTATTCGTGCATAACGGCTCAATCCGGAGCCACCCCTTCCTATGCGTCTCCCACACCAACTCCTCATGTTCATGGATTGATTTGTTTGGCACACTTGTGTAATGGTCAGATGGCCTACTTTGTAGCCCCACTAGCTTCTCTTGCCTATTATCCTCAACCTGTGCAACCTACTCTGGCTTCGGCCCCAATTCCTCCTGCTCCTACAGTGTTGGAATATTGGATAATACTGAGAGGGGGCAAGGATGAATTAGTATTGATAAATTTTAACAATTTAAACTACTTTTAATTTATTCATTAAAACACATGATCAATAAGAACACATAGAACACAAATTTATCATGGAATCCCAATTGGGTAAACCACCAATACTTCCTATTACTGGAAAATTATATTTAGAAATAGTTTTTTCCTATTACTACAGACAAGGATGGTACTACACCCTATTTACCAGCAATTACTGGAAGCAGGATATGACCCCCTTGTTTATCATCTACTATTGGAAGGATTCTACAACACCTTATTTACCATCTACCACTAGAAGGAGGCTACAACCCCCTAGTTTATCAGCTACTACTGAAAAGATGCTACACCACCCTATTTACTAGCTACCACTGGAAGGAGGCTATGACCCCCTTGTAGGAATGTAACCTTCCCTAGCACCACCATTCCATCCTATTATCTTTTTATCAAACTTCCAGATCTTCTTATGTCTCCCTTGGTCTTTGTTCTACTTGTTTCTACATCGATCTAAATGCCAGAGAAACATGTGACTAAACTTGAAATCTTTGCTTATAAATATCTTTACCATCATTCATCTTTATTTAGCAATGTATCTCTTCACTCTGGAGTTTCACAGTTGCACCCTTTCGATCTAGAGCCATGACTGTTTATCAAACACATCTCTTCATAGCACATGCCTCTTCATCAAACACATTTTCTTACTTCTCTATGTTATTATTTCTTCTTATGTTTTAAAGAATATAGTCACATCCCTTCTTATTAATGATAACTTTGTTTAAGAGTTAATATTCTTCTTCTAATAGTCATGTATCTACATCGTGAACCTTCACAAACAAATACCAATTCAAAATTACTTCTTTGTTTATCATTTTTAACTCTGTTTAAATTTATCAGTCACAATCTTCCACAGTTGTCTTTTCTGCAACGTCCTTTCCACAAAAAACTCTCTGGAAAAGACTTATTACACATTTTCCTTTCCACATTTCCCTTTACATCTTCCATAATTGCGGGTTGTGGATTGTAGATGTGCATTTTGACTCTTCTCAAACATTGCTTCAATGACGATATTTCCACAACGACCTTTCTGCAATCATAAACTTCTTCCTTCCACAATTGCGTATTGTAGATTGGGGGTAAGCATTTTGAATTTCCTCAAAAATTGCTTCCACAATTATCTTTCTGCAACTCTCTAGGTTGTCGATTTCTTGCGGGTTCTTTCCTGACCATTGATATTCGGGTTGTGGATTGCGGATTGCGGAAGCACACTTTTCCAGAAATTGTCTTCCACAATTTTCCTCTCTCATCTTATTTTTTGCAACTCTCTGGGCCGTTGATTTATTTTGGGTTCTTTCTTGACCGTCAATCTTCAGGTTGCGGATTGAAAATTGTAGAACCACACTTTTTCCAAAAAATGGCTTCCACAATTTTCCTCCTGCGACTTATTTTCCACAAACATGAGAATTGTTGATATGCTGCAGAACGCTTCCTAGCTGTTGATCTCTAATTAAATGTGGAACTCATATTTCCTATGCAAATTCACTTCGTGAATTCTTTCCTCATCGTCGATTCATCTCTCTCCTTTAAGTTGGATAGTCTAACCTATGTCAAAGGAACAAATGCAACCTCTGTGTTAATTGATAAGAGGATCGATCAATCAACTCGATCTATCTTCACTCAGACTTGTGAAAGGAACAAACACAACCTCTATGTCAACCCTTCAACCTCTGTTCACCACTCTCAGCGCCTATGATCGTCGTGCTACTCAACCCCAAGATATCCTCAAAAATGTCCCTATTGAGTTAGTCGGTAAAACAATGTTGATTGACATTGAGGTTGTAAACTCTCAACTCGATCAAAACCTCCTCCTAGGACATAGTTATACATATGTAATGCGACCCATTTCCTCTACTGTCTTTTGAATCTTGATGTTCCCTCATGATGGAAATATCATGAACATCGATTAGCTGATGTACTATGATCCAAAGGGACCAGCCACACCGAAGCATGTCCTTCCAACTATTGACAGCGTTTCCATCCCATCCTTGTTAGATGTTGGCCTGGGATTATTTTCTAGTGCTCCTCCCCCTTCATCAAATGGCATATTAGATCTTTGCAATATCATGTCTGGTAGAATTTTGACCTCCTCGCAACCTCAATCACAACCTCAATCTCAAACCTTTGGGAATTATTTGGGTTCACTCCCTGCCCACACGATTCCCTTCCTCTTTCTACCATCCGACATCATGAGAAATCCTATCACAGCTACTCTCAACCTGCCTGGTTTCACTTTTAGTATTCATGTGTGGTACCTTGATCCACCTACCCCACCCCTGACTCCACAAGTTATGTTTACTCTCAGCCAACCTATTGAGACGATGTCACATGCACCTCTTGGGACACCACTGACTACTCCTGCCCCTCCTCCTCTGAAGAAGGATGGGGGAAAGGTGGCCAAAGCGATGATAGAACTACATCCTTCTCCTACATGTGCTTTATGCAATGTCCAAGGCCATGCAAAACAAAATTTTCCCGGTTTACCTCTCCTTCGCAACCACATATGAACTATAGCATAGATTGACGACCTTCGAGTGGTCAATGTTCCAGCCTTACCACGGTAAAAAATAAGTCATTGCGAACCAACCATCCATGTGCAGTTTGTGGCTCCTTAGTGAACTTTTCACGCATTCCCATGAATCTAATGTTATTGTACTTGAGGAGATCCAACCTCCAGTTTCTTCCTCAGACATAATCAACACCATCTACATGATCTCTATCTCCAGTAGTCCTTCCCCCTCCTTAATTGTGGAAGATCCATCTAATATATACACACAATGCTTTCACAATGATGAGGAGATGCTCAAATCTATTTCAAATACTAAGTATCCTTGGGATGATATGCACCATCGCTCTGATTTTATCCACGATGATCCTTCTTCATTGTCGGACCAATACTCTATCGAAGCGAAAGACTTCATCCGTGGAAATGTTGACTGGTTTAAAAACCTGATTTTAGTACCTGAAAGCTTTGAAGAAGGTAACATGGATAGCATTTCACCAACCATCAAGGTCAATATATCAACCACACCTGGGGTAGTTCAAGATATTACACTTGGAGTGTCTTGCTCCCTTGAAGAAGTCGCTTCATACAAAGCACTTTTTTAGGAATTTCATGATATTTTTGCTTGGTCATATATCAAGATGCCTGGGCTTGATCCATATATCATCGAACATCGTATCGATGCATGGCCTAATTTTTTCCCCGTTCACCAAAATCAATGACCCATTCACCTGTCAAAGGCTCTCGTCGTCAAAGCTAAGATCAAGAAATTGCGTAAATTAGGTTTCATATACCCCATTTTTTATACCACTTGGGTTTCCAATCATGTTCCCATTAACAAAAAACAAGGTACCATTCGTTTCTGTACCGACTTTCATGACTCCCAAAGACAACTTCCCCACTCCATTCATTGACCATATCATTGATGCATGTGCCATCCGCGAAGTCTTTTCTTTCATTGATGGTTTTTTCGGTTATAACCAAATTTAGATCCAAAAAGAAAATCAATACAAAACAACTTTCACTACCCCCTAGGGCACATTTACGTATCGTGTTATGTCATTTGGACTTAAAAATGTTGGAGCCACTTTTCAGCTGGCCATGTCCTTCTACTTCCACGACCTTATTCACATTATCTTAGTCTACCTAGACAACCTCACCGCTCAATATCGGAAGCGTTCTCAACATTTGGATGACTTACGGCAAGTCTTCCTGTGATGATTCAACTACAACATCCACTTGAACCCCCCTCAAGTGCATGTTTTGTGTCCCAGTTGGTCACTTACTAGAATTCATTGTGTCTCACAAAGGGATTGTTTTGGATCATCTTAAGGTTCAATCCATAATGAATCTCCCCCCACCACATACTCTGCGCCAATTGCAGAGCCTCCAAGGCAAGGCCAAGTTTCTTCGTTATTTTATTCCAGACTACGAGATGAAATTCCATGGGTTCTCATGCCTTCTCCATACCAACTTTCCTTTTGTATGGGATGATCATGTACAAGACACTTTTGAGGCATTGAAACAAGCTCTTACCTCCGGTCCGTTGTTGTTTCCTCCTAACTTCACTAAGGAGTTTATCCTCTAAGTGTCGACATCTAAAAAATGTTATCGCTGGAGTCTTGGTACAAGAAGACGATGATCATTAAGAGCATGCTTACTGGACATCAAAAAATACACCACCAGTTTTACCCCATTTCCTCTAGTCCATGGCATGGAATTGGTTCTTCCCATTGAATGCCAAATTCCGTCGCTATGCCTTGCCATCGAACTTCCACCTGATACCTCACCATTAGAACAATGTCTAATTTTTCTTGAACATACCAACAAGGACTGTCATGTTTCTCTCCAAATGATTGAAGCAGCTAAGACTCAATTGAATTCCCATTATGACTCCCACATCCATCCACTCACCTTTAGCGAGGGGGACCTAGTCCTCTTCTATGACCAAGCCAATGATAATCTAGGGAAAGAAACGTTTGATTCCATGTAGTATGGCCCGTATGTCATCCATTGATGTATCAGCAAGGGGGAATATATCCTTGCTGACTTTGACAACAACCTCTTGAAGAATCCCCACAATGGTCTCTACCTCAAGAGGTTCTATGCATAAATTCGCTCACCATGAAGTACACTTGTATCATAGTTTTTTTTTTTTTTCACATCATTCTTGGCATGAGTCTCACAGTTTGTTTCCTTGGTTGTTCCATATGGATCCTACCTCCCCTTGCTACATTGGTTTCATTGACGGTGCAAGTATATGGTCTCCTAATGTCACCTCACCTACGTGGGTCATTTATTCCCCATCACATGAGGTTATTGTGGAAATTGAACCCAGGTGATAGATCAATTGCACTCACAAAATTACTAATCAAACGTGCAAATTTACACACAAAGGAGACTGAAATTGGAGCATAACACTAATATATATTGAATAAGTGTACAATATCCAACCTTGTGAAGTCATAGGTTGCTGCAATAAATAATTACATGAGAGATTTGAATGCATAAGGATGCCATTCGAAATAGTCAAAAGCAGGCTTACTAAATCTAGTCAAATCCCCCATATGTGCATAAAGCAGTTTCCAAATCTACCTAGGAGCTCACGAATTGGAAAAGTCAAGTAGGAAAGATAATAGGTGATGGAAATAAAACTCATACATTCTTTTATTAGGAGAAAATAATGGAGGATGATGAGGTAAAAAAACAAGTCAACTGCACCTAGTCTTACTTTCCCTTTTTCCATAAAACTCAATAAAGCAGGCAACAAAGTAGAAAAAGCAGACATGCGCTAGGGAGGATCTGGAATAAAGAAGATATGCTAAATATGGATTCCAAGAGGTTTCCCAAGTGCTCCATGACTCATTTTTATCAAGTTTGACTTCTAGGACATGTGGAAGACAACTTGCATAGAGTGGAATATTGGAAACTAGGCCAATAAGACAAAAATGGATTAATTAATGTCTAAGGTAGCTAAATATGGGTTGATTATTCAAAAATCCCCCATTAATCTTGACTTATGAGTAAAATATCATAAAACTATAGGGCCTAGAAACAAGGCTTAGTCACCCTTTACATACTGCATGTCCATTTAACCAAGGAAAGAGGCAAAAACCCAGTGGGAAAATCCTCCCTTAAACATGGACAGTAAAACAAAATTTAAAAATATTGTCATCAATCATGCTTCACAGCATGATCAGCAATCCCCAATAGTGATTTGAGATTTTTGAATTTCTTCTCACAAAAAAACTTTGGTGAAGATGTTAGCTACTTGTTCTGAAGATGCACAGAAGAGTAGGTGAATGGTGCCATCATGCACAAGCTGTCATGTGTAGTGCATATGGATCTAAATGTGTTTGGTTCTCTGTCTCTAAATTGGATCATTGCAGATTCAAATGGTGCTCTAATTATCACAATAGATAATGGTTGAAAACTCTGATTTGAAGCCACACTCACCAAGTGTCCCCTGCAACCATAAACATTGAGTTGTTGCATTTACAACTCCTCTCTGCTCTGCTTTTGTAGATGAGAGTGCAATGGAACTCTTTTTCTTGCTTGACCATCTAATTGGTCCTTCAAGAAGAATGAACACATATCATTATGTTGACTTTTGATCTGTGTTGTCACCTGCCCAATCGCTGTCAGTAAGCCCAATCAAATCAAGATCAGATTTAGCTTTGTAGAAGATCCCATGAGTTCTTGTTCCCTGAACAAAGTTAAGGATCCTTTTGGCTGCTCTCCAATGGATCTCATGAGGTCGATCCATGTATCTTGAAGCCACACTTACTGCATAAGAAATATCAGGTCAAGTGTGTGTAAGGTACAGCAAACACCCAATCAATTTCCTATATAGTGTATTATTCACCATAGGAGAAGAACTTGCTTCTTCAAGGTTAACTCCTGAAAGGAAGGGAGTCTTGCTTGGCTTGCAATATTTCATGTTGAACTTGTTCAAAAAATCCAAATCATACTTGGACTGATGTACTTTTATTCCATGTTCGGATTGAGCAATTTCGAGACCCAAAAATTGGCTCAACAACCCCAAATCAGTCATAGAAAATGCATGGTTCATTGCATCCTTCAAGGAGACAATCTCATTCTTTGAACTTCCTGTAATCAGAAGTTCATCCACATACAATACAATAATCATCAAAGAACCATGAATCAGCTTCAAATAAACATTAGGATCAAACTTGCATCGAACAAAACTCAATGACAGCAGAAAGCCATCAATCTTAGAATACCAAGCCCTGGGGGCTTGCTTAAGCCCATACAATGATTTCTTTAACCTGCACACAAAATATGGATTATTAACAAACCCTTGAGTCAGCTGCATGTAAATATAATTATTAATATCTCCATTTAGAAAAGCACGCTTCACATCCATGTGATGTACCTCCCACTGCTTTGAAGCCGCAATGGCTAAGGCTAGCCTGATGGAGTCCATCTTTGCCACTGGTGCAAAGGTATCATTGTATTCAATACCATGTAACTATGAGTAGCCCTTGGATACCAATATTGCCTTATATTTGAAAGGTGAACCATCAGCAGAAAACTTAGTTTTGAAAACCCACTTACATTGAACTAGCTTCCTCCCTAGGGGAAGATCAACCAGCTCCCAAGTGTTGTTCTTCTAGAGTGAGCTGAATTCTTCTTTCATGGATGCTTGCCATATTGGATCATGTGCTGCATCTTCATATGTACGTGGGTCTGATTCAACCATCATATAGCATTTCTCTGCAAACAAAGGGTCTTTCATACTCAGGGCACTCTCAAACTGAGATCTTGTCCTCCTAGGATCACTAGGATTTCCAGCTAGTTCCCCAGCTGCATGAATGGTCTTTGATGACCATTTTCATCTTGTAGGACTGTCAGGATATGCAATTAAATCATCATTATCAGACATATCAGAATAAGCAAACTCATTTGTCTCTTCACTTACATTCAATGGTTCTGGTGGTGAAGAAGACTCTCCAACTTCAACTGCTGCGCCTAAAGGATTTTCTTGGAACTTAACACTCCTTTCAATGAAGGATTTTTTTGTGCTCAAATTGATAATATTGTACCCTTTTGAATCTTTAGAGTACCCAACAAATAGACACTCTTGGCTTTGGGGCTGCAAAGCCTTCCTCTTTTCTGTTGGAATTCTAGCCCAAGCCCTTGAGCCAAAAATCCTAAAATGGGTCACATCTGGATTGTGCCCACTCCATGATTTGAAAGGAGTCATACCATAAATATGTTTATGAGGCACCCTATTCTGAATATAGGATTCACAGTTTATAGCCTCAGCCCAAAACTTTGGTGATAAAGTCTTAGCCTCCATCATATAGGTTTCCATCTTTGTCAGTGATCTGTTCTTTTTCTCAGCAACACCATTTTGATGTGGTGTGTAAGGGATTGAATGCTGCATTTGAATACTTGCATCTTCACAATATTGAATGAACTCAGACTTGACATAATCACCACCATTGTCAGATCTGAGGATCTTGAGTTTTCTCCCAAATTGGTTTTCAACCAAAGACTTAAAGACTTTGAAGAGGCCAAAAACTTCAGACTTATGCTTCAGGAAGTAAACCCAACAGTACTTGGAAAATTCATCTATGAAATTTAATGCATATTGTTATAATAATCAACCCATAGTTAGCTACCTTAGACATTAAATTAATCATTTTTGTCGTATTTGCCTAGTCTCATGATTCCACCTTATGCAAGTTGTCATTTAACTATCCATAGTGGTCAAACTTGCCTATTTTGACTCATGTAGCACTTGGGAAACCTCAAGGAATCAATTCTACTTTATTCCTAGCCTCCTAGGTGCCCTTTTGCTTTTTCTGCTTTATTGCCTACTTTTTCAGTGCTTTAAGGCAATTGGGAAAGTTTGACTAGGTGAGGTGAACTAGTTTTTTGTCCTCCACATCCTCCACTCTTTTCTCCTATGAAAAGCATGTATGAGTTTTCATTCCATCACTCTTTAGCTTGCCTAAGTGATTTTTCCAATTCATGAGCTCCTTATCGGATTTGGAAACTACTTTATGCACCTATGGGGGATTTGCTTAATTTTAGTAAGCCTGCTTTTGACTAGATTCGAATTGCCTCCTCGTGCATTCAAATACCTTATGTAATTATTTAATGCAAAAACCTATCATGTTATAGGGTTGGCTATTGTACACTGAGTTAATACAGTTTAGTGTTCAACTCCATATTCAGTCTCTTTTGTGAGTGATTTTGCATGCACAATTGATAATTGTTGTGAGTAAAATTGTTCTATCACTGGGTTCAATTTCCATATGGTATTAGAGCCATTGTAGATTTATTTCTCTCTTTCAAAATTGTTTTGCAGGTTTGACATCAGTGACTGGGAGCCTTCTACTGACATCTGGGAAAAATTTCTAAGCTATGGATCAATCTCAAAAGATCATCTTAACTCCCTTCAACTTCTTTGAATGGAAAGCAGAGATGGAGATACTGTTGAGAGTGAAAGGCCTCTAGAGGGTGACTATGGAAATAGAAGCAAAGCCGAATGCAGCTGTAGAGAAGATTAAATGGCACAACAGGAGGGATGAGGCCTATGGTCTCTTGTGTCTGAGTATTTCCAGAGACCTCCTTTTCCATCTTGATGGATTGACATCACCGAATGAAGTATGGGAGAAGCTTACTAATATTTTTGGAAATACATATGAGATGAGGGGACATCAAATCGAAAATGAACTGATCTCCCTGAGTCCTAGTAGCTTTGAATCTCTGCAACTCTATTTCTCCAAGTTCAAAGCACTTGTTTTGCAGCTAAAAAAATGTGGGATCGAAAAGAAGGATGATCAGCTGGTCTTGGCCATACTCTCAAATCTTGGCCCTGACTATTCAGTGTTTGTTTTGACCTTCTATGCCACAAATTTGACAGCTCAAACCTAGAAGATGCCTAGCCTTGTAGATTTCATGGAATCTCTCACACAAGAACAGGACAAGCTGGTGATGATGGGCACCATCAAACCATCCAAATACCAAGCTCTGGTTGCTGGAGATTCGAGGGTGGATTCAAAAAGCAAAAAGAAAGATAAAAAGCCACCAGAGCAAAAGAGAGACAAGAACAAGTCTCCGGAGGAGCCACAAGGTTCCAAGAAGAACTACCAGAAGAAGAAGAATAAAGGATAAATGAGCAAGTGCGCATACTGCAGTAAGGGAAATCATACTAAGAGATCCTATATGAAGAAGCAAATAGACATGCTGACCCAACTCCTGGAGAAGAATGGAATATCCCTTCCAGACATCTCAAAGAAGAGAGAAGGAGGATCAAGTTCAGAAGATAGAGAGAGAGTTCATGCATTGGTTGTTGGCACATCAAGCTCACCTAGTTTCATCATTTATTCTGGAGCTTCAAGACACATGGTTTCGACCAAGGAGGCATTCACCTCACTTGACATGTCGAAAGGTCCACCAATAGTACTGGGAGATGACTCTCTCACTGAAAGTTTGGGAAAAGGGAGGATTGATCTTGATCATGGTTAGTTCAGCAATGTGTTGTATGTGCCTGGTATTGCCTTCAACCTCTTATCAGTGTACCAGATGACTCACAATGGGTCTCCAAAGAAGGTCATATTCTCCCCTGATGAAGTTGAGATCACAGAGATCTCAAGTGGTAAAGTCATTGCTAAAGGAGTTGCAAATCATACTTCGAAGGTATACACGTTCTCACACTTCCTACCCTACTCAAACCCCTCTGCTCTTCTGATTCATGATAATGAGGAAAGCAAGATTTGCCATGAAATATTTGGCCACCTAAATTACAACTATCTTTATGATCTTAGTGAAAAAGAGATGGTCACAGGGTTTCCCAAGATAAAATTTTCCAAAGGAGTCTGCCAAGGTTGTATCCTAGGAAAACACCAAGAGCATAAATTTGAGAGAGCTAGTCATGAGAGAACCTCTGCACCCCTCGAGTTGATCCACAGTGATGTTTCTGGCCCATTCCCTCATATTTCCATGAGTCAGGCCAAATATGCATTGACTTTCATAGATGAATTTTCCAGGTATTGCTGGGTTTACTTCCTGAAACACAAGTCTGAAGTTTTTGGCCTCTTCAAAGTCTTTAAGGCTTTGGTTGAAAACCAGTCTAGGAGGAAACTCAAGGTCCTCAGATATGACAATGGAGGTGAGTATGTCAAGTCTGAGTTTATTCAATATTGTGTAGATGCAGGTATTCATATGCAACATTCTATCCCTTACACACCACAGCAGAATGGTGTTGCTGAGAGGAAGAACAGATCACTGAAGGAGATGGCAACATGCATGATGGAGGCCAAAACTTTGCCACCAAAGTACTGGGATGAAGCTATAAAATGTGCAGCCTATATCCAGAATAGGGTTCCTCATAAACATCTTGATGGTATGACTCCTTTCAAAGCATGGAGTGGGCACAAGCCAAATGTGACCCATTTCAGGATTTTTGGCTCAAGGGCTTGGGCTAGAATTCCAACAAAAAAGAGGAAGGCTTTGCAGCCCCAAAGCCAAGAGTGTCTATTTGTTGGGTACTCTAAAGATTCAAAAGGGTACAAGCTGATCAATTTGAGCACAAACAAAGCCTTCATTGAAAGGTGTGTTCAATTTCAAGAAGAACCCCTAGCAGCAGTGGAAGTTGGAGAAGCCTCTTCACCACCAGAACCTCTGAAAGTAAGTGAAGAGATTGTTGAACATGCTGATTCTGATATGTCTGATAGTGATGAGTTTATTGCATATCCTAACATCCCTACAAGGCCAAAATGGGCAGCCAAGAATCTTCATGCAGCAGGAGAGCTAGCAGGGAATCCCAATTACCCAAGGAGGACTAGTTCTCAATTTGAGAGTGGTCTGTGCATGAAGGATCCTATGTTTGCTGAGAAATGATATCTGATGGTGGAATCATATCTTCAAACATATGAAGATGTAGCAGGAGACCCAAGATGGCAAGCAGCCATGAAGGAAGAGTTCAGATCACTCCCAAAGAGCAACACTTGGGAGCTAGTGGATCTTCCCCCAGGGAGGAAGCTGGTTCAGTGTAAGTGGGTCTACAAGAACAAATTTTCTGCTGATGGTTAAACTATAAAGTAAAAGGCCATATTGGTAGCCAAGGGATACTCACAGGTTCATGGCATAGATTACAATGAGACCTTTGCACCAGTAGCAAAGATGGACTCCATTAGGCTAGCCTTAGCCATTGCAGCTTCAAAGCAATGGGAGGTACATCACATGGATGTAAAGTGTGCCTTCTTGAATGGATATATCACTAAATAGATATACATGCATTAGCCTCAAGTATTTTATACTAACCCATCTCTTGTGTGTAGGTTGAGAAAGTCATTGTATGGGCTAAAGCAAGCCCCCGAGGCTTGGTATGCCAAGATTGATAGCTTCTTGCTATCACTGAATTTTGTTCAGTGAAAATCAGATCCAAATGTCTATTTGAAGTTAATTAATGGTTCATTAATGATAATTGTGTTATATTTTTATGACCTTCTCATTACAGGAAGCTCAAAGGATGAGATTGCTTCCTTGAAGGGTGCAATGAACCAAGCCTTCTCCATGACAGATTTGGGGCTCTTAAGCCAATTCTTGGGGCTTGAGATTGCTCAAACCAAAGCTGGAATCAAGGTGCACCAGTCCAATTATGCCTTGGATTTGCTGAACAAATTTATAATGAAGGACTACAAACCAAGCAAGACTCCTTTCCTTTCAGGAGTGAAGCTGGAAGAAGCTGATTCTTCACCTATGGTAAACAATACATTGTATAGGCAATTGAGTGGATGTTTGTTGTATCTTACACATACTAGAACTGATATTTATTATGTAGTAAGTGTGGCTTCTAGATACATGGATCAGCCTCATGAGATCCATTGGAAAGCAGCCAAAAGGATCCATAACTTTGTTCAAGGAACAAGGACACATGGGATCTTCTACAAAGCAAAATCTGATCTTGATTTGATTGGGTTTAGTGACAGTGATTGGGCAGGTGATAGCATAGACAGAAAGTGCACATCAGGATATGTGTTCATGCTTACAGAAGGGCCAATCAGCTGGTCAAGCAAGAAACAGAGTGCCATTGCACTCTCATCTACAGAAGCAAAGTACAGAGGAGTTGTTAATGCAGCAAATCAATGTTTATGGTTGCAAGGTTTACTTGGAGAGTGTGGCTTCGAATCAGAGTACTCAACTACCATCTACTGTGATAACCAAAGTACCATTCAAATATGCAATGATCCAGTTTAGAAGCAGAGAACCAAACACATTGAGATCCATATGCACTACATCAGAGAGCTTGTGCATGATGGCACCATTCACCTACTCTTCTGTTCATATTCAGAACAAGTAGCTGATATCTTCACCAAAGAATTTTGTGAGAAGACCTTCAGTAATCTCAAATCACTACTGGGGATTGCTGATCATGCTATGAAGCATGAGTGAATACAATATTTCCAAATTTTGTTTTACAATCCATGTTTAAGGGAGGATTTTCCCATGTGGTTTTTGCCTCTTTCCTTGGTTAAATGGACATGCAATATGTAAAGGGTGACTAAGCCTTGTTGCTAGGCCTTATAATTTTCTGATATATTACTCATAAGTTAGGCTTAAGGGGGGGTGTTATAATAATCAACCCATAGTTAGCTACCTTAGACATTAAATTAATCATTTATGTCTTATTTGCCTAGTCTCATGATTCCACCTTATGCAAGTTGTCATTTACCTATCCATAGTGGTCAAACTTGCCTATTTTGACTCATGTAGTGCTTGGGAAACCTCAAGGAATCAATTCTGCTTTATTCCTGGCCTCCTAGGCACCCTTCTTCTTTTTCTTCTTTATTGCCTGCTTTTTCAGTGCTTTAGGGCAATTGGGAAAGTTTGACTAGGTGAGGTGAACTAGTTTTTTTTCCTCCACATCCCCCACTCTTTTCTCCTATGAAAAGCATGTATGAGTTGTCATTCCATCACTCTTTAGCTTGCCTAAGTTCTTTTTCCAATTCGTGATCTCCTTAGCTGATTTGGAAACTACTTTATGCACCTATGGGGGATTTGCTTAATTTTAGTAAGCCTACTTTTGACTAGATTCGAATTGCCTCCTCATGAATTTGAATCCCTTATGTAATTATTTAATGCAGCAACCTATCATGTTACAGGGTTGGCTATTGTACACTGATTTAATACAATTTAGTGTTCAGCTCCATATTCAGTCTCTTTTGTGAGTGATTTTGCATGTACAATTGATAATTGCTGTGAGTAAAATTGTTCTATCACTGGGTTCAATTTCCACACATATTTGGCCTGACTCATTGACATATGAGGGAATGGACCAGAAAAAACACTGTGGATCAACTCAATAGGTGCAGAGGTTCTCTCATGACCAGCTCTCTCAAATTTATGCTCTAGGTGTTTTCCTAAGATACAACCTTGATAGACTCCCTTGGAAAACTTAATCTTTGGTAACCCTATGACCATTTCTTTTTCACTTATATCAGAAAGATACTTATAGTTAATATGGCCAAATATTTCATGCCAAAGCTTGCTTGCCTCATTAGCATGAATCAGAAGAGCAAAGGGATTTGAGTAGGGTAAAAAATGTGAAAAACCAGTATACCTTCAAAGTGTGATCTACAACTCCTTTTGCAATGAATTTACCACTTGAGATCTCCATGATCTCAACATCATCAGGGGAGAATATGAAATTATTTGGAGACCCTATGTGGGTCATCTGATACACTGAAAAGAGGTTAGAGACAAGAACTGGAACATACAATACATTGCTGAACTTACCATGGTCAAGATCAATACTTCCTTTGCCCAAGCTGTCAGTGAGAAAGTCATCTCCCAACACTATTGGTGGACCTTTCAACATGTCAAGAGAGGAGAATGCCTCCTTGGTAAAAACCATATGTCTTGAAGCTCCAGAGTCTATGATGAAGCTAGGTGAGCTTGATGTGCCAGCAACCAGTGCATGAACTCTCTCTTTGTCTTCTGAATTTAATCCTCCTTCCTTATTCTTTGAGCTATCAGGAAGGGAGATGTTATTCTTCTCCAAGAGTTGGGTAAGCATGTCAATTTTCTTCTTCATGTAGGAGCTTTCAGGATGAAAGCCCTTACTGCAGTATGCACACTTGCTCATTTCTCCTTCATTCTTCTTCTTCTAGAAGTTCTTCTTGGAGCCTTGGGGCTCCTCTTGAGACTTGTTCTTGTCTCTCTTCTACTCAGGTGGATTCTTAGATTTATTCTTGCCTTTTGAATCCACCCTCGGATCTCCAGCAACCAGAGCTTGGTCTTTGGAATGTTTGATGGTGTCCATCATCGCTAGTTTATCTTATTCTTGTGTGAGGGATTCCATGAACTCTACAAGCTTAGGCATCTTCCAGGCTCGAGCTGGTAAATTGGTGGCATGGAAGGTTGAAACAAACATAGAATAGTAAAGTCCAAGCTTTGAGAGTATGGCCAGAACTAGTTGCTCCTCCTTCTTTTCAATTCCACACCATTTTAGCTGCAAAACAAGGGCTTTAAACTTGGAAAAGTAGAGTTGCAGGGATTCAAAGTTTTTGGGACTCAAGGAGATCAATTCATTCTTGATTTGATGTCCTCTCATCTCATCTGTATTACCAAAAATCTCTACAAGCTTCTCCCATAATTCATTAGGTGATTTCAATCCATGAAGATGGAAAAGGAGGTCTCTGGATATGCTCAGACACAAGATTCCATAGGCCTCATCCCTCCTGTTGTGCCATTTAATTTTCTCTGCAGCTGCATTGGGATCTACTTTAGTTTCCATAGTCACCCTGTAGGGACCTTTCACTTTCAACAGTATCTCCATCTCTGCTTTCCATTCAAAGAAATTAAATGGAGTCAAGATGATCTTTTGAGATTGATCCATAACTCAAAAATTGTCCCTTCAGTCAGCAGAATAGATCCCAGTCAAGATGTCAAACCTACAATAGCAATATGGAAGGAGATAAATCAATCTACAAAGTATTTGATACCATGTGGAAATTTAATCCAAGTAATAGATCAATTGCACTCACAAAATTACTAATCAAACATGCAAATTTATACACAAAGGAGATTGAAATTGGAGCATAACACTAATCTGTATTGAATAAGTGTACAATAGCCAACCTTGTGAAGTCATAGGATTCTACAATAAATAATTACATGAGATATTCAAATGCATAAGGATGCCATTCGAAATAGTCAAAAGCGAGCTTACTAAATCTAGTCAAATCCCCCATAGGTGCATAAAGCAGTTTCCAAATCTACCTAGGATCTCATGAATTGGAAAATTCAAGTAGGAAAGCTAATAGGTGATGGAAAGACAATGCATACATGCTTTTATTAGGATAAAATAATGGAGGATGATGAGGTAAAAAAACAAGTCAACTACACCTAGTCCTACTTTTCCTGTTGCCATAAAACTCAGTAAAGCAGGAAACAAAGCAGAAAAAGAAGACATGCACTAGGGAGGATCTGGAATAAAGAAGATATGCTAAATATGGATTCCTTGGGGTTTCCCAAGTGCTCCATGACTCATTTTTAGCAAGTTTGACTTCTAGGACATGTGGAAGACAACTTGCACAGAGTGGAATATTGAAAACTAGGCAAATAAGACAAAAATGGATTAATTAATGTCTAAGGTATCTAACTATGGGTTTATTATTCTAACATCTATCCATATCAATGAAATGTGTGTTGGTATTACTACCAATAACCAAGATGAGTACGACGGTGTCACTGGTCTCTTGACTGTCGCCCTTCACTTGGGTATTCGTCGCCTTGATGTCTTCTTAGACTCCTAGCTTCTTGTCTCCTGGTTGAAAAACTTCTATAGGGTACATGATCCTTATCTCTTTAGAAACTTCCTGCACACTAGAAACTTGGTTAGAAATTTTTAATTCGTTTCATTCATGCATGTTCCAAGGAGTCTCAATAGTGTAGCAGACCAAACGGCTAATGACGTTCTAGAGTTGCACATCAATCATCACATATAGGAAATAAATTGCATCATGCATCATCATATATTCTTGCATAAATATTCCATATACATCATATACGCATCATCATAATCATAAAAGGGACTCATAAAAAACCCATAAAAACACATAAAAAGGTGCATCCACATGCATATATATATCATATCATAGTGTTCAGTACAAAATGAGAAGCTCCGCATGCTTTCTTGACTGGTCATATATATCATACAAAAATCCCCATGCACCAATGCATTGGGGGAAGCATCACTAGCTACTAGTCTAAGTCATCCTCCTCAGACTCAGTCTCCTCATAGGAGATCTCCTCCTCCTCCATAGGCATGCCACCCTGTTTCATTGCTATAACATACTCAACATCGAATGTGATCCTCCTCATAAGGGAGATCCACTCTGGAGGATCCATGTAGGATACAACGATCAAATATTCATCAAGGTACCACCACCTGTTGTCAGTGACCCCCTCTAGTAAGTGCTCCACAACTACCCGCAGTGAGTACATTGTAGCACTCTAACATCTCCTATGTCCGTGAGTCTTTGGTATCATGTTGGAGGGTGTGGTCCCACGTTTACACATGCACACACTGTGTCATCAGTATCTATGACACACATGATCTGGATACCACTAAGCTAGGAAACTATATATGAATAAAACCACAACAACATCATGTATACGTACTGTAAGGTCCCCAGAAATACCCTGGTGGTTGAGGCATCTCTGGTTCTCCTCGGTAATCCATCCCAATATTTGGGTAGTTCTCTATGAGGATTGGAAATTTCCACCACTATGAAAAAACCTCCCAAGTGAAGAAGCGACCCACCAAGCCACCTTCTTCTCTAATAATCATCTCACACCACCTCATCATCCGAGGCTCGGGAGGCCCCCCCTCACGCGTTGCTAGATGTAGTCATAGTGCAGGCAGTTTCTCAAAGAAAAATGAGCACGATAATGAGGGGAAACATAAAATCCCTCCCCCCAAGCTAGCACGATTTAGCCCACGCCGAACCACAATCAAGTGCATATGGTCCCACCCATAGTAGGTGCCCCTCAGCACACTCTCCACCATCAAGAGATGACTACCTGAGATCTTTTGTGGTTCATTCGATCTTGGTATGTGCAGCACCTTCACCACCACTACTCGAGTCTATAGTCTCTCGATGTGGCATAACAATATGTACGACTTGTGCACAAATGCCAAGGCATAGAAATGCCTAGAGAAAAGGTCATCCATTGACACCCCCCTTAGGAGCTTCGATGTTGTGTCGTCGATCACACCCAATACCGAGAGGCCTGTCAAAAAGTACACATCATGGAGGGTGATCTCCAACCGCTCACCCTGCATCATGAAGCACTCAGCCTCCCGGTCCTAGTATCTCACAAGCTTGTCCATCAACATTTTTTTTGAACGCATCAACAGGATCTGGAAGAAATTCCAAAATCCACAATGGGAGAGTGTATCCTCTATCACTGGAACATCACTCACCTCCCCTCATAGATCTTCAATGTCTCTCTCTCTCCATGTGGCTCAAGGAATGTTTTATTGACACACAGTCCCTGTCAGACCCAATCATGTAAAAAACTCTCATTTTGGGTTGGGTCACACATTTTTCACCTTTTTGTGCAACCCAAGTCACTCAAAAAGGATGAAAAAATGTGACTGGGTCGCTCTTATCCATTGAACATGTGCAACCTGGGTCACACCTGTCTCCCCGACAGATGTGACCGAGTCGTTCTTGTCTACCCAATAAGTGTGAACTAGGTCGCTCCTTTTCCCTTGAAAAGTGAGACCCAACCCCAAGAACCCTTTGGGATCATCCATGGCTCCCAAAGTGAGGAAAACCAAAAAATAAACCAGTGAAAAAGACAGGTTTGACGATATCTCTTACCTGCAAGTCATAGATAAAAAAATCGTCGGTCCAATTGAAAGAAATCAATAGTTGTGTTATGGGGTCCTCCACTCCAATTCAACACTACACAGTGAAAATGACAAGTGTCATGTGGTCCCCCCTTGTTTATAGGCCTCCTTTTGGTCTATTTTTTCTTCTGTGCACCATAGAGTCATCTGGAATCCATCTTTCATGACGTTCGCACCACCAGGTTCATTTTTCCACCCTCTGTCTTTTGACAAGACTGTCGCCTCGTTCTATCCTTATTATTTTTCGAGCCATTTCCTAGAAGTCACCTCGATTTGATTACCATCACCTGAAATGCCCCACGCACGTACTGGCATGTTCACGAGCCCTCTGTGTAATGTCCCTTTTTAAATTTTTTACCAAAATGCCCAATTTTCCAATGTTTTCACAATTTGGCTCTTAACTAGTTTTGGTGTCTTGGTCTCCAAATCAGTCCAATTGCTCCCAAATATTCAGAGAAGGTGTATGAACAATATAATAACTTAATAATTATTTTTATGGATGTATTATGGCCCTTCAATCACTTCTGCAAGTCTGTACTAAACTTTGAACAAGATAGATGACTTTACTGGTAATTTTGGGCTTAAATCCCCCCCGGGGTAAGTGGTAGAAATGGCTTCCCCAATGTGTAGAAACCCACTCAAATTCTTAAATTGAAGAAGTGTATGTGTAGAATACATTATCAGAGACTCATATGCAAAACCAATCGACCTCCCATGGCTTTTATAACTTCTTTCAATCAGATATAAAAAACTAGTTTTGGACCCTTGGGGAAATGAGGTGTAGTTTGCTCCAGTTGCTATGAAATTCAACCAAATGGCCACAAATTCTCAGTTACTGAACATGAAACCCATAATATACTTTTATTACAGTCCATTTNTCGAATCCATCAAGATTACAAGAGTTTACAACAAGGTAGTGGGGAAATGGCATTGTTTCTTCATTATTGAGAAATAATACATGATATTTATTGGAATTTAGACCTGATATATTTCTCAAATTAAATATCAGATAATTTTCATTAGAATAAAAAATAATGGAGCAATAGAAGCTCCTAAAAGAGATTAATAGCTCACCAAGTGCGCCTCACTCCATAGAGCTGAAATATGGTGAGAAAACTTGAGATCAAAGGAAGAACAAGCTGAGATTTATATGTCCAATATATTCTGTATCTTGCAACTATAACTTATGAATCCATTGAATCTTCTTGAAATACCTGAGTGGCCTCTCTAAACACCAACTAGGATGGGAATCTTTCACCCTCGAAATTGGCTAAGGCATGAACTAGTCATCCACTAGCTCTCTCTTTCCACAATAACAATTTTCACAAATGATCAAAATATATTTCTCATGGATGATAAATGAATTTTAAAAAAATTATTGGTTTTATAAGGCTACAAATTCATCCATAAACCAAATCCTAGTCGAATTGGTGTGGCTGCTCATGCTATGCCATGTGGCCTCTCTCTTCACCTTCCCTCTTCTCCCAAATTCGAGTAGGAGCCTATTGGCCTTCTCCAACTCCCATGGGAACCCTCTAATATTCTCTATTCAGGAATGACATGTCAATTATGTCATATTTCATCCTTCATTTCTGACTTGTGTCATAACTATCATAGAATCTCCATCACTGGTTTCATAGATGTCATAAATGTAAGGGGAATCTAGCCAAGTGTCCATGAAACTCCCATTTGGATCTTCCTCTCCCCATGTAAGTTAAAATTCATCCCAAATTAGAACTATGAAGTATATGGACAAGTATATTAACCTTATAATCCATCCAAAAACATTAAGCTTCCCATATATTCAAGATTGGAAGAGGAGGATGCCATTTAACATAGGAATTCTAGCTTGAGTGGGCCCCATAGTCTCCATGTGTCTCCATTCTCCATAGGAATTTAATTTTTCACTTGACTTAATTTAATTAACTCCATTAAATAAATATTTATTCCTTCTAGTGTCTAAACACCATTTATTAGCTCCCTTATTAACTTTCCAATGTTCCCACCCAACCCAGGGAACTAGTAGGATTGATGGAATTTTCCTCCTGTCCAATTATTTGAATGGGGAGATTACACTCTAATCCATCCATACTCCATAGTTGGCCTTATTTTACCGCAATCCATTGTCCTGCAAGGAGGCCTCACCAGTGTTCCATTTTTATTCCTATCAGCCGTGTTCACAACATAACTTCTTTTGGTACATCGAACACTTCCTCCTTGCTTGACTTACCATTATAGAGTTTCTATTAATCTCTTTTCTCACTCCCAAAAGAATGAAAATATTGCCGAGCATGTTTGCATTCTTTAAATTATGAAAAATATCATCATGGGTTGTCTTTAAGCTCTTTTCCAACCCTCTCATCAATAAAATATCACCGAGCAATCTTGGTTGCGTTCATGCTTGTAAAATTATTTAAATGACCGTCCAGTCAGTATAGGTTTAACCTTTTCCAGCTTGGTTGGACTAACTAAGGTAAAGAAGTATCTCTTCCTCTGTGGTTGGGAGAGCTCTCCTTTGTACACTTTTATCCTTTTTCATGCTTAGGAGACTACCATATGAAAAACATGTCACACTGGAGTCTTCTTTGTGTTTTTGAACTCTCTAAAAATGAAAACACCATCGAGCATTTACCTTCTCAGGATTGCTAAAAATACACAAGATAGTATCATATCAAGCTTACTTCTATCCCTTCTTTATGGTCCTTAAAATATGAAGAAGGACCAAATTATGTCTCTAGGCACCACCACATATGATCTCATACTATGGAAGATTTCTGCCATTGGGTCGCCTTTGTTCAGAGTACTCTGCAATGAGTTTCCCTTGGATCCCCTGGATATCATTAGTCTAGTTACTTCCCCTAGTATTTCCCCTTGTAGTTATCTTCTTGGTTTTACAGCTATGATCCCTTTCGCATGAGTCATTTTCATTTGCTTCTAGGTCATCCCTGTCTTCATACTCTGAACAAAGGAATTTTTAGTCCCCCGTACTCCCATGCCCTTGTTCCTTATTCGGTGTGTTAGTCCCCTGATTGTTCCACATATTTTTTTATTCCCCTCGTGCTTCTAATCAAAGAAACATCATTGCCTTGTTAGTTACAAGTATCCCTCTGTTGACTTCAACACATCTATTCCAGAGGATAGACCAGTAGGTCCCTGTATCCTAGTTTCATCCACCTCATTGATGAGTTCCTTGGACCACTTTAAAGGAATCATTAGTTCCTTTCAGGTTGGTTTTGTCTCATGTGCTCGACTTCAGCTACATCATCGCACTGCTGAGATTCATATAGGGTATTGGTTCATTCATTATTTGGTTGAAGACCTCAGATGTCACCTGACTCTAGCACATTGGTGAGTCTACTATGGGACCCATATAGTCTCATGTCCGTTATGATTTTCGGGCTGCATTGGAGATATTGTTTGGAATCCCATCAGTGTCATGCTTACGTCTATGTCTAGTACTTGATGTTTTATATTGTACCATAGAGATTCTGAATCTCAGTCATTGAGTCCATCTACTTATGTACACCTCCACATCTAGCATAGCATCAATTATGATTATATTGCATTCCATGATAATTCCATTGTTCCTATGTATTAGTTCTTCAAATCAGCATTTGTATTCAGCCTCCCATTGAGGCCACCATTATGTATTGCCATTTGTATATGTATTGATCAGATCCCATATTTTGAGCCTTGATCTGCATTATTTATTTTTGAGACATTGTTATGAGCATGGTATGCCCACCTCGTACACATAAATGTTTGAGATTATATGCTCCTCATCCATTTTTGAGAAGTAATACAAACCAAAATCTACCGTAGTTTGAATGAGGAAACTCCACTCCTCTGCAGTCCTCTCCAGAGTCTCCATCATTGCCACCATTTTCCCATGATCCTATGATGTCTATTGGCCATCCGATGAGGTCCTGCCCTCACACATCAAGGGGCAATCTGTTAACACCAAAAAATGTTCACCTAGCTCTCTATGGTCTAAACTATAATCATACATCATATTCCCACCATTGTTTCCTTCATTTTGAATTTCACAATTGTATTTCCACTAAATATGGTCCAAAATATCATTATTCCTTCCCCATAAATGAAGGGAAGATGAGCATTTATTGTGATTTATCTCCATTCTCTCCAAAAAAGGGTAAAAACCCTAAATGAGAATGGGTCAAAAAACCGTAGATAAATACCATGGGCAATAAAATACCATGGGTCATTACAATGGGTGAAAAACCCTTGGACAATCCTATAAATACATTGTGAAGGTCTTCCCCAAAACACTTTTGTCCATTTCAGAAACACTTTTTGCCATTTCCTCCGAGTCACACTATACACTTTTCTTCAATTATTTCCATATTTTTCCATGCCATTCCCCATGGTGTACATTGATTTCACTATGTACCAATTTGGATCCATTTGTTATACCCAAATCCTGTCACCACCATGTGATATAAACTTTGACTTACATGTTTTCCCTTAATCCCAACACTTAGAGTGGAAACCTATTCTGTTTGTCAATTCTACATGAAAAAACTCAGCACCATGCTTTCCCCGTGAACCATGAGTGGTACCTTGCTTGCACCACCTACATATTGTTTTCCATAAGCGGTGCCACCGCCTGTGGCCTTTGGTCCATAAGCATTTATCATCTAAATTGTTTTGTCATAAGAGAAGAAAAGCGGTACCCTGGGTAAAATGGGAAAAAGAGAAGTTTCTCGAGCCTTCTAGATCATGAGCCTCGTGTCCTCCCTTACCCCTATCGTTGTGGGTCAGTTGAGCTCGAGATCCCGCATCATAGGATCTTAGAGGCTACCTCATCCACAAATCTCTCAACTATTCCTATCCATTGATCCTTATAAAATACAAGCTCATGTCTATGGTTGAGGGGGAGAACTATAGAGGTATTGTTATGCTGTTGGATTGACCACTTGGCCCAAGCCATTGGAGAGCATAGAGAGCAAAGTTGGAGCTTATGGGGATGAAGTGTTTATCTCGTGGAGATGCTTGTCAACACTAAGGCTTGATTGGTTGTAAAATTCTCCATACATCTTTAATGCAAAGCTGATTTCTGTTCCACATTACTGGTTTTTTGATTTCACATGTACATGTTGTTAGATTCCTTAGTCACTAACATGGATAAGTAGATGATTTTCTGGTAGCTTTGATGTGTTTGCATGTTTAATCTATTTGTAGGCACATAGGTTCACTATTGAAGCAACATTACAGGTGTCTATGACATCCAGGGAAGGTCTTCATGCTTTGTCGTTCACTCATTTGTTCTAGATCTTAACCATTCAGACTAGAGGAACAACTTATATCCGTAGAAGGTGAAATATTCCTGGTTACAAATCTGGCGACTCCACTGGGGAGTAGATATATATATCAGTTGATCTGATCTTCCTCAGTTCTTGAAATCTTGTTCGAATCCAGGCTCCATCTCCAACTCTCTTTAGTCAAATCTGCTATCTGGCTCAGTGAATTTTGGTTTGAAACTTTCAGATCTGTTCAGATATGAAGTATTTCAACTTTTTATGCTCTTTTTTACTGTCAATCCATCAATTTATTACCTTGATCTGATCTTTTTCTAACTAGATCTGTCGTTCTCCTTTGTATTTTGTATCTATACAGGGAACCGCTCTTATGTTGTTGGTGAGAAGCAATGCCACCACCTGAAACTTGTTAGCAGCATGCGGTGCCACCGCCTGAGTTCTGTTATCCAGAAGCGGTGCTCTTCCAGAACTGCTCTGTCAAGACCCCTCTAGCATGGTGCCAAGTAGGCCTTATTCCAAGACTACTTTTTTCTCATTTTTTACAAAAAAATTGAGTTGATTTGCTTTCAGCCCTGCATTGTCAGGCTTGTGTGTTAGAATCTGATGCTTATGGTTTGAATTTTTGTGGTAAAAGATTGGTTTGTTTGAAGAATTCAAAAGCTATATTAGGCATGTTGATTGTCCATTTTCTTCCGTGCTTGTTGGTTGTCTTTGTGAAAGGATTTCTTTTTCAAAAGCTTAGGTGTTAGAGAGCTCTCTTTTTATTTCTATTATATAGACTAAAAGAAAAATGTTTAATTATCATATTGATTTTATTTTTTGTTCCCATAGAAGACTTCTTTTTGCTTGTTTAAAAAGAAAATTTTTGACCGAGATTAGGTCATTATCACTAGTGAGCATAAGACATTAGATCTTTGATTGGCCTCGCAAGCTTTCAGGTTCTCTATGTTCTTTTTTCTTTTTTACATTTTTACTATCTCATCAAAATAAATAAAAAATATTATATTTTTAAGTTATATCTATCTATGCTTTAAGAAAAATTGAAAAATAGAGTGCATATGCATATAGTATGCTTCTTGTTTTTCTTTTAAGAAAAGAGACTGCTCCGCTTTTGATTGCTTTCAGAAAAGAGAAATGAGTTTGGAAAGTGTTGCTTGTCTTTGATTTGTGTTCAAGATTGTTGTTTGAAATTTTTTGGTTTTGAAGCAAAATAAATTACTCTCTTTCCCTCTCGTAGGTAGGCATACCACGAACGGTAAAGTGAAATATTTGCATATGCATATTGCATGGTTTTACTTTTTCTGTCAAAACTCCATGCATTCACCTAACCGTCCACTTTAAAATTAATAGTAGTTATAGGTTAAAATTTACATATCAATTTGAGTGATAGGTTAGAGACATGTTCAGGCGTCGTTAAGGGTAGGAGCTGTTGTTACTCGTCCACATTACATCTCGAGACTCGTGCGGTTCTTCCACGTATCGTTGGTATATCAAACTTCCTTTCATGTACCCTTGAGCTATATAGAAAGGTACTTCATGTAATCGATTGTATATCGGAAGGCCCCTTGTGTATGATTACGCATTAGACAACACTATTGCCGATTTGAGCTCCCACATACCTTGCGTATATCGGGAAACCCCACTAGGATACCTTGTCCATCTGAGGAAATCCCTTTGGTCATCTTGCTTAGAGCCATACACTAAAAATAGCATTTGGGGAGATTACTACTCAAGTACCCTTGAGCTATATCACAAGTGGCACCTTCTTGACAATCCTGGTGAGAGACCTGACTATCTAAACCCCTCCTGTCATTTTAAGTTTGCTTGTTTGACCTGTAGCTTGAGTAAGGAAATTTTTGGTGTGTTTTCTAGTTTTTGAGACCCTAGGTTAGATAGGAGCTATACAAAATGGCTGAGCTAATACAGTTCAGAAGAGTACGTGGCTTGCCACCCAATTTTATTCATGTTTTAGGATAAAATCCAATGGAAGCTATCGATGAAGGAGTTGCTACCACCTCTCAAGTGGGAGATAATGTGGTTGCAGAAAGTGGAGGACCATATCCTTCACACTCGCCTCCCTTGGTCCAACAACCTTCTCGGGGTAATACTTCATTTCATTCCCCCATAGAAGGTCATGTTGATGATACTACCCATCCGAATTATGGTCCCAATGCTCCATTTTGGGATACCTCTATAGGACAATATATTTCCTCATTTGGCACCCGTTTAACTTTTTTGAAGAAGTTTCTCCAAATGAAGAAGAACGTATACAATAACACGCAGCCATTCTCTATGCACAGGATATTGAAAAAAAAATAGATGACATATTAGGCACACCACCATCACGTTCACAGCTATTCCTGTGGGATATCATTTGCTTGCCGATTCTATGAGACCCATTGAACTGATTATAGATCACACAATAACTCCACAGAACCCAGGTCAAACTACCAACCCCACCACCTCCCATATATATTATGTTTGTTTCCAATATTCCCAGGTCTTCTGCACCTGGGGCTCAACCTTCAATTCCTGTTTCATCATTACCTTCTAGTACCAAGGGGAAACCCCCGACATGATATACGTTATCTGGCACCAAAATTGTATCTAGTCAAGGACAGACCTTTGGTAAATAGCAATCTACAGTTTATGTCCCTCCCACCCACACTAATGCAGTTAATCCCCCATCTAGTTTAGGTCAGTCCTTGGGGGCACAACCTATAACTAATCAAACCTCTTGGTGTTATGGTTATACAACAAATCAAATACCTACAGGAAACATTAGTCATCCACCCAATCCTACAAGAATGACTTATGCTGGAATTCCATACCCTAGTAATACTTTCACGCCATGGGGGTAACCTAATTGGTCCTACATGTCAGTTATGGGGGGGATACCTATACATACTGTGGGAGGTACTAGAGGACCGCCTTATGGAGGTCCTCCCCTCGAGGGGCCTAATGGTCTTGGAGGGCCTGGTGGCTTTCCTCCTTATGGTCCTAGTGGTTCCGGTGGTCCTAGGGGGCATGGTGGATTTCCTCCTAATGGCCCTGGAGGGTCTAGTGGCCCTCCTCCTAGTGATTTTGGAGGCTATGGAGGCTTACCTCCTAGAGGCCTTGGAGGGTCTGGTGGCTCGTTTCCTGGTGGTCCCAGTGGTCCCGGTGGTCCTAACGGTCCTAATCCTAGAAATCTATCAGTCTACTTATGGTCCTACTGGTAACTATATGCCATATCAATATTACCAGTATGTGCAACCTAACTATCAGTTACCTTTCCTAGAAACTTTGTACTTTCCTGATTTGTCCAAGTTGATTAATGACCCCATTCAACATAACCCCTCATGGCCTCCCATTCTGATAAAGTTACCATCGGACATTCGAAATTTCGATGGGAAACAAGGAGACGATCCCAAAAACCATGTCATGACATTCCATCTGTGGTGTTCCTCAAACTCCCTTATGGATGATTCAGTTCGTTTAAGACTCTTTTGTGGATTTTGGCTCGTTGGCAACTGTATTTCTTACACACTTTCAGCTTCCTATTCATTTTGAAATGGGTACTGATCTCTTAACTTCTATGCAACATAACACATCCACCCACATATTCAATCATATCCATGAGTGGAGAAGGCAGAGAAGACTTATTAAGGCTCCTATTCTGGATCAGTTATTAGCTGATTGGTTTACCAAATATTTGTTGCATCCGATTGCTCGAGATGTGGCTATGGGTAGTGTCATTACTGAAGAGCAAGCCATTAGTCGATCCCAGTATCTGGACTTGGTCTATTCCCAGTCCAAAAATTTGTATGACTTAATTCCTCAAGCTCCTCACCTAAGCATCAATCCTGCAAAGCCACCAGCAAAAGTCCCTGTTGATGGGATTGTTGGTTCAATCCAGTCCCCTTTAGCAGCAAAACCTACCAAGCAACCCTAGAATTCCACCCCTACTCCTTTGAATCCTAAGGTTTTTGCCGAGGTTAATTATATTCAGAGTATTCAAACCTCTGGCAATAATAAAAAGGAAGGTAAAATTAAAAATAAAAAACTTGGAAACCAATAGGAGAACCCAAAACCAACCAACAATGATAATGATAAAGGGAAAAGAAAAGAAAAATATCCATGTCTGCTATGTGGAGGTGACCATTACACAAAAGAGTGTCCCCACTAGGACAAAATGACCCAATTTTTGAAAACAAATCCCACACCCGCAGTTCTCATGGATCCTTTTCCCTCTCAAAAACAACTGATAGACCACATGTCTAATCAGGGAAACTCTAGTTCATCAGAGGAAATTTGTATGATGTCATCGGATACCATTAGTCTACAAACTTGACGTCAGAATTATGACAAACTCGTAGGCAAGAAAGAAGACCATTCTTCTTCAGGGAAAGCTCCCTCTACTGGTTCTCCCGAATTCCTGTCTACTGTCCCCCTAACCATCGAGAAGCCTACTCTCTATATGATTTTGCATCCACCCAAGAGTACTCTTAGGAAGGCTATGTTTAACCCTAATTCTTGAGTGGCTCAATTTTATAATGTAGTTGAAGATCTTGCTCAGGCACCATGTGCAATGTCTACCTTGGAAATGCTCCAAAGTTGTCCTTCACAATGCAAAAACCTGTTAACTATGTTATGAGATTTAGACCTGGAGAATTCTAATTTGATTCATTTCAATGTTGAGAACTACAAGCCTAGACTACCTCACAAACTTGCTTTCCAAATCATCATGAAAGTAGTTGGAAGGAAAGTCTTTATGATTGTCGTAGACGAAGGAGCTTCAACTTTGGTTTTGTCCCTATCTTGTTGGAAAGCTATCGGCTCTCTCAATATTGTAACATCACCTATGACTCTAAAGGCCTTTGATGGATGAGGTTTCCAGCCTCACGGTCTCATATCATCCCTTGCAGTCGATCTTGGGGGAAAAACTATTTCTATTCAACTGGAAGTAGTGTACACCCCGTTAGATTACAACCTCCTTCTAGGAAGAAATTGGTTTTACGCCATGACTGTTTTCACTTCGACAGTATTCCGAACAGTCCAATTTCCACATCTAGGGATAATTGTTACCATTGAGTAGCTTGATTTCTGTATGCCGGATGTTACGACCTATACAGCTAATAACATCCCTATGTTAGGCCAGTCACCTCCTCCTTACCAGTCGATTGGGGTAGGCATGTTGAAGGATTCATCCCTTATGGGGATTTTAACATCCACTCCTCCTAACACAGATACAGCAAAAGTGAATATTATTGCATCATTTGATTTGTGAGAACAAGGGCAAACAAATTGTTGATTCCACCTTGTTAAGTCCACATGAAGAAATGTACAACACCATTCAAACCCTTTTTGAGGATCACATCGATGACCTTCATCTGGTGGCTTCAGATCCTTACCACCTGCCTTACTATTTAGAACCATCTCTTCCTATTCTGGATTATCTCTTTGAGACTTTTCCTTCCAACGAGTCCATTATGGAGATTATGAATACGAATGAGTCCATTTGGAATGATCACCATCATAGATCCCTATTCCTCCCCAACACTAGTTCGGTTAACCATGAATTTGCACCCTTGTTTTCCACTGATATTGTCAAAGCACCTCAAATTCCTATGTTGTTACAAGACATAGATTCTGAAGGAAACATTTGCAACATTATTCAGACAAATCGGATTGACATATCAGCCAAGCCTAGTACCATTGAGCATATTCACATTGGGTAGAATTGCTCGGCAGACGAATCTGAAGCATACAAGGCACTTTTCAAAGAATTCCATGATATTTTTGCCTGGTATTATGAAGAAATGTTGGGGATAGACCCATCCATTGTGGTCCATGAAATTAAAACCTATCACACGGCTAAACCTTTTAGGAAAATACTAAGGCAAGTCCATCCACAGAAGGTCGTAGCTATTAAAGCTGAGATAGAGAAAATTCTCAAAGCTAGGTTTATTTATCTTGTACCCCTGACAGAATGGGTATCGAACGTTGTCCTTGTCAATAAAAAGCAGGGCACCATTAGAGTCTATATCGATTTTAGAGACTTGAATAAAGATTTTCCCAAGGACAAATTTTCTACTCCACATATCGATCATATTATCGACAACTGTGTTGGAAGTGTCATCTTCTCATTTATTGATGGATTTTCTAGCTATAATCAGATTGAGATATTACCCACCAATCAGCACAAAATGACATTCATTTTCCCATGGGGAACCTTTGTGTATAGGAAGTTACCTTTTGGCTTGAAAATAGCTAGAGCCACTTTCCAGGGTTCGATGTCCTCTGCTTTTCACGATATTAAACATATTTTTGAACCGTACCTTGACAAACTCCCTGCTCATTCACAACGACAGGAGGACCACCCTGGTCATCTTACAGACATTTTCTTGAGATTCCATCATTATAATATACGGCTCAACTCACATAAATTTGTTTTTTGCATTGAGACAGGACGTCTGTTAGGTTTTGTGGTCTCTAAGGATGGCATCCAAATAGACCCTTTGAAAATTGCCTCCATTTTAGCTCTACAAGCCCCAACCAATTTTCTTGAACTCCAAATTTTGCAAGGGAAGGAAAACTTTCTCTGCTGTTTTGTGTATAATTTTGCAGAGAAAATGCACGGTTATTTGCATCTCCTCAAGAAGGACACTCGATTCTTCTGGGATGACCAAGCCCAATGCACCTTTGATAATCTCATACACACTCTAACTCATTCACCCATGGTACACCCCCTAGATTATTCAAAAGACTTTCTCTTGTATATTGTTTCCTCTGCTACTACCATCACTATGGTCTTGGTGCAAGAAAATCCCAATGGTCTGGAGCACATGATTTACTATGCTAGTAAGAATCTTATGGATTCTAAAATCTGATATTCATACATGGAGAAGTTAGCATTAGCCATGGTCATTGTTGTACAAAAATTTCATCACTACATTTTTCTCCACACAACCACTGTATTGGCAGACCATAATCCTATGTATTACATCCTAACTCGTCAGGTGCTCAGGGGCAAGTACTCCCGATGGATAGTCATACTACAGGAGTTTGATTTGGAATTTTCCAAAGCCACATCAAAGAAATCCTTGGTCTTTTCTAGGCTCATGCGTGATCTTCCCTGTGCTTCGATGGAATCTGAGACCAATGATTCATTTCCCGATGAATTCATGTTCTTGATGAGCACTACTAAACCATGGTATGGATATATGCTTATTAATCTCCAAACACAAATATTTTAGCCAAATCTATCCCGTGATGATCGCCACCGTATCCGTCACCACGCAAAATACTACCTCATCATGAATGATACCTTGTATAGACATGGGATTGATTCTATTCTTCGGCGATGCCTCACCCATGAGGAATTTGAACATGTGTTGAATGATTTCCACTCTGGAGCATGTGGCGGTCATTTATCTCGGATGGCTACAGCCCAGAAAATCCTTCGCACTAGCTATTTCTGGCCTTCAGTCTTTAAAGACTGTCATGAGGCTGTTAAGAAATGCCCACCTTGTCAACATTTTTATCCCAAAAAGTGCTCACATCATACTTCGCTACACCTCGTCATTTCCACTGGCCCATTTTCCAAATGGGGGATTGATTATATGCATTGTAAGACTACATCAGCTAGGGGGCATGGTTACATCATCGTAGCCATTGACTATTTTACAAAATGGGTTGAGGCCATGCCTACATACGTAGAAGATGGTAAAACTACTGCTCTCTTCCTGTTCAATCATATCATAGCTAGATTTGGAGTCCCATAGTCCATTGTTACTAATCACGGATCACATTTCTGTAATCAAATGATGGAGGAACTAAGTGCCAAGCTATGTTTTCACCATGAAAACTCTACGCCATATTATCCACAAGCTAATGGTCAGGTAGAGTCCATTAACAAAGTTTTGAAAACTATGCTTCATCGAATGGTTGAAGATCATATATACAACTGGAACCACATCCCTTTCTTTGCTCTTTGGGCTTACAGGACTTCGATGAAAACAACTACCGGTTTCACACCGTCCCAGCTTATCTATGGACTTGAAGCTGTCTTACCGATTCAATGTCAGATTCCATCCTTAAAACTTGCCATCAAACTTCTCCTAGACACTTCCACAAAGGAAGAGAGATTTCTATACTTAAACAACCTTAATGAAACTCAGAGAGATGTTTCCTTGGCTAATGAGGCACATGAGAAACGCATCAAGGCGCAGTATGATAAATCCATCCAACCTCGTGCCTTTAACGAGGGTGACCTAGTTTTGACTTACGACCAGAGATATGACAAACTAGGGAAAGGAAATTTTGAGTCTATGTGGTACAGTCCTTTCATCATTTCTAAAGTTTTAGAGAAAGGGGCCTACGAGCTCGTTGACTACAATGGAATCCCTTTAGGGAAACCTCGCAATGGGTTGTACCTGAAGAGGTACTATGCCTAGGTCTTTCTTGGATAGTATCTTGTATATATGTATATTACTTGACTTTCAGCGTGATTTTAGTATTTTCAATAAGGTTTTGAGTTTAATGTCTGCATCTATTTATACCATGTTTTGGTCATGCAGAGCAGATGGATTTCTATGGCTTTGTTGATGGTGCTTACCGCCACACCTTGAATCTTTCCTCAGCTACTTGGGTTCTCTATTCCCTAGTTGAATATTTGGTCAGTTCAGGAGTAGTTTGTATTGGTCCTGCTACCAACAACATCGCTAAGTATCAAGCAGTAATAGGTCTTCTGACTGAAGCTACCTCCTAAGATGTTTGCAATCTGGTAGCCTTGATGGACTCACAACTTGTGGTTTGTCATCTAGACCATGTTTATACCATTAGAAATCTTGTGCTTCTCTACCTCTTCCGGAGGGTACACTTGTTAGAAAGGTCATTCGAAACCATCACCTATAGGCATATCCCTAGAGAACATAATGTAGTTGCTGACTTATTAGCTAATTACTTCCTAGATTGGCATATTGCCCATTCATGACATAAAATCAAACATGGTTCATTGTAAATAAACAATTAAAGACACATAAAACTCATGTAAAATACATCCACCATTTGAGACATATAAACACCAGGTAAAAGTTTGTATATGTGTGTGTGTGTGTGTGTGTGTGTGTGAACATGTTTACAAAAAATAGGTCACAAGACCTCATTTGAAGCACGTAGGCTTTCAGGTAAAAATCACCATACAAAATCCTGAAGCTATCAGCTTTCAGTAGATACATCATGCATACATCATCTAGTGATGCTCGTGCTAGCACATCACTGCCAGGGCCACTCTACGTAGCAGTCTACTAAACCGACCCGGTACTCCTGCTGCAGGTCTCTAATACCTCAGAGGGAGGTCATCAATGGAAGCATCAGGGATGTATAGGGTCAACCTCTCCAGGTTTTCCTCTAACTCCCCGGTCACATCATCACCCTGTGGTACAAAGCGGGCTCCAGCTCGTCTATCCAATGGGGAAGCTCCCCTAGGTCATGCTGCTCCAACGTCTGCATGAAAATATTCAGGTCTCATTTCTTAACATAAAAAAATATAAAACATTAAAAAACATAAAAAAAATTATTTCCATTTAGGGTTTCTTGCTTCTTACCGATGTCACCCCACTTTCCACCAGGTGGGAGTGGTAGGTCAGGGTATCCATTGAAGTCTGTACTCGCATAAGCATAATCCTCCACAATCAGGATCTGATCTCTCAGTGATCGGAAGAACGGGTGACTGAACTTCACCTTCTCCCTGCTCGCTCCAGTACGGGCCATAATTTGGACCCACCTTTGCATGCGAGGGTACTGTGCTCTCAGCTCTATAAATACCACCTGGGGTCTCATCTGTGGTACCCACTTGAAGAAGAAATAGGATAGAATGGAACCAAAACTAAACTACTTCAGTTCCCCCTATTGACACTTGGTCAACTGATCCTTGAATATCGGAAGCAAGGCTTCCACCCAATTGAACACTGTAGGCACCATGGCCTCTATGGCATAGAGTATATGTGCCCTAGAATCCTGGTACACTCCCTAGTTTCCCGCCACTCTCTACATCATGAACAATAGAGTCCGTAGAGGTCCGTCCATCACTACCTTTATGGGGATTTTCTTCCCCAATGTCCTTGTCCCTGGAATACAGTGACGGTCTATCAACTCTTGTGTGGTAATATCCCCTCCCCAGGACCCTGTCAGTGAGATGGAGGAACCCCATCTCGAAAGTCCAGTCAAGAAGTAGATATCCTCTACCTCAACTATCAGAATATGAGCCCCAACCTCAAAGTGTTGTTGCTCCAGATTCCACATCCAGAGTATATGCTCATGCAATCGTCCGTGTGATACCATACTGGGAGTCCGAAAGAATTTTAGGAGTCCATAGTCTTGTAATGCAGCTATGCATCCCGCATTCCTTTCGGAAAAAGTGTCATCATTATCATGCTGTCTTTCCTTCCATATCAACATTTTTTTATCAGCAAGAGCCTGCCAAAAACAATTACAAGGCCCATTAGAATCATTCTTAATCATTCAAATCAAAAGAAATGATCTAGTTTTGCTTGTGTCAATAGTTTTACATCTTCATAGCCAGCACCACCTGTGCACTATTGAAGACAGGAGGTGGCACTGGTTGTACACTTTGTTTTCGGTGCAGTTCTAGCGAGGTACCACGTATCCCGCAAGGGATAAGCATGGTGCCCACTCCCATAATTTTAGGGCTTGCCATACAAGCCCAAAATGCCATTCAAAATCAAAATTGATACTATGAAAAGGAAGAGTAGGGATTGAACTATTACCTGGAACTAACGGCGCTCGAATCCGACTGTGGAAACTCCTATTATCAGCAACTGAAGATCTAACTAGGAAAGTGCTCCAAATGCTCTCCACTATGGGTAAAATAGTAAAATGATTTGATTTTTCACTAGTTACATGACTTTTATACACATTGTTGGGTTTGACATGCTATAGTTTTGATTTAAAATTGCTTACTACTCAAAATTTATCAGTCGTAATCCCTTAATGTTAGTTATTGGTGCATTTAACACTTTTTTTGAGTCGTTACAGGATAGAAAAATAGTAGCAGTAAAGTCTTGGGAGTTCGTTTTTGACTTTTTCATACCACCATAAAACAGAAAAAGTCATTGAGCATTTATTACGACACTCTGGTCATGCTCTCAAAACCCAATATCAAAGGTCTGAGTCCGTTTCTGATTATTTTCAGGCTCGTAAAATCTCTCATAGTGAAAAGAGACCTAATGGAGTCTTCTTTAAACTCTTTTTGGGATCCTTAAATACGAAAAAGATTGTCGAGCGATCTTGTCTTCTTCACACTCATTAAATCATTTGAAGAGTCGTCTCCGGTGGTAGGTTATTTCTTTTTTGGTTCAGATAGACTATTTACAAAGAAGGAACACTACAACCAACCATGACTGGAAGAGTTCTCTAAGGTATGATTTTATACTTTTTCGGGCCTTAGGGACTAAATCATATGAAAAAGGACCCTTTGGAGTCTTCTTTTGTGGTCATTCAGACTCTCTAAACATGAACAATACTGAGTTTTCTTTCATTAGACTCGTTAAATTAAACATTGAGAGACCCATTTTTAGGAACGAACCCATCCTCTCTCGTGTTCGTAAAACATATGAGTTTGGACTTGTCTTCGGACGAGCTATACTGAGTGTCTGTTACCCTATTTGAACTTGTAAAACTGAAAAGAGGCACTCATCAATCATGATGGGGAAAATGGGAAGGGAATCATTTTGTAAATAAATGGCAATAGTTTGTCATTACCTTTGAACATGGCGCTTGTTATCACTCTAGGAAACTCATCTAGGTTGCATCTTGAGGATTCCTGGTAACTTACAATGTTTTTGGGGTTTTATAATATGGATCAAGTCAGGTGACCTATATGACCTTCCACTCTCAAGATATGCATGACCTCAATCAGGTACAAGGATTTAGTTACCACTGTTCATAGGTTGACAATAAGGTGTAGGAATGGAGAACTCATCAAATTGACAGATTTACACACAAAATAGATGCATATAAATGGCTAAATCATGACACGGATGGTGCTTATAATTCAAATCACATCAATATGCTAATAGGGTGACAGCTATCATCCATTAATAAACTTGAATATAACCTGAATACCTATTCAAGCATAACCACAAAAAAACACAGAAATGAAAGCTGAACAAAATGATAACCAAAGAGCTTATTTAAATCATGAGCATAATGAGAAACTGACAATAGTATAGGTATATAAGTCTCCGAAGTCGAAGATTTTTTCATAAAATTAGTCTTAGGATTTATAGCCTTTACAAAATATATAGATCCTGAAAACTTGGATCTGATTTAATAAAAATAGACGAAATAATAGTTTTTTGCATAATTAGGTCAAAAAACCCTAATTTAACTACTAGTCTAACTAAATGTAGAATTTGTTCACTATTTGAACCTTCTGATAACTAAAGTAAGCACTGGAACTAACTTCCACTACTCTTCTACTCTTTCCTAGGTGTTGGTGAAGTAAACTCTTCATTTTTCTGCTGTAACCTGCCCTGTTAGGTTAACTTTTACCCTAAAACTTTGGCCAAATTGCTGAAAACTAGGGCTCAGAGATTCATTTGGTTCTTCAATTATGTGACACCTGTGTATAAAATGAAAGAGGTTTATTTATATTGTTTTGTTTCTATCAAAAATATCTCTTGGTTTTTGGAAATTCGTTTTCATCTTCCCGAGATATGTACTTCAAAAACATGTGTAAAACAGGGAAATTCTGAGATCCAAAAATTAGGGCTCAGACATGGATTTGATTTTCTAAATATAAAATACCTGTAGGAACACTAAGAGAGTTTATTGTTCTTTGAAATTTTGGGAACAAAAACCTCCGAGCATTTTGCAAACTAATTCTCCAGTCGCTCATAATCTTTGTTCTTAAATGATGCCTTTTCATAGTAAAACGCCCCTTTCGGTGGCTTAGCAAAACTGAAGCACACCTTCCCTGTTTATTTATTCAGTGTATTTTAGGTTTATACTTTGTCCCTGAGCCATCCATTTTCACCAAAAACTGGTACTGCGTGTCAAAAATTAATATTCTGCCTCTGTTTTCTTTCGATGGTTAAGAGGCTTCAACATTAGAACTGTTAGCTGTTGAAAGTGGGGCTTTCAGTGGCTAATGAACTGCTATTGCGTTCTCCCAAGCCATCGAAAGATCTTCTTTCTATAGAATTTTATTTAGCCTTTAAATCATACTTTTACACTTTACTCTTGTCCTTCTAGTACTTTCTCAACCTGCATAAGATTTGGAATATCAGTAATATCATGGGCTACCTCTGGACTCTGAAGGCTAATAGCTACCTCTGCTAGGGTTTCAGTGCAAGGTGTGTTCTAGGATTTGAATCTTTCTTCTGCAGCCTTGACCTTCTTATCATCCTATAGAGCCTAGAGTTATCCTTCATCAATCTCAGATTTCTTCAACCTATATAACAACAGCATCATGTTTTAGGGTTAGGGTTTGGATTTTCCTTCTAAGACCTCTAGTTCATGTATTTTCCCTAATAGTCGGTTTATTCTATGGGACCTAGGTTTGATATTTGAACTCTTCAACATCTGCAGAAAATATTCATGCATTGATAGATGAGGTTGAAAATTCCACCTGGAGGACTGACAGGTCATCTTTTTCCCTAAAACTTTGGCCAAACTCCTGAAAACTAGGGCTCAAAGATGGCTTTGGAACTTCAAATATGTGACACTTGTGTATAAACCAAAAGAGTTTTTTGTATATTGTTTTGTTGTGATAAAAAACCTCTCTCATGTTTTTGGAATTCGTTTTAATTTTCCTGGGCTCTGGATTTCAAAAACATGTGTCGAACAAGAAATTATGAGATCCGAAAATTAGGTCTTAGAGATGAATTTGATTCTACCAACCTGCAACACCTATAGAAAAACTGAGAGAGTTTATTGTTCTCTAACCTGTTAGGAACAAAAACCTTTGAGCAGTTTACAAAATTATTTCCGAGTCGCTCAGAATCACTGTTTAAAAACAATGACGTTTCACAGTAAAACGCCCCTTTCGGTGGCTTGAGCGTCCTGAAATTTCGATCTTAGCTACTGAAAGTTTTCTTTCGGTGGCTTAAAGACCATTTTGAAACCATGCTTAACCACCGAAACCTATGTTTTGAGTTTTTGAGTGGGATTTTTCCCCAACGCCTTTTTTCCTTCTTTCGGTGGTTAACACCCTTCTTGCACTGTTTACTAAGCTGCCGAAAGAAACACTTTTCGGTGGCTAATGAGTTGTTTGAATTCTCATCTAATCCAAAAAAAGTGATTTCACCATTTATTCACTCGAACCTACTTTCGGTGGTTATCTCTCATCCTGCGTTAAATTGTTAGTTGCTGAAACAAAGCATTTCGGTGGCTAATGAGCTCTTAAGAAGCCCGCCTAAGCCACTGAAAGATAAAACTTCCAATTTTTCAAACCATAGCACAAATAGAGACCTTGAATTTGTTAGTCATCTTTAAATATTTCATGACATGACTCGAATTCTTCATACTATCAAAATAAATTTATTTTGGGAGATAACAACACTTGTCTGCATATCATTTCAATCAATTGGGTATTCAGCTGATCTCCGTGATGATCCACTCTCATGAGTCATGCCACTCCTTTGAGTTTTTCAAAAGAATACATTGTCCACTGTTGCACTGTATGTTTGTCCCATTTAGTCATGCTGCCAAGTCTTTTGTCGTGCCACCCGATGTTCAGAGGGAAGTCAAAGAATTTTTTCCTCTACAGTCAAAACGGTCTCTGTGTCAGTATTTTTGAGTCAATCCTATGGTTACTACATTCACATTATTCTAGAACTATGTTCCAAGTTTTGTGTCGTCGATGTGGGATTCATCATGACCCTCCTTCGACGAGACTATCCCCATTTACATCAACTCATCATCCGGGAAATAGTCTTAGAAACAAAAACTTAGTACCTTGAGATTTGTATGCCTTAATGACAGATTCTCTCGCTCTTGACATAGGTTCACATCATTGACCTTTGATCAATAGAATCGACTAGGTGTTCGACATCAGAACATCTATTCACACTCAGTAGATTATACTAGGGTACCTTGGGAATCATTGACATCAATGGTGATCTCCATCGAACTTGTTAACGGTTCACATCATTGGCCAGTAATCAAGTGGTTTCTACCATGTTCGACTTCACATCATTGTAATCACATGGATAGAATCATACTTTGCGGAAGGTGAGACAAAGACCCTGGGTATTTGTTTAAGTGCTCATTGATTTTCCCCATGTTGGGATGGATTTTTGTATATCTATCATGGATCCACATTTGTATGGTCATGGATATGCTCAAATTTGTGTCTGTATGACATAGATCTACGTTGTATGTCTGGTATCTATGTCCAAGTTTGAGTCCTCTATCATATGGATCTATGTTATAGTCTAGTAGCCATGCTTTTTTATTCCTTCCATGGATCTGCCTTGTATTGGTCTGCAACCATGAGTTGGTTACTTATGTCTATGAGTAAAAAATATTGATGTACTATAGATGCCTACTTGACGACATGCTCCGATCGAGCTGACATTTTCACCTCAAAGTGATAACTTGTTCTCTCAAAGCTCTTGTTTATCATATCCCTCTAAGACTCATGCTTTGGGGGGCATTCTGTTATACCCGAATCCTATCACCACCATGTGATAAGACCTTTGACTTACAAGTTTTCCCTTAATCCTAGCACTTAGAGTGGAAACCTATCCTGTTTGTCAATTCTACATGAAAAAACTCAGCACCGCACTTTCCCTGTGAACCATGAGCGGTACCTTGCTCGCACCACCTGCATCTTGTTTTCCATAAGTGGTGCCACTACCTGTGGCCTTTGGTCCATAATCATTTCTCATCTAAATTTCTCTGTTATAAGAGAACAAAAGTGGTACCCTGGGTAAAATGGGGAAAAGAGAAGTTTCTTGAGGCTTCTAGATCATGAGCCTTGTGTCCTCTCTTATCCCTATCATTATAGGTCAATTGAGCTCGAGATCCCCCATCATAGGATATTAGAGGCCACCTCATCCACAAATCTCTCAACTATTCCTATCCATTGAGCCTTATAAATACAAGCTCATGTCTATGGTTGAGGGGGAGAACTATAGAGGTATTGTTATGTTGTTGGATTGACCACTTGTCCCAAGCCATTGGAGAGCATAGAGAGCAAAGTTGGAGCTTATGGGGATGAATTGTTTGTCTTGTGGAGATGCTTGTAGACACTAAGGCTTGATTGGTTGTAAACTTCTCCATACATCTTTAATGCAAAGCTAATTTTCATCCCACATTACTGTTGTTTTGATTTTGCATGTACATGTTGTTAGATTCCTTAGTCACTAACATGGATAAGCAGATTATTTTCTGGTAGCTTTGATGTGTTTACATGTTTGATCTATTTGCAGGTACACAGGTTCACTATCGAAGTAGCATTCCAGGTGTCTACGACATCCAGGTAAGGTCTTCATCCTTTGTTGTTCACTCATTGGTTCTGGATATGAACCATTCAGACCAGAGAAACAGCTTCTATCCACAAAAGGTGAAATATTCCTAGTTACACCATTCCCCCATTAACAACTATTCATGGAAGAGACTGGAGACCCAAACCGTGGAGCCGTGGGACCATTTTCGAGGACGGCTATGGTGGCCCACATTTCAGAAAAAAGGTATATTTTGTTCTTATTTTGCATTAGTTAGTATTATATATTTGAAAAACCTAAAAAATATTGTTATTGTTGTTTTGCTTCCCGTTATTATTATTGAACTCTACCCTTTGATCTGCATTATCTAGGGTTGGTTATTTTGCACATGGCTGGGGAGAAATCCCCACTACAAGAATCACGGAAATAGTTGTTCAAAATCGAAGGAGTCTTTAAAAACCGCACATCATCATGCACCTAACACAAACAACTTGATCGAAGAGAGACACTTGTTAACAACGTAATTCAAATTAGGATTTTGTTACACTTTTGGTATCTACAAGAAAAAAATTCATTTCTACAAGTATCAAGGATAACAATAATATGATAGATTAAAATAATCAAAGTAAAGCCGAAGACATGAAATGACATTACCTGAACTATTGTCTTTAACATATTTATCCTTGAACTAATAAATGAAAACAAAGCCCAAAATGCCCAAAATTATGAGAATAATAACAAATGCTATAATCTCGGTGTTGTTGGGATTATTAATCCTCCCTTAACCATACTGTCTATTAGATTGTTATCCTAACTTAGGAACCTTAATTAATTAATTGGGTCCACTAGTACCATTGGGTCCACTTGGCCTAATGGGGCCACATGTGCCAACCACTAGAGTGTGGGGAACACTGCTAGAGGTTAACTTCCACTTACTGCATGTGCATGCATCAATTTGGGAGCCTCCTCGACCAATCCCTAAATTTTAGGAGCCACTAGGAGTCCCAAAACCAACCTCCATCGGTTAGGTGGAGTTGGAACTAGTTATTGTTGGTTATCCCCTAGTTATTTTCAGTTAGTTCATAATCAATTAGCTAGCACTAGTTATGCATGGCTAATGCATGGATGCATGCGGAGTAGGCGCCTTTTCCCACCTACCATACTCAATTGCATTGAGTTAACTAGCTATCAGTGATTGATTGAGTTGTTGAACATCTAGGATTTGATCTATTGGACTCCGATATTGATTGAGACACCATGAGTTAGATGTTCAGTTATATATAGTTAGATCCAGTGGATGCATTTTAATTGCTACCTAATGCATTCTAATTCTTTTCCTATGTAAACTATTGTAACATCGGATTTTATTATTGTGAAAGACACAGTAAATAACTGAGCAATACTTATCTGTTTCTTGTGTGGTTTGTTATGTTCAGTTTATATCTTCATTCTCCATTTACTGCAAACATTATTAGAACTATTTTCTTGAATATCTAAATGCAATTCAAATTCTAATATGGTATTAGAGCCTTCTCAGGCATTTTTCATGCTTGTTTCTACCCATTGAACATCAGAAGCAATTGGGTTTCCACATAAGTCCCCTATGATGATTTGCTAGCTCTAAATTTATTTAGAGCAGCAGAGAGGGCGTGACAGACCCTGAAAAAATTTTCACATCGAGAGGAAAAGCATGATTCCAGCATAGTTCAAATATTTTTAGTTTTGCAATGATATTTTTCAGGTTCAACTTCACATGGATTCGATATTATCAGTTCCTCTTCTTACTCCATCCACAAGATATTCAGAATGGAAGTTGAAGATGATTGCATCTCTGAAGAGACAAGGTCTCTATTAGGTATCTATTGTACTTGGTAAAGTCTTATGAATATGAGAATGACTAGCTAAATGACGGTGATAGAGGTTATGGAGCAATATATGGGACTTTTTTTCCAAGCTTGCTTATAGAGCTTATTGAGTTTGCAAAATACCCAAAGGATCTCTGGATAGAACTGCATAGAATCTTTGGGAATCACAATGAGGATTGTCATAGAAATTTGGGGACCACATTCAGAAACACAAGAGTTATTTACTCAAAATTCTCTACCTCTACTCTCTCTGATGAAGTTGTTCAAGATGAAGAAGAAGCAGAATCTTCCTCACAGTCAATTCGAATTGAAGAAAGTCTCCTTGGAGTGACTCCTTCTCCTGATGCTCCGGGAGTGTATGAGATCTTTGATATCTCATCTCCTCACATGGCTGATCCAAAAGAAGACATTCAAATCTTTCTTATTGAATAAAATATCTCCTTCCATTCTATGCAAAAATTCTCTAGTGATTCTTCTATTATAAATTATGTGCATAGTTTACTGGTGCTTGCTCCAGGAAAGGGAGAGGAATTTGATTTCTTTGTCTCTAATGATGTTTCTGGTGTGTAGATAAGTAATTATTTGGATATTTTGGAAATAATTTCAGATTTTAGGAGTGATCCAAACACTCTCATTGATCTTGAGCTTCCAACAAATTCCTACATGATTGCATGCACCAATATTCAGAATTTTGAAGGAGAAAACTATGAATCTACAATGTCAATGGAGCACACTCTTGGATGTGATATGAAATTTATTGGATATGATATGATCTTATCTGGATCTGATATGATATTACTTGGTTCTATGGTTCAATATCTTTTAGTACTTCTTGTAGCTGTTCTCATCAATTTTGGTGTGAAGAAACAAGTACCAAACATCTCTCTCAAGAATTCTGTTGGGGATTTGATGTCAGTTTTCTCTCATGAGTTTGATGATATTATATTTTGTAAATATTTTGATATTTTGGAAATAATTTCATATTGTAGGAGTAATCCAAATACTCTCATTGATCTTGAGCTTCCAGCAAAGTCTTACATGATTGCATGCACCAATATTTAGAATTTTGAAGAAGGAGAAAACTGTGCATCTACCATCTCAATGGAGCACACTCTTGGATCTGATATGAACTTTATTGGATCTGATATGATATTATTTGGATCTGATATGATATTAATTGGTTCAATATTTCAATTTCATGAGTTTTCAGTACTGCTTGTAGTTTTTCTCATCAATTTTGGTGTGAAGAAACAAGTACCGCAAGTCTCCTTCAAAATTGTCGCTGGGGATTTGATTTCATTCCACACTTTTGGATCCGATATGGAATTATTTGGATGTGATATGATATTAATTAGATATTATCTAATATTACTTGGTTCAATATATTTCAGTACTGCTTGTAGCTATTTTCATCAATTTTGGTGTGAAGAAACAAGTACCACAAGTTTCCTTCAAAATTGTTGCTGGGGATTTGATTTCACTTAGCCGGTCATTATCATATTCATAAGACTCTTTACCAAGTCCAATAGATACCTCATACATACCTTGTCTCTTCATAGATGCAATCATCTTCAACTTCCATTCTAAATATCTTGTGGATGGAGTAAGAAGAGGAACTGATAATATCAAATCCATATGAAGTTGAACCTACAAAATATCACTGCAAAACTAAATGCATTTCCTCTCAAAATGAAAATGTTTTCAGGGTCCTTCATGCCCTCTTCGTTGTTCTAAATAAATTCATATCTAGCAAAGCATCATAGGGGACTTTTGTGGAAACCCAGTTGCTTCTGATGTTCAATGGGGAGAAACGAGCATGAAAAATGGTTGAGAAGGCTCTGATACCATATTAGAATTAGAATTCCATTTAGATCTGATATGATATTAATTGGTTCAATATTTTAGGTTCAATAGATTTCATTATTGCTTGTAGCTGTTCTCATCAATTTTGGTGTGAAGAAACAAGTACGGCAAGTCTCCTTCAAAATTGCTGACGGGGATTTGATTTCGCTTCACAGTTTTGGATCTGATATGAACCGATATAGATATGATTTATTTTCTGATATGATAATATTTGGTTCAAGTTTTAATATTCAAGAGCTTGCAGTGTTGCTTGTAACAGGTTTCATCAATTTTGGTGTGACAATTCAAGCACCGCAAGTCTCCTTCAATTTTGTTGTTGAGGATTCGATGTTAGTTATCTATTATGAGTTTTTTATATTATATTTTGTGAAATATTGGATATTTATGAGGATATATAAGATTATTTAGATCAATCATTCACTCTCCACAACCCCAGGGATTCTCTACCTTTGTTCACATGCTCATCCCCTCACAGAACTAGTAAAGAGGAAGACATTCTGCATCCGCCTGGACACTTGATCCTAACACTTGGGGCTGATTTTACCACTCATGTTTTTTTGTTTAAGGCTGAAATATATCATATTATTGTGTTTTCCTCACATGGTTCAAATTCTCAAGAAATTTTACTTTCTCTTCAGTTGATTTAAGTTGCCCTACATGGGTCCAGTTTTCACCGTGCAGCTGTTTATATTTTTGATTCAATTGAGTACATTATTATTCTTCCAAAGAAGAATATTCCACCATATATAAGCACTTTGTTTGGATTCACGGGATCACCTGCACAAAAGAACCAAGATACTGTTGTTGCATAGTGTTGCAAATAGCAACAAAAAATTTCACAAGTTTTTTCAAAATTTGTATTTCTGCTTATTTTGAGGGGGGGGTTCCCATGAGGTTTTCCCCTGTTTCCTTGGTTTTATTAAGAATCATTTTTTACTATCTTTTAGATTGTATTTGGGTGACTTATGGTCTTGTTACCAGGGCCTGTAGTTTTCCATGATAGGATTCAGGGGGGGTGTTAGGATTATTAATCCTCCCTTGACCATATTGTCTATTAGATTATTTAGCCTAACTAAGGAACCTTAATTAATTAATTGGGTCCACTAGTACAATTGGGTCCACTTAACCTAATGTGGCCACATGTACCAGTCATTGGAGTGTGGGGAACACTGCTAGAGGTTAACTGCCACTTACTGCATGTGCATGCATCAGTTTGGGCGCCTCCTAGACCAATCCCTACATTTTAGGAGATACTGGGAGTCCTGGAAACAACCTCCATAAGTTAGGTGGAGTTGGAACTAGTTAGTCTTAGTTAACCCCCAATTAATTTTAGTTAGTTCACAATCAGTTAGCTAGCGCTAGTTATGCATGGCTGCATGTGGAGTAGACTCCTTTTCCCACCTGCCACACTCAATTGCACTGAGTTAACTGTTGGTCACTCTATATGCCAGTTAATTAAAACCATCATGCAGAATGCTCAATATAAATTGTCAACCCAGGGAAGTCTTTTTATTTCAAAGATAATTCACACTGTCTATGCTTAAACACTAAGTAGTTGATGACTGAATAAACTCTCCTACTTATCTATTTAGTCAAACTCCACCCATAATTAAAATGATCTAAAATACCTATCTAAGAATTCAGAATTGCAATCACTTCCTACAACTTCAATCCAACAATGAATGATTCATGAAATAAATATCTAGACTTACTTTTGCATAAAGTTAAATCCTAATTTACCAGACTATATGAAAATCCATTGTGACTAGTTAATCCAACCTTAATATAGGAATAAGAAATAACAGGAATTGAATCAACAACTCTAAACTATAGTCTACCTAAATTAGCAAACATGAGCAAGACAAGTAATTGAAAGAAACTAAGGAAGAGCTTGATTGTTACAGCTATCACACACGTGCATAAAATAAATTAACATATACAATTGACTTTCACACCACACTGTTGCAGCTTAAAGGAAATGCAAGTACTGAGTATTCAAGGACACACAATGATTAAACATTATTGTTGCAGCTATTGAAACAAATGCATTTAATGTAACATCCACAACACACAAACAATTAAAAAAACATCTAATTAACTTGATGATCTTTGTTGGAAGGTGGGCCCAGCCTTCTGACAGAGACCACGAAACTAACACAAGTTAAAGAACAGAGATCTGAAGAATACTGCTCCTTGTATTGAAATGGTGGAATAAAAGTATAGACTCCATTACAACTCACACAATAAAATATGATATTGTCTAACCCCTGTCTCCGAATATTTCCCCGTACTTATACATCAACAATCATAACCCTCATCCACTAATATTGGGAAGCCATGAAGATCTACGATATTCAGGCTGCCCTGTTACATGCACTATTACAGCTGTGGGAGGAATTAAACAGAAGCAGGGAATATAGGAAATTTTGTTTCCTGAGCCAGTAAATGAATAACATAACCAATTCAAGAGATGCCCTAATGATTATAGCTAACTTCAAATAGTGGCATGTTGTTGTAGCTAAGTCTGTTGCAACCATGTTTGTTCCAGCCATGTCTATCGTAGCCCATAGGGAATGATGACCCTTGGTTGGATCCGCGTGTAGAGACGGAACTGGAAGGTCACAGTTGGCAGTGAACGCTCATATCCTCTTTGGATCAGTCAGAATTCTACACCTGTACCCTCTCAAAGCTTGTGCTATCTTTGTAAAATCATAATGAGTTAGCATAATTCAAGAAGCAAAGTCCTGATTATAGAAATCATAAGCATTAATAAGATGAAACAATAATTAATCATACATGTGAAGATTCAGGGCTCAAGTGAGGAAAGAATGTTTGTTTGGTGCACTAAATGGAGTAAGACAAGACAAACATGGTATAATGGATGTGGTTAAAAAGGGGAATTTTGGGATCCAACATCTCCCCCCAACTGCTCTGCTGCATGTCCTCATGTAACAACCTCCACTAGTTTGAATCAAAGTCTTGAATTGTACCCCGCTCATGGAGAGATGGAAAGTTGTAGGAGGATTTAGGTGATTCCCTCCCAACTATATATCCATTATGGGCCACCCAATATTTCCAACACTGCCTTTCTTCTACTTTTGTCAATGAAAAATATTCCCTATAGGTTTTTGTTGGCCACCAAATAAGCGGGAATTTGAATTTAAGTCCCAACCAGTTAGATCCACATTTCCTCATACAGTCGATGCACCCATCAACCCTAGGGAGAGATTGTTTAAAATTATTGAAGCAATAAGGGTCTCTTTTCTTAATTAAGGAAGGGAAAGCTTGCCACCTATGCTTACTATCCTCCAAATCCAAACGTTGCTACCTGGAAATATGGCTAACACAAGTGTAGATGACTTTCTCTTGAAACTAGACCAGCTGCTGAGTTTGGATGGGAAATTTAAGCCTCTATTCTTGATGATTATGAACAAGGCAAGCGGATTGAGGTTTACACCGAATCTAGAGATTAGAGTGAGCCTCATTTTGTGAAAATGTCTAAAATGAATCCTCCCATTGCACATGGTTGCTGACAAAAGAAGAAAAATCCCTCAGCTGGACATCACCTAGGTGAGGAGCAGGATTTGAATATCGGTCCAAGGGGCAAGCCATTTCATGTAAATAAAGCTCACACAGAAGATTCTTCTTGGTGAAGCTAATTTTCATAAAAGTTTCCAAAAAATGGTTAGAAGATGCTACTTCATAAGGTCTCCCTTCTTTTAGTGCCTTCATCTTAAACCAAGTGAACTGTTCATATAAAAATATAGGATAAGAGGGAGATGGAGCTTTGGAGCTCATCAATTCTCAGGAAAGAATGTATAGTTGTTCTTTCTCCTTTTGCATGGACTTGAATTTATTCAACTCCTTCAATTCTTTCTGTACTTCTTCCCAACAGAACTTCTGAAATATTATCTCTTCTGCCCATCTTTCCCTCAATTCACTGATAGTCATCCTATGTTGAACAAGGGGGATCATTCCTTTCTGATATCTATCCACCTTACTTTTCCATTTCTTTACTTCTATTTTCAGCAGTGAGAGTTCTTCTATTAGACCTTGAATCCTTTCCTTTCCTGCGTCCTTCTCCTCATCAGAATATAAATTGACAAAGATTTGGGAAGATTGCGTCCATACCTTATTACCCAATGTTTCAGCCTGATTGTCCTGGATTGTAAGTGAAGCATCTTCCTCTTCTAATAGTGGTCTAACAACTTCTGCCTGAAAGTGTACTTCTACAATAAATTATGAGTATGTTGGATCTTGTGTAACAACACCTTCTTCCTTAAACTCCTTTTTGTCAACTCCAACAGCTAATGGTGAAGATGTTGGGTCTTGTGTGGCAACATCTTCCTGTGATCCAATCTCAGCATCTTCTTGAGTCTCGGCTGTAGCTTCTTGATTCTTGGTTGTGGCTCCAAGAGGGAGCTGCAGAGATGTTGGTTCTTGTGTAACAACTTCCTACTCTTCCAATTCCTCGGGATGATTAGGTTGATCTTGAGTTACTTCCATATCCAATGAGAGATGAAGCTAGTCCTTAAGTATTTCAGTGTCCCCAAATAGACGAGACTGGTTCCCAAATGCTTCAGTGTCCCTTGATGGCTGGGACTGCATCTGTTCACCTTCTCTTAATTCCACATTAAGGATTATGTCCACCTCAAGGTTAGTTTCCCCTAGCTAAATGGGAGTCTCAGCAAGGTATCTTGAGGATGTTGGTTCTTGTGTGACAACATCCTGATCAACTTCAACATTTTCCTATTACTGAATTTCTCCCTCCACTATTTCTGTGTCCTGAGATTGTTCTAGGGTCATGGTAAAAAATCCTAAGTTCAGGTCAGGGATTGTCTCAACCTCTGGCTCACTCACTTCCAATTGAGTAGAAACTTCAACAAACATTTCCAAGGTTCTTGGTTCTTATGTAACAACACCCTATGGCTGAGACTGTAATTGGTCACATTCCCTTACCTCTACATTAGGGACCCTTTCCACTTCTAGTTCTTCTTCATCACTTAATTCTTCCACAGATGTTCCTTTCTCTTCTCCAACTTCCTGTGTGGGTTTTTGTGCCACAAACGCACACACTATGACTTTGTATCATGATTGATTAAAAATTTCTCCACACACAAGGCAAAATAATTTTTCTAATTCTTCACCTTCCTCAGCCAGAAGTGATCTTTCAATCTGATCTGTGGCTTCTACCAATGCGTGCAATCTCCTTTCCACCTGTTTCTTGCATGTTTCCTTCCATATTTCCACTTCCTTTCGAAGCACTTGCACCTCTTCCTTCAATATACCATTTTCAAACAAAGTCCCTCAATTTGAGGTTCCTCTGCAATAGGTTCTTATGGGGCAGCATTTTCCTTGGGTCTCAATATGGGAGATTCAATGTTTGCTTCGATGTTTTCCCATATTTCCCGCATTGCTTTTACTGCTATGACAGTTCTATTTCTCCTTCTTCTCACTAGCCTTGATGCCTATACCTCCTCCTTTGATCTTCTTCTCTTCCTTTACGGTAGAGGGGCTTCCAATTCTGCAGCTGATGTAGAAGGAATGTCTCTTATTTCAGCATATTCTTTGGTCTCTGCTATCTCTGTTTCCTCCTCAATAAGAGTTCCCATCCATTCAGGAGAGGATTCAATGGTGAGAACCTCTACATTTCCTTCTATCATCATAGCTCCCACATCTTCAACTTCAGCTGTCACAACATCCAATGTTGCTCCAGCTTCAAATTTTGTTGTTGGAGCTCCCAAATCCTCTACTCTTCTATAGGGTTTGTTGCTGTTGCATCCACACCTGATTCTTCTTCTTGGGTATTTTATTCTGTCTCATCTTCTTCTTCCTGGTTATCTGATTCTGCCTCATCTTCCCCCCCAACTGAATTGGAGGGACTCTGGTTATCCTGCTATTCTTCCATTCCCCCTAACTATGTTGGTGCCTCCTCTTCTTCTTGTATTTGAACACCCCAGAAGAGTGCAGGTGCTTCAACCTCCTGCTCTATTGGAACACCATGCAAAAGTACAAGTGCCTGGTTTATTTGAGGTTAACCAGTAAACTGTTCCCAAGTTTGGTTTCTCTAAGCTAATGCCCTTAAGATAAGCAATTTGATCAAGCTATTATGGGTGAGGGAAGAATATGGGTGTCAAGATGATCTATGAATACTGCCATGTGAGGTAGGTCTTTAAATAAATAGAAGGGAATATTGAGAAAAGCCCTATGGCATAAATGAAACAATAGAGGGAACTCAAAGAAATACACAGTTTGATACCTACCTTCACACGTAATGTACTTCTTCAAGAAGGCCGCCACTTCATTCCAGGGGTGAGGGAGTGATTGTAATTCTATCCCCCTCTTTGCTTGGTGGACCTGTTCACCGGCTAGCAGAAACTCCTGCATTGTAGCAGCATTACAAGTTCTTGTTCCAAACTAGGCCCTTCTAATTTGAGGAAGGCCAATAACCTATGCTATAATCTCCTCAGTAACTTCTATATGTAAAATCTTGACCTCTGAATGAGTTTCTGTGAGATTCAGAGCAAACTACAGAGCTGTTTCCCGATGAAAACCACTTAAATGCTAGAAAAACTCAGCCCAGCCAGTAGCTTCAAAGCTGGAAAAAACCTCAGCATTTCTCTGCAATTCCTGCATGTTTGTAGGTTCATGTTGGGTTGGGATACCCATGGTTCTTCCCCTTCTGAATGTTGGTATTAGATCAACAATTTACAGGCCCAGTAATGGAGGTTACAGCACAAGGTCATGCACGAACAACTGATGTTGGGGTTGGGCAAATTAAGAAAGTTAAGACCGTCGTACGCATGGACTCATTAGTAAGATTTGGCCCCAAATTAGGAAAAAGGTGAAGGTTGTAAGATAATATCAAGTACCCATTAGATCGTGCGGATGGACAATTAACAAATCATGGGTATAATGACAGGTATAAAAAGGCGAGCATGATTGATTTTTTCAAATCTACTTAATGGTTAATCATGTAAATAATCAGAACAATACCTTAGCAATTATGCAATGATCCGTGAATTTTCAAGATAATACAACGTGTCAAATGTTTCCATAAAATTTAAACATGATAGCACGTGTGTTGCAATGATGTTCCTTCCATCGAACCAAAAATTGTCTTTTCAGCATTGACAGAAACATAATTAAATTTGTGAGGTGAGTCGAAATCAATAAAATCACGGGCGACAGAAATCTCTGACAAATTTGGAGGAGTCGCAGCCCTTCTGTGGATAAATTTGGAGGATTTGTAGCCACGAAAGATAGGAAATTTGTTGGAATTTGGCGGTGTCACATCCACGATTAATAGGAGAAATCTGCTAAAATTGGCAGAGTCATAGCTGCGAGAAATAGGAAAAATATGCTAAAATTGGTGAAGTCACAGCTGCAAGAAATAGGAAAAATATGCTAAAATTGGTGGAGTCACAACTATGTGGAATGGTAATAATGGGAAAATTTTACGGAGTTGCAGCTGCGCGGAACGAGAAAATAGGCATATTTTTGCGGAGTCACAGCTGCGCGAAATGGGAAAAATAGGCAGATTTTACAGAGTTGCAGCTATGCAGAATGGGAAAAATAGGCATATTTTACGGAGTTGCAGCTGCATGGAACAAGAAAAATAGGCATATTTTACGAAGTTGCAGCTGCCGGAACAGGAAAAATAGGAATATTTTTACAGAGTCGCAACTATGTAGATGGGAAAAATAGGTAGATTTTAAAGAGTCACAACTGCGTGGAACGGGAAAAATAGCATATTTTAACGGAGTCGCAGCTGCACGGAATGGGAAAAATAGGAATATTTTACGGAGTCATAGCTGTGTGGAATTTTTCATCGCTCAAATTATTTTCTTCTTCAAAGAAATATTTTTTCCAGAGTAGGAAATTAGAATAGGGGTTCACAGTTGTCAGGACCGGTCATGACCATTTCTCCTTAAGTCAATTCCTGCACAAATTCTTCAAAGAAAAACGATCAAGCGTAAAGGAAAGAAAAGAAAGAAGAAATAAAAAAAAGCAAACATCGCTTTATTTATGTACAAAAATTTATTTTGTGTGGAAATCATAGTGACTTTCTAAAGATTGACAGGGGCATAGAAATATTCCTGCCCTTGTGCTAGCCGGTATCCTGGATCAGCTGCAACCTGTTAAATAAACACGTCCCTTGAGATTGGCTTGTGGTACAGTCACAGCCTGTGACCATTAGAAAATAATGGTGTACGGTTTTCATCGATGGTGACCAGGCAAATTGTACCATAATGAAACACGATGTCTATCTGATATGGACCCAACCATCTTGTGCGCAGCTTACCTTTGAAGTCCATTTTGAATATTGAATTGTATAATAATGCCTAGTCTCCTTAACAGAAGACTTTATGCTTGATGAACTGATCATGCCATTTGGATCGTTGTTGCTGCATCAATGCTATTTGATCCACTGCAGCTATACATTTTTCATCAAGTTCATTTAATGGATTCAGTCTACTCCTTTGTGCTTATGTTACATCCAAGTTTACATCCATCTCCATCCTCAAAGCCTTGATTTAAAATTTTATAGGGAATACAAAACTCTTACCATACACCAAGTCATAGGGGGAGAAACCTGTAGTATTGTGCCAAGTAGTGCAATATTCCCACAGTGCTTCTGGAAGCCTGTCAACCCAGTCTCTGTGATGGATTCTGATAGTTTTAGTAAGGATAGCTTCAATAACTTTATTGTTAATTTCCACCTAGCCATTGGAATAGGGATGGTAAGGTGAATTTATCCTATGTTGAATATGGTACTTCTGTAGCAAAGCTTCAAATTTGTGTGACACAAACTATGGTCCTCCATCTATGATTGTTTCCTTGGGTACTCCAAAATGAGTGAATATTTCCCTGTACGATAAGTCTATTACATCCTGGTCATTGGACTTCACCAATGCCACAAACTCCACCCATTTTGTCATGTAGTTGGTGCAAATTAAAATGTAAGCTTTCTGCTTTGAGGAAGGGTTGATAGGCCCCACAAAATCTAAAGCCCATCTGTCAAAGGGTTCAACCACCAAATGTGTTTTAAGAGACATTTTGTCCAATCTATTAGGTTGGCCCATTCTCTGACAATTGTCACAAGCCTGGACATACTTCTTCACGTCCCTGAAAGACTGTTGGCCAATAATAGCCCATTCTTAACACCTTATGACCTATCCTTTTATCTACAAAATGTCCTCCACATGGCTCATCATGACAAGCCTTCGAGATATGGATGACATCATCCTCCCTTACACATATTCTGATCTCAAGATTAGGTCCTATGTAGAAAAGATGGCCATCTATCGAGCAATACCTGGCACTTTGTTGAATAATTTTCCTTTTCTCTCTCTTTGACAACTATGTCGGAAGCTTGCCTGCATCCAAGTAGTTAGAAACATCTGCATACCAAGGGGAATGATATGAAACTGCAAATAAATGTTCATTTGGGAAAGAATCTTCGACTGGTAAGCTATCATCACTGTTAGTAAAACGTGGTAAAAAATAAGAAACAACATTTTCTTTCCTAGGTCTATCAATAATGGTAATATTGAATTCCTATAATAGTAACAACCATCTAGTTATCCTAGCATTTGAAACTAGTTTGTTCATTAAATACTTGATGGCTAAGTGGTCAGTGTGTACAAAGGTGGGATATCCAGGGATGTAATTCCTTAATTTGTTAATGGAGTAGTCAATTGTTAAGAATTCTTTCTTTGTAACAGTGTAATTGAGTTCAAGAGGAGCCAAGTTTTTATTGATGTAGTAGATTGCATATGGTGCTTGACAATCCTGCTGCCCCAACACTGCTCCAATGGCAGTGTCAGAGACATCTGAATAAATGTGAAAAGGAAGAGCCCAATTGGGCCCCCTTAAGATAGGAGTTGTAGACATCATCTTCTTAAGTTCAGTGAATGTTGTCTGGAATGCATCATTCCAAATGAACTATACATCCTTCGTCAATAAGGTAAATAAAGGAGAAGCCAGTTTGGAAAAAAATTCTATGAATCTTCTATAATAACCAGCATGCCCTAAAAATGCATGTACCTCTTTCTGTGTTCCAGGAGTGGGTATATTTTCAATTATCCTAATTTTGGATGGATCTACCTGGATACCATCAGCAGAGATAAAGAGCCCCATCACTACACCCTCACTCATCATCATATGGCACTTTTCGGTGCTCAAAGATAGTTGGGTCTGCTCACAAATTGTTAAAACCTTCTCTAAGTTTTTCAGTGCCTCCTCAAAGTCACTTCCATATGGGGTAAATTCATCCATGAACATCTCCATACTGTCATTGACCATCTCTGAAAATATGCCTATCACATCTCTCTAAAAGGTGGTTGGTGCATTGTACAAACCGAAGGGGAGTACCTTGTATGCAAACGTATCCCAGGGACAGGTGAAGGTGGTCTTGTCTTGGTCCTCGGGAGAAATCTGGATTTGATTGTACCCGCTAAAACCATCCAAAAAGGAGAAGAACTTCTTCCCAGACATGGTGTCAAGTACCTAATCGATGAAAGGCAGAGGAAAGTGGTCTTTCTATGTTGCTTTGTTTAACTCTCTATAATATACACAGACTCTCCATTTCCCATTATTCTTGGGTAATATCACGAGTGGAGAAACCCACTCGCTATCTAAGATCGGGTATATAAAACATGCTTCCAAGAATTTTTGAATTTCCTCATTCACTATGTCCCTAAGATTGGGGTTCATCTTTCGTTGTGGCTGGCACACAGGCCCGGATTCACTCTTGATATAAATGTGGTGGGTGCACAGATTAGAATGAATACCCTTCATATCCATGTACTCCCAGGAAAATTCCCCCTTATTCTTTTTCAAGAGAGTGAACAAGCGTTCTTATTCAGTAGGAGCAATATTGGGATTGACGTTCAATGTTTTTCCTGGCTCTATATCAACTGGAACACTTTTCAAATTTTTCAGCACTGGAATTATGTGGGCGTCATGGACTAATGTCTCCTCTATGAGATTTTCTTGCTCTTCTTCACCTAGGGTACTATTCAGGATCTGATAAATTTGTTTGTTGACAGAAGTGGGCTCACTAATGAAACTATTAATGGCATCGTCCTTTATTTCATCCTTGAAATTCAAGGCCTTCCCTATTGTTAACAGTGGTTGAACGCCCTCCTCTTCCTCTAGCTCCATCCATAATGGAGTTTCAGCTTCTAGACTAGGTCGAGATGGAGGATACAAGGTAAGGTTTTTTTGTTTTGGTCCCATCTGAGATGGTCATAAATCCTAACTGACAGTTGATGCAAGCATCTGTTGTGGCTAACCAAGATCTTCCCAAGATCAGCAGGTGTCCCCCTAGCTGCGAATTGGGTTGTAAAACCAAGAAGTTAGTAGGTTATTCCCATGAGTCAACTAAGATGACGAGGTCATCCAAGATTCCCTTGGGTTTGATAGTGGACCTATCACCTAGTTATAAAATGGTAGGGGTTGGAAAAAGATTGGTGATCCCAAGTTTTCACATAGTTTCTATGGACATAACATTAATAGCTACACCTAGATCTACCAGCACATTCGGTATCTTTGTGTTCCCAATCTGCACTATAACAGCATGTTTCCTAGGGTCATCATATTTGGCCAAGAGAGTTTTTCCCATTATCAATTCAGATAGTTTCCCTATGATATGGACAGTGGGAGGATCCCTGGGTTTTCTACCTGGTTTTCTTAAACATAGGTCTCGAACTGTTTTGGTTTAAATAGGTACATCATGGAGGGCCTGCAATAGTGGAATTTTGACATAAATATTTTTCAACTCTCCTAAGAGGCTAAACTAGGGTTGTTCCACTGCTTTCTGTAGTGTCAGTATTTCAGTATATGGAGGTTATCTAATCAGTTGTGTAGGTTTTGTTTCAATAGTTTTTTCTATGTTTGTTTCATCGAATGTCTCGGTAGGACTTTCGGCATCCTCAATAATAGGGACTTCTATGTGGGATGAGTACTACTAGTTCATCCTTTCTTCATACATAGAGGAAGGAGCATCCCCAATGACTAAAGGCTCCACTACTCTCCCTGATCGTAAGTGTATGTCATTAAAAGGAACTGGAGTAATGGATTAAGTGGGCATGTTGGCAGTCTCAAGCTAGTGGACTTCTTTATTGTTTGGTTTGGGGTTAGGTTGAGCAGGCAGTTGCGGTCGTATAGGCATATTAGGTGCAACATTGTTCTGGAGTTGCATTTGCGGCTACTAGTACTGTTGGTATGGCTGAGGGTATTGTTGAGGAGGGTATTGTTGGTGAGGAAACTACTAATGTGGAAACTATTGAGGATATTGGTTATGGGGAAACTGGTTTCCTGGATGGGAGTTCCTCCACCTAGGAGACCAAGAATTCTATTAGTTTGGTGGTTGCATCCAAGGGTTCCAGGACTTAAAATTTTGCATAGGAGGTTGAGAAGGATGCCATTGATGGTTGGAATAAGGTGAAGGGAATTGTGTATTCATGTGATGCATATTATTCCAATTATTCATACTATTCAATAATGGAAAGGAGTCTGAAGTCATACCTTGGTTTCGAGGTTGCCAAGGCTTTTTCTAGGCAATGAACTAGGTTGGTTCCACGTCTGGAGTTTATTCCTGTAGAACTGCCTTCACTTGAGGTAGTGAGGGGCACTCCTTTGTATCATGGTTCAGTTCACAGAGCTGGCACACTTCCACCTTTTCGAGTGGGAAATCCTCAGGGGATGTTTCTTCCTACATCTGGGGCAGAATACACCAAGTGTTAGATCTTCTACTACTTGTTTCTGCTTCAACCTCAGGACATATATTTTTGAGGAGATGGAGCTCATCATTTCTAATTTTAAGTTCTCGATAAGGTTTCCTATTTTTGGTCGGGTGTCTCCTCCATTCGATGACTTCTATGTTCCATTGAAGACATCTCGTTCCAATTTGTCCCATTTGTTGGTCCTGGAGGATCCTCTCGAATACCTTCTGCATAATTCAATGATCTTTTCAAAGGATTCCTTTGAGATATCCCCATATCATAGCAGGTTCAACATACCTAGGTAGTCTTACCTGATCCCACGAATTAGGATTATCCTGAGCACATCTAACCCCATATTAGTATGTCCAACCCTCTACACATTGTACAGTAGCCTCTCAACAAAATCTTCCAAACTTTCTTCATCCCTTTGTACCATATTGAACAACTCTTCTCTTTTATCTTTAGTGTTGCAGTACTCCTAGTATTTTTCCAAGAACACCTATTTCATTTGATCCCACATGGTGACAGTTTCACCACCCAGGCTCATGAACCAACATAGCGTGTTATCCTTCAAATTAGTAGGGAAAAGTTTTAACTTCTAATCGTTGGAAGTGTAGTCATAGCTGTGACAGAGGATGTCAAACTCGAAGGATAACACGCTGTCTAATGGGGAACTGGAGTGTGGCAATATCCCCTCATGTGGGGGATCATCGTCATTGTGATGATTCTCCCCCGTCACCTCTTCATGATCTTCTAGTTCATGTCTTTTATTCATATTTTCCTCTGCTCTCTCCTGCCTTTTATTCCTCTAATCTTCCCGCTTCTAATGAAATGATGTCCACTCCTCCTTTGTCACCTCCTTCCCATTAATGTGATAAATCACAACTTGATTACCTACTCCCATAGCACTAACTCTATATTCCTCCGTAGGGACACCTGAGGGTGTCCCAGCTCCTCCTGTGTTTTTCACTGTGGAAACTGATGCTTCCACCTTGGGGGTAATTGGGACTCTTTTGACGAAGGACCCCTGATCGCGAGCTCTAGTAGAGGAATTGGTTCTGGAAACTAGATTGTCAATGAATGTTCTTCTTCCCAATGTTGGATTTCTGCCACGACCTCAACCACTTGCAATGTTAGTATTCTGGGGGGTTCTTGGGGTTCTAGGAATGTCACACTGTACTCTCCTGGTATTCATGCAACCCAAAACATGAAAAATTAAAGACTGAAGAAAAATGAATAGATGCAACTACTATGGTGTCTAATAATTACCTTCCCCGGTAATGACACCAAAATGTTGGTCACTCTATATGCTAGTTAATTAAAACCATCATGCAGAATGCTCAATATAAATTGTCAACCCAGGGAAGTCTTTTTATTTCAAAGATAATTCACATTGTCGATGCTTAAACACTAAGTAGTTGATGACTGAATAAACTGTCCTACTTATCTATTTAGTCAAACTCAACCCATAATTAAACTAATCTAAACTACCTATCTCAAAATTCAGAATTGCAATCACTTCCTACAACTTCAATCCAACAATGAATGATTCATGAAATAAATATCTAGACTTAAATTTGCATAAATTTAAATCCTAATTTACCAGACTATATGCAAATCCATTGTGACTAGTTAATCCAATCTTAATCTAGGAATAAGAAATAATGGGAATTGAATCAACAGCTCTAAACTATAGTCTACCTAAATTAGCAAACCTGAGCAAGACAAGTAATTGAAAGAAACTATGGAAGAGCTTGACTGTTACAGCTATCACACACATGCATAAAATAAAAACCTACGCAGTTGACTGTCGCACCACACTACTGCAGCTTAAAGGAAATGCAAATATTGAGTATTTAAGGACGCACAACGATTAAACATTACTATTGCACCTACTAAAACAAATGCATATAATGTAACATCTAGACCACACAACCAATTAAAAAAACATCTAATTAACTAGATGATCTCTGTGGGAAGGAGGGCCCAACCTTCAAACAAAGATGTCAGAACTAACACAAGTAAAAGCACAGAGATCTAAAGAATCTTGCTTCTTGTATTGAAATGGTGGAATGAAAGTACAGTCTCCGTTATAGCTCACACAATAAAATATAATATTGTCCAATCCATGGATCTAAATATTTCCCCGTACTTATACATCAACAATCGTAACCCTCATCCATTAATATCAGGAAACCATGAAGATATACGATCTTCAGGCTACCTCGTTACATGCATTGTTACAGCTATGGGAGGAATTAAACAAAAGCAGGGAATATAGACAATTCTGTTTCTTGAGCCAATAAATGAATAACAGAACTGATTCAAGAGATACCCTGATGATTGCAGCTAAGTTCAAGCAGTGGCGCGTTGTTGTAGCTAAGTCTGTTGCAGCCATGTATGTTGTAGCCCACATGGAATGATGACCCTTGGTTAGATCTGCATGTAGAGACAGAATTGGCAAGTCACAGCTGTCAGTGAATGCTCATCTCCTCTTTCCATCACTCGGACTGCTACACCTGTACCCTCTCACAACTTGCACTATCTTTGTAAAATAATAATGAGTTAGCATAATTCAAGAAGCAAAGTCCTAATTATAGCAATCATAAGCATTAATAAGATGAAACAATAATTAATCATACCTATGAAGATTCAGGGCTCGAGTGAGGAAACAATGTTTGTTTGGTACACAAAATGGAGTAAGACAAGACAAATAGGGTATAATGGATGTGGTTAAAAGGGGCATTTTTGGACCCAACATTAACTAGCTATCATTGATTGATAGAGTTGTTGGACATTTGGGATTTGATCTATTGGACTCTGATATTGATTGAGACACCATGAGTTAGATGTTCATTTAGATACAGTCAGATATAGTGGATAGATTCAAATTTATACCTAATTCATTCGAATTGTTTTCCTATGTAAACTATTGTAACACTAGATTTTATTATTATGAATGATACTGTAAATTCCTGAGCAATACTTGTTTGTTTCCTGTGTGATTTGTTATGTTTAGTTTGTATCTTCATTCTTCATTTAATACAAACATTATTAGAGCCATCTACTTAAATATCTAAATGACATTCAAATTCTAATAGGTGTAGCATCAATTGACACATATAAAGGAATTGTCATCCCTACTTCTCTTAGTTTATTCTAAGTTTTTTAAGATTATCCTTGTTAAGCTTGTTTTCATCATACCATTTCTTCCCTTTGTGAATCATAAGATTCCTTTGTGCTTTATATTGATCCTTCTTTTCCAAAATTTTATCCATACTAGCTCTAAGATTTTTGTTTTCTGCTTTTACATAATGATTGAGGATTTCAAGTTCCTTAACTTCATTTTCTAGCTAATATATTTTGTTTACGTGTTCCTCTTTCAAAGAGACTCTAGTGTTTTTATGAGAAGCACAATTATAATATCCATTTGATGATTTATTGATTTATTCCCTTGATTCTACTTTGTCAGACATAGCTTTATCATTTCTATCCTTGGTGGCAGAGGTGGAATCATATGTAAATTGGAGTTGGACTCGGTCACTAATCTAACTTTCTTGATGATTACTTGCAGGTTCTTCTTTGGATTCCATGAAGTCAATGGTATGTGGATATTTATGAGGGTTATATGGAATACTATTGGACATGTTGTGAATAAATATACATTTGGAAAGCATCATTTGTGGTCCACTAGTCTAACCTAGGTGTTTTTATTTATCCTTCTTCATGACAAACTTTGAAGTTTTGAAAACCTTATCCACCACTCTTTTTCCCTTTCTACCCCTTCCAGGTTCATTTTGAGAATTAATTTTAGGGCTGTGAGATTGTGGGTATTGGTCAAGAGAAGCTCCAAGATTAGAATCTTGGTCATTTGAGATGTTACAAGCTAACACTTTGTTTCCACCTCTTACGTACCTGGGGTTAACGCAACAGAAATCTTCAAGCTACTTGATGCATCCTTGGGGGCAAGTCTCGAGTCAAGTACTGTCACTTGATCTTGAATCCTTCGTTTAGGCTTAACTAATAACGAAGCCAAGGGGGATAGACCCTATTAATATCACTAAGGCTTTAGGTACTTAGTTGTTTTGGATGAAAATTTGTTGTTTAGGAGTTTGAAAGTTAATATATTTAATCAAGACAATTGCATAATTAAATCAACTATATAACATATATGAAATAGAATAATCACGACAAAATATAGCTTAACCGAATGAAGCAAATAATAAATATTGAAGACCAGTGTCGTGGAGTCAAAGCAAATATTGTTGTAAAGTAAACGTTTTGCAATTGTGTTGGTTAATTTTATTATTTAAAAGATGAATTAACTAAGGAGAGAGGGGATTCTCTATATACCAGACGGTATGGGGAATATGTATGGATTTTGGGAAAAGTAGCTCCGCACAGGAAAATGTGGGCTAGATGGAGACATGGGGGGGTTGTTCAACACTACACCAACAAGGATGTAGCCTAATGGGACCCCAGGGTCACTTTCTAGTTATTCCTGCTTTCCCTAAAGAATTTTCCCACTATTCACCAAACTCGTTTACGCCGTATTTTCTTAATGTTTAGGGGATGTTAATTTTATAAGTTTGAGTTGATTAAATTAAATGTGAGTAATTGATTAATGCACACATCCTCTTTTGATATCCCCAAGAGTTAGACAAAGTTGCAAGGGGTAGAGCATACACAGAGAAGGAAAATGTTTGTTCCAATTTGTAAAGCAAAGTACAAACTAAAACTACTTGCAAAAGGAATACATCCTGTTAGGACGGTTTGTGTGCTTGTGTTGCACGAAAAATCAATCAAATATGTGAGACTAATTACCATGGCAATAAGATGTTAGGTTAGTGTTCATTACTCTACAAATGTAAATGAAACTTTGAAAGAAAGCTAAACTAACTGAAAGTAAAAGAAACTAAGCATAAAACAAACCACTAAGAAGGTGGCACGAATCCCCCAAGGGGAATGGAGTGTGGGCACTTGGAAATCCCACTTGCCTCTCTTTTATTTATTTTATTACAATAATTTTTTAGGAGAAACAAGACCTTTGATCCTTTAAATGTGGGATCAATGAAGTTTATAATGACTTGGAATTGAAAGGGAAAAATAGTGGGCACTTTGGAGCCTTTGGATAGCTAGATTTGACAAAATTTGGCCATAGTTTCTCTTTTTTTTTCTTCTTTCAACCTGCTAAAAACCAGCAAGCTAACAATGCACAAATTAGTGGATTAGTACAAGCATGTACATAAAATACACTATCTAGTACTTTACAAAATATGGGAAAAATTTACTGCTTTGAGTACTAGAAAGGAATTGTTAGATCTAAGCTTAAGACATATATTAAAGCACTTTATATCTAACATGTAAACAAGCCTAAACTTCATATAATAATATTTTAAAGAAATCTAAGCTTGTAAGAAAAGTAACCAAAGAGAAATATTGAATTTTTATGAGATGGGAGAGAAAACCCTCAAGGTCAAGCTTGAACATTGTGAATAAGAGAAAGTGTCTGTAGGACAAAAAAAATTAGATCCGAAGAACAGTGGTGAAGAGGAAGAAGATGCAACTGAGCTCAAAATCCTCCTTTGCCTTCGATGATCTGCAAAGCTACGCAACCTTTAAACAAACAAGATTAAATCTAGTATATTCTAATAAAAGAAATTTGGGAGAGCCTCAGTATAACTGACTACAATTGGCTACTCTTAGATCTCGAATATAAAAACATAAGTAAACAAATTGAAAATACAAATTTTTACTCTATAGGCTAGTAATAGCCTTCTAAGCTAGATAGACATCTACAAGCTTGAAATAAAGAAAAGTATAACTAGCTAAATATCACCTCCATGAAGCTCAAGCATTCACAACCATGAAATTTTGCACCATATGGACCTCCAAAGTATTCACTTTATTCAACAAAATATAGAAGCAACTAAGTATTACAAGAGCATAGGTTCAATGCTCCATCTTCAAATAATGGAGCAATGCTTTGCTTATATAGAAAATATAACAAAGAGAGCACGGTACACTTTCCCAAGAGAGAGAACTTTGCTTGAGTTGGCATGGGATGGAAAAGGCAAAAAATATGCCAACTTCTAATTCATAATTCAACACTTGCTATTATCCTCACAAATTTCCATCTTTTTCTTGAGAGATGTGCACCATTTGATTTAGCAAAATCGAGTTGCCTTTATTTTCCGAGAAAAACACTCCAAAGTGTTTTAGAAACCTTAGGAATGTTTCCACTTTACTTTGCCAACTCATAAAATTCAATTTCGACATGTTTATTTTATTTTATGAGTTTCCCAATTTTCACTTTATCTATTTTTTGGGTCTTTTTTACCATTTCGAGTAATAATTAATTTGAGAGATAAATAATTACTCGAAAACTTAGGAAAGTGGGTTTAGGGGTTAAGTGGGTGCTTTGAGTTATAAAATGAGCACCCCAATGGAAAATTATTCCCCTAGGCCACACTTTTATGCACTTTCGAATATTTTTAATTAACTTATTAAAAATAAGCCTAGAAAAATGGAAAATTTTATATTTTCCGGAAATTAAAAAAAAACTAAGGGGGACTTAGTACATGTTCATATGACTAAAAAAAATGATTAGCATGGTAATGTACATTGACACATAGGTTTTAGTAACCTCCTAAGGTGTAACCACTAATACATTTACTCTAGCTTTGGAGGAGTGGGTGAAAAACTCGAAAATTATAAGTCATTAAAAAACGGCGTATAATTCTCAAGGAAAAAACACCCTAGAGTAAAGTATTGATGAATAGGTCTTAGAAAATCCATACCTTTTACATAATTTCATCATGCTAAGTCATTTATTACAATTTCCACGCAGGGTATGAACATGTAAAAAAATAAAAATAAAAAGGGCCATTAATTGGCATGATGAACTTCTGAACACATGTGATGAACAATTGATTTGTTCAAGTCTTTGATTGCTTGCTGGAAATCCACCTAAGTGCAAATAAGTTGGTAACATCTGGCTCCATCTATGTTATGTGTGCTCGATCTGATCCTCAAGCAAGGAGAGGATATGAGAACACCAGATTCTGTTGTTTATATAATCCGTAAAAACATTTCAACTTGACAAAAGAAACCTTAGTAGCACAAGTTCTATATAAAAAAACAAATGAACCATAAGTTGCATTATTCAAAAATGTGGAAAAAAACTTAACCAAATAAAATGTGATTTATTTCTAAGTACAGAAATAAATTGCAGAAAGTAAATGCTCACTTTGAGGAGCTTATTTTCCTACTTTAAAAATGATATAAAAAATTTAGATAAAATCAAATATCTAATGTAACTACCTAAGCATTTTTATCAACTTTAGAGTTTTTTGCCTTATCTTTGGCTACCAGCCAAAGTAAGGACATATTTTTTAGAAAGTGCAAACCTGCATGAATTCTCAAGATGGGAGGGTTGGATGGAATATCATAGGCATGTAATACATTGTCAAACTGCTTCCCAAACTTGCAAGTCCTCCCACATAATTCTTCTATCCAAGACTGGATAGGACTAATGTACACATATGTATGTTGAGGCGGATCCACTACTTCATCATACCCATCCAAAGGGATTATTTGCTGATACATATGTTTGTAAGCCCAAAAATGCTCCAAATCATAAGGAACTTATGCATGTGAATACGACGATTGAACTTGGTCTTCTGTTAACTATATCCCATCCGACCCTTCATTATACTACTTCTCCAAATTTTGTTTACTAATACTTATGTGAGACTCTGAATAATATAGCTCTGAATAATCAAATGAAAATTTTGAATGCTACTCTTCCATACCAAAACTTTCGCAAGTCTCAAGATCAACACCCCCTTCTATAGATGTATCATAGATGGGACTTCCACAAATTTTTGAATAGACACTCCCCTCACTGGAAATATCATATATACGATTCTCAATGATATTTTCAAGTATCTCATAGACTGTATTTTCCATGAAAGTCCAATAGTCATCACCCCCATCCACATCGGATACGAGAGAGTCTTCATTGCTGGCATCACATGCCAAGCTATACTTGTCCTCCTCCTGATTAGAATCATCTTCTTTAGAAAAAAGGTCACAAGGTAATAAACCTTTGAATCTTTTATCATTATATGGATAACAAGTAGGAGTGGTATCATATACATTATTGATTTCATCATAAGTTTCATTACAAGCTTATGTAATGGTATCTAGGGTACACATGTGATCATCATCACTGGAATAGTCATGAAAGGATTCCCAATATTCAATATTATTTGTTAATGTGACATGAGGAGGGTCTTCAATAATATCCTCAATGAATGACTCTTGATGCACAACCTCAAGTGGATCATCATGGGTTTATGAATATTGATTGTTGTATACCATGTTGATACTAGGAATCTCATGATCTTCCACGTGATATTTTCTCCAAGGAAAAAAGTATTTCAAATTAGTCTAAATGAATGAATCAATATTGAATAATTCAATATCATTTCCATCATAATGCCACTTCCTCAAAAATATCTCAAAGAAACTTGCAAGGGAAGTAATAGATTTATCAGGAATGCCCTCATGAAGCCAACAAGAAGCATCCTCTCGCAGAGAAGAAACAAACATAAGCAACATATGATCATCATGACGTATTCTAAATTCACTCATATGTGAAATGAACATCACAACGTCGAATTTGGTTGAGTGATCATTATCATGCCCCTGAAAGAAAGGAAGGGGATAAGATGTCTTTTCCCCATCGAAATGATTAGGAAATCCAAGAATCTTGAATAAATCAATTGAAGGATATGCACAGGAAATACGAACTGCATTTTCTATCCCTTTAACATCCATATCAAGAATCAATAATCATGGTGAACATATGGTACTGAAAGAGTGGAGCGGTTGAAAAATGAGCTTTTGAAATTTTACTATTGTGTGCACTTATCTACAAAGAATCAAACTCAAAAACTTTATGAGATAGAATGGTTTTTATCCCTTTAGTGGAGTCGCCATGTGAGAAGAAAAAATATGCATTAAATACTTTTTCACAAAAAGTCATTTTTTTTGCCTTTCTTTGTAAAAGTAAAAAGGGAAAAAGGTTAGCGGAGTCACCAGATGAAAATTAAATATCTACTCTAAGCACATCAAACAAAGCAAAAACAAAAAAGGTAAAAAACAAAAGTCGTACTCTAGGATTAAAAATATTTATCCCCGGCAATGGCTCCAAAATGTTTCCACCTCTTACGCACCTAAGGTTAACATATCAGAAATATTAAAGCTACTTGGTGCATCCTTGGGGGCAAGTCTTGAGTCAAGTACTGTTACTTGATCTTGACTCCTCCGTTTAGGCTTAATTCCTAATGAATCCAAGGGGAGTAGACCCTATTAATATCACTAAGGCTTTAGGTAATTAGTTGTTTTGGATGAAAAATTGTCATTTAGGAGTTTGAAGGTTAATATATTTAATCAAGACAATTTCACAATTAAATCAATTATACAACATATATGAAATAGAATAATCACGACAAAATATAGCTAAACCAAATGAAGCAAATAATAAATATTGAAGACTAGTGTCGTGGAGTTAAAGCAAATGTTGTTGTAAAGTAAAAGTTTTGCAATTGTGTTCTTGGTTAATTTTATTATTTAAAAGATGAATTGATTAAAGGAGAGAGGGGATTCCCAATATACTGGATGGTATGGGAATATGTCCAGATTTTGGGAAAAGTGGCTCCATATGGGAAAATGTGGGCTTTATGGAGTCGTGGGGGGGTGTTCAACACTACACCAACAAGGATGTAGCCTAACGGGACCCCACAATCACTTTCTAGTTGTTCCCGCTTTCCCTCAGGAATTTTTCCACTATTCACCAAACTCATTTACACCATATTTTTGTAATGTTTAGGGGATGCTAATTTTATAAATGTGAGTTGATTAAATTAAATGTGAGTAATTAATTAATGCACACTTCACTTTTGATATCCCCAAGAGTTAGAAAAATATGTGAGGGGTAGAGCATACACAAAGGAGACAAATGTTTGTTCCAATATGTAAAGCAAAGTACAAATTAAAACTACTTGCAGAAGGAATATAGCTCGTTAGGACGGAATGTGTGCTTGTGTTGAAAGAAAAATCAAAGAAATATGTAAGACTAGTTATTGCGGCAATAAAATGACGGGTTAGTGTTCGTTACTCTTCAAATGTAAATGAAACTTTGAAAGAAAACTAAACTAATTGAAAGTAAAAGAAACTAAGCATAAAGGAAACCACTAAGAATGTGACACGGATCCCCCACGAGGAATGGAGTGTGGGAACTTGGAAAGCCCACTTGCTTCTCTTTTATTTATTTTATTACAATAAGTTTTTAGGAGAAAGAAGACATTTGATCCTTTAAATGTGGGATCAATTAGGTTTACAATGGATCAAAATTGAAAGGGAAAAATAGTGGGCACTTTGGAGCCTTTGGATAGCTAGATTTGTCAAAATTTCGCAATAGTTTCTCTCTTTTTTTCTTTAAACCTGCTAAAAACCAGCAATCTAACAATGTAGAAATTAGTGTATTAGTACAATCATGTACATAAAATACACTATCTAGTACTTTACAAAAAATGGGAAAAATTTACTGCTTTGAGTACTGGAAAGGAAGTGTTGGATCTAAGCTCAAGACATCTATTAAAGCACTTTAGATATAACATGTAAAAAAGCCTAAACTTCATATAATAATATTTTAAAGAAATCTAATCTTGTAAGAAAAGTAACCAAAGAGAAATATTTAATTTTTATGAGATGGGAGAGAAAACCCTCAAGCTCAAGCTTGAACGTTGTGAAGAAGAGAAAGCGCTTGTAGGACAAAAAACATTAGATCCAAATAATACTGGTGAAGAGGAATAAGATGCAACTGAGCTCAAAATCCTCCTTCGGCTTCAATGATCTGCAAAGCTACACAACCTTTAAATCTAGTATATTCTAATAAAAGAAATCTGGGAGAGCCTCAGTATAATTGACTACAGTTGGATACTCTTAGATCTCTAATAGAAAAACATAAGTAAACAAATTGAAACTACAAATGTTTACTCTATAGGCTAGTAATAGTCTTCTAAGCTAGATAGACATCTACAAGCTTGAAATAAAGAGAAGTACAACTAGCTAAATATCACCTCCATGAAGCCCAAGCATTCACAACCATGAAAATTTGCACCATATGGACCTCCAAACTATTCACTTTATTCAACAAAATATAGAAGTAACTAAGTATTACAAGAGCATAGGTTCAATCCTCCATGTTCAAATAATGGAGCAATGCCTTGCTTATATAGAAAATATAACAAAGAGAGGGTGGTGCACTTTCCCAAGAGAGAGCACTTTGCTTGGGTTGGCATGGGATGGAAAAGGCAAAAAATATGCCAACTTCTAATTCATAACTCAACACTTGCTATTATCCTCACAAATTTCCTTCTTTTTCTTGAGAGATGTGCTACATTTGATTTAGCAAAATCGACTTGCCTTTATTTTCTGAGAAAAAACACTCCAAAGTGTTTTAGAAACCTTAGGAATGTTTCCACTTTACTTTTCCAACTCATAAAATTCACTTTCAGCATGTTTCTTTTATTTAATGAGTTGTCAAACTTTTCACTTTATCTACATTCTTGGGTCTTTCTTACTATTTTCGAGTAATAATTAATTGTAGAGATAAATAATTACTTGAAAACTTAGAAAAGTGGGTTTAGGGGTTAACATGGTGCTCTTAGTTAGAAAATGAAGACCCCCCTGGAAAATTCTTCCCCCAAGCTACACTTTTATGCACTTTTGAATATTTTTAATTAACTTATTAAAAATAAGCCTAGAAAAACGAAAAACTTTATATTTTCTGGAAATAAAAAAAAAACATATGGGGGACTTAGTACATGTTCATATGAATAAAAAACAATGATTAGCATGGTAATATACATTGACACATAGGTTTTAATAAGTTCCTAAGGTCTAACCACCAAGACATTTACTCTAGCTTTGGAGGAGTGGGTGAAAAACTCGAAAATTATAAGTCATTAAAAATTGACGTATAGTTCTCAAAGAAAAAACACCCTAGAATAAACTATTGATGACTAGGTATAGTAAAGCAAAACCTTTTACATAATTTCATCATGCTAATTCATTTATTACAATTTTCCCACAGGGTATGAACATGTAAAAAAATAAAAAATAAAAAGGGTCATTGATTGGCTTGATGAAATTCTAAACACATGTGATGAACAATTGATTTGTTCAAGTCTTTGATTGTTCACTGGAAATCCACCTAAGTGAAACTTAGTTGATAACACACTCTATCATGAGGGTTTTCATGAATCAAAACCCTTTGTTCATTAAAGGTAGGTTAATCAACCAGAGGAAATTCTGCGCTTTCCACAAAATGATTCTACACCAAAAATGTTTCCCATTGATCATTTAGCTCAATAAATATAGCTTGAACCAAAATATTGATAAAAATACAGTGGAATAAACGCCTATAAATATTACTCTTGCTCTTTTGAACAAACATGGACATTTTATTACTTTGCCATGCAATAGATAGTAGGGCATATTAATAGGATGGCCTTTAAACACCAAGAGAAATCTAACATGGTAAAAATAAATAGATGAATACCTTCCGTCACACATTATATATATTTCTATGAGATACAGGGTCATGCGCCAATGTTTCTTGAACAATTTGGCATGGATTTGTGAGGACCCTGTAGCAAACAAGTAATCAAAACACACGATATAGAAGCAGAACTCAAAATCACTTTTATATTAATCGCAAGCCACTTCGAGGGGGCAACCTCCTTTGAGCAAGCTCAATACAAAATAACTTCACCGTGCCTTCCTTGGCCTCAACACACACTTATATACTAAAAATAGGCGCCAATACCATGGGTCAAAACCATGGGCCGATATAAACTATGGGCGCCAATACTATGGGTCAAAACCATGGGCCAATGTAAACTATGGATCAACAAATACTACAGGCGGCTTACAAAGCATATGCGCCACACAACAATAACACAAACTATGGATCAACAATTACTATGGGATGACTTGCAAAGCATATGCGTCCAACAACAATATACTAACATAGTAAAGAGAAGGATTGACATGGGTTCCTAACATCCCCTCCCCCTTAGAAAAAGCTTTGTCCTCAAAGCTTTAGATGTGGAAATTGTCGTTGAATCTGAAGGAGTGGTTCCCACGTAGCATCCTCGGGCTACATTCTGTGCCATTGAATTAAGACCTCTGTGATAGAGCAAGAGCGAAGCTGATGAGTGCGCTGATTGAGGACAGCCTCCGGCTCCAAAAAGATGGATCCTTCATTATCCAGTTCTGGTAAAATAGTTTGGCCTTGGATGTTGGTGCCAAGAACTTTCTTCAGACAAGAGACATGAAATACTGGATGAATGCAGGAAGAAGGTGGAAGTTCCAATTTATAAGCAACAGACCCAATCTTCTGAAGAATCCTATATGGCCCATAGAACTTTGGAGCGAGCTTATGAGGCCCTTTGAGTTTTAGGGAGGATTGATTGTAAGGCTGCAGACGAAGAAAAACCATATCACCAGCTTCAAAAGTGCGCTCAGAACGGTGCTGATCAGCTTGTTGCTTCATGCGATTTTGTGCCATGTGAAGGTTTTCGCGCAAAATGCGAAGAACCTCATTGTGGTTTCGAAGGACCACGTCAACTGCCTGAACTGGAGAACTGCTGAGGCTGTAAGGAAGAAGAACTGGCGGTGCCTGACCATAAACTGCTTCATATGGAGTCATTTTAGAGGCAGTTTGGTAAGAGGTATTGTACCACCATTCAGCGAGAGGGAGCCACTTTGCCCACTGATGTTGTTGCTCAGAGGAGAAGCAACGAAGATAAGTTTCCAAGCATTTATTGATAATTTTAGTCTGACCATCCGTTTGGGGGTGATAACCTGAACTCATCTTCAGTTTGGTGCCAGTGTGGTGAAAGAGTTCTGTCCAAAAATGACTGGTGAAAGTCGCATTACGATCCGAGACAATGGAAGAAGGCATTCCATGAAGACGAAATATTTGGTCTAGAAAAATTTGAGCAACGGAAGAGGCTTTATAGGGATGGCTGAGAGCACAAAAATGACTATATTTGGAGAGGCGATCAACCACAACCAAAATCATAGTCTTCCCTCCAGATTTAGGGAGCCCTTCAATGAAATCCATAGAAATATCGGTCCATATCCGGGTAGGTATGGGCAAGGGCTCGAGCAATCCCAGAAGGGGTGTTGTTTCACCCTTATTGCGCTGGCAAGTATCACATTCAGCCACCATCTGTTGAATTTTCCTTTTCATGCCCTGTCAAAAGAAGTTGCGTTGTGCCCGTTCATACATTTTGATAAAACCAGAGTGCCCCGCTGACGGAGAAGCATGGAGTTTATAGAAGATAGCTTGTTGAAGAGCGGTGTTCTGGGAAAGCACCAGACGACCCTTGTATCTCAGTGAAGCACCATCCCAAGAGTAATGTGGGACAGTAGAAGGGTTGTTGTCCAAGCATTGGATGATGTGAGATAATGAAGAGTCATTGACATAATCCTGTTGAACTGATTGCAACCAATTTGGAACAGGCATAGAAATAGTGGAAAGAGAACCTTGGTCATCAAATGTGCGAGAAAGGGCATCCGCCACAATATTGTCCTTATCCTTCTTATAAGTGATCTCATAGTCATAACCCATGAGTTTGCTAACCCATTTCTGTTGTGCTGGGGAGGATACACACTGTTCTAGGAAATATTTCAGACTCTGGTGATCAGTCTA
>LPNX010038083.1:207637-257540 GCA_001517045.1 Pseudotsuga menziesii | reverse complement strand
GCCCGAGATACTCAACTTCCTTTTGGCCAAAAACACATTTAGAATTTTTGGCATGGAGATGATGGTCAGAGAAAAGTTGCATTACAAGAGCCAGATGCTAGAGATGTTCAGCCCATGTTTTACTATAGATGAGGATATCATCAAAAAATACCAGAATGAATTTCCGCAAATAGGGTCGGAAGATTTGATTCATCAAGGCCTGGAATGTGGAAGGAGCATTAGTGAGACCAAAGGGCATGACCAAAAACTCATAGTGGCTATCATGTGTGCGGAAAGCTGTTTTAGGGATATCATCCTCATGAACCCGAATTTGATGATACCCAGAGCGAAGATCCAACTTGGAGAAAAATTGAGCACCATGAAGCTCATCAAGGAGCTCATAAACAACAGTAATTGGAAACTTATCCTTGATGGTGAGGTGATTAAGTGCTCGGAAGTCAATGCAGAGGCGCCATGACCCATCTTTTTTACGGACAAGAAGAACTGGTGAAGAAAATGAACTTGTGCTTGGGCGAATAATACCTTGCTTCAGTAAGTCCCTAACGAGGAGTGCAATCTCTATTTTTTGGTGAAATGGGTAGCGATAGGGCTTGATGTTGGGAGGAATGCTGCCAGGAAGGAGCTGAATACGATGGTCCTCTGGTCGTGAAGGTGGAAGTCCCACTGGTTCAGCAAAAACACTTGTATATCGATCCAGAATTTGTTGGAGATCCAAAGGAGTAGTGGGGGCCGCTGATGGTTGCATTTGAATGGAATGGAGCTCAGCGATGACACCATGGGAACTCTTCTTAAGGAGTTTTTCCATGTGATGTGAACTAATGATGCTGAGAGACCCTGGTTGTAATCCTTTCAATGTGTGCTTATGTCCATTGGGGGAGAACTGCATCCAAAGTTCAGCAAAATCCCATAATATGGGGCCAAGTGTGCGCAGCCATTGAGCGCCCAAAACCACATCACATCCGCCTAAGGTCAAGGCAAACATGTCAAAGCAAAGGTTATAATCTCCCATAGAGATACACACATTACGACACTTCCCTTTGCAAGGTAAGGTGCCCCCATTGGCAACCATGACTTCAAAGTTGGAGCAAGGATGGATAAAACAATCAGCTTGTTTGGCGATCCGAGGGTTAATGAAATTATGAGTGCTGCCATAATCAATGAGTATCGTAAGAGGAAGCTTCTTGAAGTAACTGCGTACCCGCATTGTTTGGGGGGCAGTGACTCCAGCTAAAGCATGGAGGGATATCTTGGGCTGGTCGTCTTGAGATGGAGGGTCAGTAGGTGGCTCCTAAGTGTCAACCGGAGCATCCATTACATCGGCAACTTCTTCACCAATTTCAGAGGAAGGTGGAGAATCCACATCCAAGAGATAGATCTTTTGTTGAACACATCGATGTCCTCGACTGAATTTCTCATCACAATTATAACAAAGCCCTTTTTCTCTGCGTGCATGCATCTCTGTTTCAGACAAATGCTTGATTGGAGGTGAGCGAGGAGCTGGCAGAATGGGAGGTCATTCAGAACCCATATTGCAGAAGGGAACAAAAGAGGATTTGGAGCGCTGTTGGGCTACCATCTTGTCTTCTGCCAACTTAGCCAACCCCAGGGCTTCCATCATTGTGTTGGGACTGAACATTTTGACCTCAGAGAGAATTGCATCCTTTAGACCACTGATAAAACAACTCCGGTAGAAGTCATCAGGTAATCCTTCAGTGTGATTAGCTAGTTTCTCAAATTCAATTTGATACTCTTTCACAGTGCCAGTTTGGTGAAGTTTAGTGAGAGCTCCCGTGAAGTCATCAAAAGCACTCGGACCAAATCGGTGCAAAAGGAGCTGGCATAAAGCAGGCCATTTTGGCTCTTCATGAGCCTTAATGTACCAACAATACCATTGAAGAGCTTCCTGTTCCAAATGAAAGGAGGCAAGTGAAACTTGGTGGACATCAAAAGTATTATGAAGGCTGAAATACTATTCTGCACGATAGATCCATCCAGTTAGATCAGTACCATTGAAGCGCGGAAAATCTAGCTTCGGACCGTGAAAATTGTTGGAAGAAGAGAACCCATTGGTTGATGAAGACTCGGACTGTCGTCTGGTGTTCATAGCTGAATGCTCAAGATGGAGACCGAGAAATTTTTCATCCAGTTCCTGGAGTTTGGCTTGGATGGATGCAAGTGCTTCCTCCATGATTTTTGCTCCTGTGCGGGTGACAACCATAAGCAGGAGATTTTTCAGGAAGGGATCTGCAACGGCGCGGAACTGATCGGCAACAGTTCTAGACAGAGGAAATCTGCAATTGTGCAACTGAAAATAGATATGGACCCCAAATATGTGCAGCTTCCTATCGGTTCAAGGGATTCACTCAACCACCAATGTTGTCTGACGGCTTGCGTATTGGGGTAGTACCCCTCACTCCATGGCTCAGGTAAAACTGATAACCACTTGGCCACAAACAACAGCTCTTGGTTTACCTCACGGGTGGGAACTAGTCAATCAGGTAGGGGTCGTTGCCCTTTTCGCTGGCAGGTCCTCTCAATGGGCCAGCTACTTCTGGGTTCCTGTGGTACTCCTCATAATGATTTTTAGGGCTTATTCCCAAGTACTTCCCACAGTTAAGCAAAGAGGGATTATTCCCAAATCCGAACCTGCAAAAAAAAAAAAAAAAAAAAAATTGGGCAGAAATTCCACCCAATGTTCAAAAACCGGATCTATATTGCTCAGAATCGCCATTATAGCATGTTTCTAGAACTGGAACAACCACTCTGCTTCTACCCATGAATTCGGAATAGAAATCTGGGCACTCGGTCAGAAGATTTGCGTGCCGCAATTTCCGCGGCCGTCACCGAAATTCTGAAAAATTGCGGATTTTAAATCCGCGATATCTCCACTTTTAGAACTCCAAATGAGATGAATTTTTTTTGAAAATGCGTATTTTTTAAAGAGGAATTCAGATATGCAATCTGTTTCTTCTAATTTTGTGCAGAAGCTTTCATAAATTGATCTAAAAGTCACCACCCAAAAAAAAAATTCCCACTTGTGCCAAGGAAAGTGCTCTGATACCAGATGTGAGGACCCTGCAACAAACAAGTAATCAAAACACACGATATAGCAGCAGAACTCAAAATCACTTTTATATTAATCGCAAGCCACTTCGAGGGGGCAACCTCCTTTGAGCAAGCTCAATACAAAATAACTTCACAGTGCCTTCCTTGGCCTCAACACACACTTATATACTAAAAATAGGTGCCAATACCAGGGTCAAAACCATGGGCCAATATAAACTATGGGCGCCAATATTATGGGTCAAAACCATGGGCCAATGTAAACTATGGATCAACAAATACTACAGGCGGCTTACAAAGCATATGCGCCTCACAACACGAACACAAACTATGGATCAACAATTACTATGGGACGACTTACAAAGCATATGCGTCCAACAACAATATACTAACATAGTAAAGAGAAGGATTGACATGGGTTCCTAACAATCTGTAGTACATCAGTATGTTGACTCATAGACACAAGTAACCAAACTCATAGCTGCAGAATGATACAAGGTAGATCTATGAGTGGAATAAATAAGCATGGCTACTAGAATACAGCGTAGATCCATATGATACAGGACTCAAACTTGGACATAGCTACTAGACATAAAACATAGATCTATGTCATACAAACACAAATTTTATCATATCCACGACCATACAAATGTGGATCCATGCTAGATATACAAAACTCCATCGCAACCTGGGGAAAAGAAATGAGTGCTGTAAACAAATTCCTAGGGTCTTCATATCATCTTCCAAAAAGTATGATTCTATCCATGTGATTACAATGATTTGAAGTCGAACATGGTAGAAACCACTTAATTATTGGCCAATGATGTGAACCATTAACAAGTGAGAGGGAGATCACCATTAATGTCAATAATTCCTAAGGTACTCTAGTACAATCTATTGAGTGTGAATAGATGTCCTGACGTCGAACACCCATTCGATTCTATCGATCAAAGTTCAATGATGTGAACCTATGTCAAGAGTGAGAGGATCTCTCATTAAGGCATACAGATCTCAAGGAACTATACATTGTTTCTAAGATTATTTCCCAGATGATGAGCCGATGTCGATGGGAATAGTCTCGTCAAAGGAGGTCCATGACGAGTCCCGCATCGATGATACGAAACTCAGAACATAGTTCTGGAATGATGTGAATGTAGTAACCATATGAATGACTCAAATATGCTGACACAAAGACTGTGTAGACTGCAGAGATAAGACTTCTTCAAATCCCCTTTGAACATCGGGCGGCATGACAAAAAGACTTGGCAGCATGACTAAACAAGACAGATACACAATGCGACAGTGGACAATGCATTCTTTTGAAAGACTCAAAGGATTGACATGACTTGTGAAAGTGGATCGTCATGGAGATCAGTTGAATACCCAATTGACTGACATGATTGTGCAGACAAGTGCCATGTTCGAAGGTAACGACAAACAACTGCCATTATTTGCAAGATGATTCCCTTCCCATTTCCCCCATCATGATTGATGAGTGCCTCTTTTTTGTTTTATGAGTTCAAAGAGGGTAACAAACACTCAATATAGCTTGTCTAAAGACAAGTCCAAACTCATATGTTTTACGAACCTGAGAGAGGAGGGTTTTGATCCCAAAATGCGTCTCTCAATGTTTAATTTTAATGAGTCCACTGAAAGAAAACTCGGTATCGTTCATGCTTAGAGAGTCTGAACGAAAGGGGTCCTTTTTCATATAATTTAGTCTCTAAGGCCTGAAAAAGTATAAAATCATACCTTAGAGAACTCTTCCAGTCATTATTGGCTAAAGTGATCCTTTTTTGTAAATATTCCTATCCAAACCGAAAAAGAGATAACCTACCGTCGGACGGACAATTCTTCAAATACTTTAATGAGCGTGAAGAAGACAAGATCGCTCGACGATCTTTTCGTATTTAGGGAGCCTGAAAAGGGTTTAAAGAGAACTCCATGAGGTTTCTTTATATAATGTCACTTTTTACAAGCCTGGAAAGATTCAAAAATAGAATCGACTATCTTTTCATGTTTAAGGAGTCTGAAAAAGAGGTGAAAATAGGACTCCATGACGCTTCTTTACAAAACGTTGTATTTTATGAGCATGGAAAGAAACTTGAAATGGACTCAAAACTTTGATACTAGATTTTAACGAGCATGAAAAAGTGTCGGAATAAACGCTCAATGACCTTTTTCATTTTGTGAAAGTACAAAAAATCCATAAACAAACTTCCCAAAGCTTTTTACTAGAGTTCCCTTATCCTGCAGACGACTGAGCAACAAGCGTTAAATGCATTCAAAACCAATATTAAAAGATTACGACAAATATACTTTGACTAAAAAATGATTATATATCAAAACTATAGTAAGATGGACCCAAAAAATGTCTATATAAGTCAAGTAAATAGTAAAAAATCAAAACATTTCACTATTTACCTCTAGCAAAGAGCACTTGGAGCATTTTCTAGCCAGATCTTCCATAGCTGATACCGGTAGTTTCCACCATTCGTTTTCAGCCTCGTCAGTTTCAGGTAACAGCTAAGACCCTTATATTTCATTTAATAGCTTCTATTTTGATATTTGGTGGGGTTTTAGGCTTAAATGGCGAGCCCTAAAACTCATAATGCGGGTACCGTGGGTACTCCTTGCGGGATACGTGGTTCCACCCTAGAACCACACTGATAATACAATGTACAGGTGGTGCCACCGCCTATCTCCAATGAGGCACAGGTGGTGCTGACCGTGGATAACTTGAAAGATTGATATGGGCAAAGAATACTCATTCTTTTGATTTGCAATGACTCAAGGATGATCCTAATGCATACCATTTATTTTTTTGGCAGGTCTAGGTGACTCAAAACATGGTGATATGGAAGGAAAGAACACATGATAATGAGGATGCTGCTGCTAAAATAAATGTGGTTTACATTGCTACACTTCAGGATTGTGGGCTCCTAAAGTTTTTCTGAACCCCAAGCATGGTGTCCCACGAGAGATTACTGGAACACATACTGCAGATGTGGAATCCAAAACAATAGTATTTCAAGGTAAGGGCACACATACTTACAGTGGAGGTAGAGGATATCTACATCCTGACTGGACTATCGAGACGAGGTGCCCCCATCTCACTGACAGGTTCCTGTGGCGGGGACATTACTACCAGAGAGCTTCTATATCGACACTGTGTACTAGGAACAGGTACATCGGGGAAGAAAATCCCCATCAGGGCAATGAAAAATAGGGCCCTACGGATTGTTTTGTTCACCATGCAGAGGGTGGAAGGTAGTTAGGGTGTGCACCAGGATTCCAGGGCACATATGTTGTATTCCCTAGAGGCCATGGCACCTACAATGTTCAATTGGGTGGAAGTTATGCTTCCAATCTTCAAGGATCAACTGACTAAATGTTGGTAGGGAGAGATAAAGCAGTTTGGATTTGGTTCCATCTTAGCCTACTTCTTCTTTGAGTGGGTTCCACAGATGAGGCCCTAGGTGACTTTCCAGAGTCTGAGAGCACGGGACCCCCATATGCTGAGGTGGGTCCAGGTCATGGCTCGCACAGGAGTAGGTAGGGGCAGACTGAATTTCGGTGATCCATTCTTCAGATGGATGCGTGATCAAATGCTCATGGTCAAGGACTATGCCTATGTAGGCATAGAATTCATAGGAGATCCCGACCTACCAATCCCACTTGGAGGGCAGTGGGGTGGCATCAGTAAGAAGCAAGAAACCCTAAAATGGACAATTTTTTATGTTTTTTTTTTTTTTTTTTTTATGATAAGTGACGAGACCTGTTTGTTCTCATGCAGATGTTGGAGCAGCAAGGCCTGGAGGAGCATCTACATTAGATAGGCAAGCAGGAGATTGCTTTGTACCACGGGGTGATGATATCACTGGGGAGTTGGAGGAGAACCTAGAGAGGCTGACTCTAGACATCCCAGATGCTGACATAGATCATCTCCCGACTAGATATCAGAGATCTACAGCGGGAGTACCGGGTCGATTTAGCAGGCTACTACGTAGGGTGGCTCAAGTAGTGATGTGATATCACAAGCACCATTAGTGTATGAGACATGTATACTGAAAGCTGATAGCTTCAGGATTTTGTATGATGGTTTTTCCTGAAATCCTACGTGCTTCAGATGAGGTCTCGGGACCTATCTTTTGTAAAAAAAAATTGTGTGTATATATATATATATACAGACTTTTACACGGTGTTTATATGTTTCAAATGGACAATGCTTTTCTATGAGTTTTATGTGTCTTTAAATGTTTATTTACAATGGACCATGTTTGATTTAACATCATGAATGGGCGATATGCCAATATAGGATGTAATTAGCCAATGAGTCAGCAACAACATTATGTTCTCTAGGGATATGCCTATAAGTAATATTTTCAAATGCTCTTTCTAAAAAATGCACCCTCCGAAAGCAGCGAAGGAGTATGGGGTTCCTAATGGTGTAGACATGGTTCAAATGGTGAACCACAAGCTGTGAGTCCATCAATATTACTAGATCACGAACATCCTAGGAGGAAGCTTCAGTCAAAAGACCGATGACTGCTTCATACTCGATGATGTTATTAGTAGCGGGACCTAAACAAACTGCTCCTGAACCGACCAAATCTTTAGCTGGGGAATAGAGAACCCATGCAACTGAGGCTAGATTCAAGGTGTGGCGGAAAGCACCATCAGGGAAACTGTAGAAAGCCATCTGCACGAACAAAACATGGTATAAACGGATGCAGACACTAAAACTCAAAACCATCTTGAAAATACTAAAAGCACACTGAAAGTCAATCAATATACATATATACAGGATACTATCCAAGAAAACCTAGGCATAGTACCTTTTCAAGTACAACCTATTGCGAGGTTGCCCAAGAGGGATTCCATCATAATCAACTAACTCAAAGGATTTTTGCTCTAACACCTTAGAAATAATTAAAGGTCCATACCACATGGACTCAAACTTACCCTTCCCTAGTTTGTCATATCTCTGGTCATAAGTCAATACTAGGTCACCCTCGTTGAAAACACGAGGCTGGACAAATTTATCATACTGCACCTTGATGTGTTTCTTATGTGCCTCATTAGCCAAGGCAGCATCTCTGCGAGTCTCATCAAGGTTGTTCAAGTACAAAAATATCTCTTCCTCTACGAAAGTGTCTGGGACAAGTTCGATGACAAGTTGTAAAGATGGAATCTGACATTGGATCAGCAAGACAGCTTCAATTCCATAGACAAGCCGGAATGGTGTGAAACCAGTAGTTGTTTTCACAGAATTTCGATAAGCCCAAAGAGCAGAGACAAGGACGAGGTGCCAATTGGATTTATGATCTCCAACCATCTGATGAAGCATAGTTTTCAAAACCTTGTTAATGGCCTCTACCTGACCATTAGCTTACGAATAATATGGCATAGAGTTTTCATGGTGAAAACCTAGCTTGGCACTTAATTCCTCCATCATCTGATTACAGAAATGGGATCCATGATCAGTAACGATGGACTGAGAAACTCCAAATCTAGCTATGATATGGTTGAATAAGAAGAGAGTGGTAGTCTTACCATCTTCTACATATGCAGGCATGGCCTTAGCCCATTTTGTGATATAATCCATAGCTACGATGATGTAACCATGCCCCTCGGCTGAGGTAGGCTTACAATGCATGAATTCAATCCCCCATTTGGTGAATGGACCAACGACAATGATGGGGTGTAGTGGAGCAGGATGGGTTCACTTTTTAGGATAAAAATGTTGACAAGGTGGGCATTTCTTAACAGCCTCATGATAGTGTCTGAAGACAAAAGGCCAGAAATAGCCGACGCGAAGGATTTTCTAGGTTGTAGCCATCCTAGATAAATGACCACCACATGCTCCAGAATGGAAATCATTCAACACATGTTCAGCCTCTTCATGGGTGAGGCATCATCGGAGAATGGAGTCAACCCCATGTCTATACAAGGTATCATTCAAGATAAGATAGTATTTCACGTGGTGACGGATACAACGATGATCATCGCAAGATAGATGCGGCTAAAAACACTAGGTTTGGAGACAAATCAACAAATCTCCATACCAAGGATCAGTAGTGCTAATTAGGAATAGGAATTCATCTAGAAATGAATCACTGGGCTCGGATTCCATTGTAGCACAGGGAAGATCACACATGAGCTCTACAAAAACCAAGGATTTCTTTGATGTGGCCCTGGAAAAATCCAAATCAAACTCCTAAAGGATGACGATCCAATGGGAGTACTTGCCCCTGAGCACCTGACGAGTCAGAATGTAGTACATTGGGTTCTAGTCTACCAATACGGTGGTAGTGCGAAGCAAAATGTAGTGACGGAACTTTTGTACAGCAATGACCGTGGCCAATGCTAACTTCTCCACATGTGAATAACGGGTTTCAAAATCGATAAGGTTCTTACTGGAATAATAAATCACATGCCCCTAACCGCGGAGATTTTCTTGCACTAAAACCATGGCGATGGTAGTAGTAGAGGCAGCAATATATAAGAGAAAGTCCTTCGAATAATCCTAGGGGTGTATCATGGGTGAATGAGTCAAAGCGTGCTTAATATTATCAAAGGCGCATTGGGCCTAGTTATCCCAAAAGAATGGAGTATTCTTATTAGGGATACGCATATAACCGTGCGTTTTCTCTACAAAATTGCACACAAAACGGCGAAGAAAGTTTTCCTTCCCCTGCAAAATTTGGAGTTCAAGGAGGTTGGTTGGGGCTGGTAGATCAAGAATAGTGAAAATATTCAAAGGATCGATCTGGATGCCATCTTTGACGTCCCAGATCAATGGAAAAAACACATTTATGCAGATTGAGCCATATATTATAATGACGACATCTCAGAAATATTTCTTTGAGATGACCAGGGTTGTCCTCCCGTCGCTATGAATGAGTAGGGAGGTCGTCAAGGTACGGTTCAACAATATGTTTAATGTCATGAAACGCATAGGAAATCGCACGCTGGAATGTGGCTCCAACATTTTTCAAGCCAAAAGGTAACTTCATATACACAAAGGTTCCCCATGGGAAAATGAATGCTGTCTTATGCTGATCGGAGGGAAATATTTCAATCTGATTATAGCCGAAGAAGCCATCCATGAATGAAAAGATAACACTTCCAGCACAATTGTCAATAATCTGATCAATGTGCGGGGTAGGAAAGTTGTCCTTGGGACAAGCTTTATTTAAATCCCTAAAGTCGATGAAGACTCTAATGGTGCCCTGCTTTTTATTGACAGGGACAATGTTCAATACCCATTCCATTAGAGGTAAAGGATAAATAAAACTAGCTTTTAGAAGTTTCTCAACCTCAGATTTAATAGTTGTGGCCTTCTGAGGATGGACTTGCTTAAGTTTCTACTTGACAGGTTTAGCCATGGGATAAGTTTTAATCTCATGGACCACAATGGAAGGGTCGATCCCCAGCATCTCTTCATAGGACCAGGAAAAAATATCATGTAATTCCTTAAAAAGTGCCTTATATGCTTCAAATTCATCAGTGTAGCAGTTCTGCCCAACATGAACGTGCTCAATAACATTAGGTTTGGTTGATATGTCAATTGGGTTCATCTGAGTAATGTTGCAAAGGTTTCCTTCAGAATCTGAATCTAGCAACAATATGGGACTTTGTGGAATGTTGACAATATCAGTAGGAAACAAGGATGCAAAATCACCCAAACTGGTATTGGGGAGGAACATGGATCTATGATGGTGATCCTCCCAAATAGGCTCATCCATATTCATGATCTCCATAATGGTCTCATCAAAAGGAAAAGTCTCAGAGAGATAGTCTAGAACCGAAAGAGAAGGTTCTAACCAGTACGGTAAATTGTAAGGATCCAAAGCCACTAAATGAAGGTCATCAATGTGATCATCGGAAAAAGTTTGAATGGTGTCATACATAGCTTCATGAGGACTCAACGAGGTGGACTCAACAACATTTTTTCCCTTAGGCTCATAATCAAATGAGGCGATCATATGTATTGTCGCAATATCCGTGCTAGGAGTAGATGGAAAAATCCCCATAAGGGATGAGTCCTTCAACATGCCTACCCCAATCGACTGGTAAGGAGGAGGGGACTAGCCTAACATGGGGATGTTATTAGCCATGGAGGTAGTAACATCCGGTGTACAGAAATCAAGCTGATCAATAGTAACAATTCTCCCTAGATGCAGGAATTGGATTGTTCGAAATACTGTTGAAGAAACAATAGTCATGGCATAGACCCAATTCCTTCCTAGAAGGAGTTTGTAATCTAAAGGGGCATTTACCACTTCTACTTGGATGCAAACGGTTTTTCCCCCCAGCTCGACCGCAAGGGATAATATGAGACCATGGGGTTGAAAACCCCATCCATCAAAGGATATAAGGGTCATAGGTGATGTCACAGCTCGGGAGAGCCAAGAGATTTCCAACAAGTTAGAGATAACACCAAGGTCAAAGCTCCTTCATCTAGTACCATTTGAAAGACTTTCTTTCCCACTACTTTCATAATGATCTGAAAAGCAATTTTATGAGGTAATCTAGGTTTATAGTTCTCAACATTGAAATAAATCAAGTTAGTGTTATCTGGGTCTATAGCTCCTAAAGCTATCAATAAGTTCTTGCGCTGTGTAGGGAAACTTTGGGGTACTTCTAGGGTAGACATCGCACAAGGTGCCTAAGCGAGATCTTCAACAACATTATAGAATTGAGTAGCTCAGGAATTGGGATTAAAGACAGCCTTTTGAAGAGTACTCTTCTGTGGGCACAAAATCATGTCGAGAGTAGGTTTCTCGATAGATAAAAGGACAATAGAAGAGGATTCCAAAGAACTAGCAGAGGGAGCTTTCCCTGAAGAATATTGAACTTCTTTCTTATCTGTGGGTTTATCATAATTTTGGCTTCGAGTTTGCAGATGGATGGTATCTGAGGAAATCATATGAATTTCTTCTGATGAACTAGAGTTACCCTGGTTATACATGTGGTCTACCAATTGTTGTTGAGAGGGAAAGGGATCTGTAAGTACTGCAGGTGCAGGATTAGACTTCAAAAACTGGGAGATTTTGTCTCGATGGGGATACTCCTTTGAAAAATGGTCACCACCGCATAACAGACAGGTATATTTAGCCTTCCTTTTCCCTTTGTCATTGTCATTATTGGTTGTTCGTGGGGTCTACTGTTAGTTTCCAGGTTTTTTATTTCTATTTTTACCTTTCTTTTTATTACCTAAGGTTTGAGTAGTTTGAATAGAATTTACCTCGGCAGAAACCTTAGGAGTTGAAGGAGTAGCAGTTTGGTTTTGCTTGGCAGGTTTCGCTGCGGACAGGGACTGGATTAAACCAACAACCCCATCAATAGGTACTTCTGTTTGTGGCATGGCAGGGTCAGTGCTGGGGCGAGGAGCTTGAGGAATCAGGTCATAAAGGATTCTAGACTAGGAATATACCAAGTCTAGGTACTGAGCCCAACTAATAGCCTGCTCTTCGGTAACGGCACCACCCATAGCCATATCTCTGGCAATAGGAGGCAACAAGGACTTAGTGAACCAATCAGCTAACAACTGATCCAGAATATGGGCCTTAATAAGCCTTCTTTTCCTTCTCTACGCATGAATATGATTAGAAATGTGGGTGGAGGTGTTCTATCGCAAAGAAGTTAAACATTTAGTGCACGTTTCATAACGAGTAGGGAGTTCAAAGTGTGTAAGGAACACGGTTGCCAACGAGCCAAAATGCACAAACGAATGTTGTTGGAGTTCAATGTACCACTTCGTGGCCGTACTAGTCAAATTTCGTGAAAAGAGTTGTAACCGAACGAAATCATCCATGAGGGAGTTCGAAGAACACCATAAATAAAAAGTCATAACATGGTTCCATGGATCTTCACCCTGGTTTCCAGCGAATTTCAGAATATCCGATGGTAACTTTACTAGAATGGGAGGACATGAGGGATTGTGTCAAATGGGATCATTAATCAACTTGGACAAATCAGGAAAGTCTAAATTTGCTAGGAAAGGTAACTATCTATTGGGTTGCATATATTGGTAATATTGATAGGGCATATAATCACTAGTAGGACCATAGGTAGATTGATAAATAGGTTGCTATGAGGAAGAACCACCGGAAGATCCTCCCATGGGGGGTTGATTTCCAAAATTAGGACCGCTAGGACCACCAGGGCCTCCAGGAGGAGGACCACCAGGGCCACCAAGACCACCAGGACCACTAGGAGGCAGAACACTAGACCCTCTGGAACCACTAGGTGGAGGGCCACCAGACCCTCCAGAGCTAGAAGGAGGAAAGCCACCAGGTCCCCCAAAACCACCAAAACCACTAGGACCATAAGGAGGAAAGTTGCTAGATCCTCCGGGACCATTAGACCCCCCGGGGGGAAAACCTCCATAAGGTGGTCCTCCCACACCTCCCGTAGTATGTATAGGTATCCCTCCCATAGCTGGCATGTAAGACCAGTTGGGTTTCCCCCATGGCGTAAAAGTGTTACTAGGGTATGGAATTCCCACATAAGGCATTCCTATAGGATTAAATGGATGATTACCTACAGGTAATTGATAACCATAACCTCCAGAAGACTGAACGATAACAAGTTGTGCCCCCAAGGGCTGTTCTGAACTGGATGGGGAGTTTACCACATTAGTATGGGTGGGAGGGACATAAACTATAGATGGTTCTATGTTAGAGGTATGTCTTTGACTAGAAACAATTCCGGTGTTAGATAACATAGGTCGTGTCAGGGATTGCCCCCTGGCATTAGAAGGTACTGACGAAACAAGAATTGAGGGTTGAATCTCAAGTGTAGAAGACCTAGGAATATTAGGGATAGACATAACATGAGAGGTGATAGGGATGGTATCTTGAATTTGGTTGCGGGGTGTCAATGGAAAATCTATAATTGGTTCAATGGGTCTCATAGATTTGGCAAGTGAACGATATCCCCTAGGAACAGATGTGGACCTTGGTAGTGTTGGACCTAAGATGTCGTCTATCTGCCTATCAATCTCCTTCATGTAGAGAATGGAAGAATGGTATTGCCTACTGTTGGGCTATAGGGCAGACCCGGGTTTTATACAATTAACTTCGCACCAACAAAAGACCCACAGTGTTGGCCCTTTTGGCAACAACCTGCGAGCAGGTTGCAGTCTCACCCGAAACAGCTATGGGGTGCCGCAGAATCAGGTTTCTGCAAGCAGAAGAGGGAGATTATTGTACCTTTAGCCTTTAATAACTTATAATCATATAACACAGAGCTTCAAAATTCACATATATACCTTCAAAGCTAGATAAACAGACAATGACTTGCTCAACCCTTTACTGGGAATTCACAGCGAAGTTAGTATTTTAGTAGTGATCTTACTTATCAGATATATATTTATCAATGCATAAAAGAACATAACAGAAAAAACACAAAGGACCACAACACAAGATATAACGTGGTTTTCCCCCAGTGTAGGGGTTACGTCCACAGAATTGTGTTTTATTCAACTCTTTACAAAAACCACAGTTCTGATCTGTGCACTCAGCTGCAGATCTCTTCAAGTCCTCAAAGCCATGCACACAGCTGCAGGCCTCTGCGCACACAGCTGCAGATCTTCTTAATCACCCATAAACCCTCTACGCATACGACTGCAGAGGTCATCCACGCACACAACTGGGACTTAACCTTCTCTTACAAAATATCCTTAGCTTCGCATCAATTCATCTTACATCCAAAGCCTAACCTATCTTCTTTACAAGAGTGCTTATTTATACAAAGCACTTATTTCAAAACCATGGGCTTAAACCATGGGCACCCTGAGCCCTAAACCCTGGACTTAAACCATGGGTTAATTACAAAAAGAGGACTTTGACTCAACCCCGACACCCCTAAGACTGTTTTGAGTCATAAATCCGCTTACAAACCCCCACAAAACCCGCAGAGTTACCCAACTTTAGGACCATTAGGTGTGCGCCCCAACAGGCCCCTAAGACTCACCAGTGACCCGTCCCGGGACACTCTGCTGCTCTTCTGGTAGACGAACTTTGTCAGCGAGGATAGTGAACTGCTTGTTGAGACCACGTATAATATTGTCGGTTGCTTGCTCCTTTTCGATCAACTCCCACAATACTACAGCTGATGCTTCACTGGCCTTTTTCTGCGCAAATGCATCGTATTCCTTCAGAACTTTGAGTTGGGTGTCAACAGCAGTACTCAACTCGAAAGCTTCACTGATAAGTGGTTGCATAGAATTTTCCACCTTTGTTGCTTTTTCTCTGCACAACTCAATTTCCTGTTGGAGTTCATTGCTTCGCTTTACCTTGAGCATTTTATCCATAGGCGGCAGAGTCTTAATTTCTGCTTTTACTGCATCCAACTCTATATGTCGCTGCCTGATGGCTTCTTGCAGCTGCCCGAATTTTGGATGTTCCTGCAGGGTGGTCCAGGCCTCAACACTGTCTTCTAACAGCTTTGCTGCACTACTCACAATGTCCAAGATTTTTGCTGCGGAGGCCTGAATTTCTGCTCGGCGTTGCTCCCTAACCTCTGGTGGGCTCTCTGGGGTGATGTGGAGTTGAAGCTCCGAAATCTGAGCCTCATGTTCTATTTTGAGCTTCTCTATTTCACTGCGAGACTACTGGGCATAGTATTTTAGCCTGACTATTCTTTGTTCCGGTTCTTCCAACTGCTGTACGTCGAAGTCAGGAAGACTTCGACAGGCCTCATCCAAAACTTGTACCAATGTAATCTGCTTACGTTCTGCATCCCGCTTTCTTTGCTCCGCTACCTCTAGCTGCGCTGCAATGCCCTGCTGCTGACTGATGGCATTTTCCAATTGCATTTGTGAATACTGGTCTCGTTCCTGGATTTCCTTCATAATTGCTAACTAACAGAGGTGGAGCTCCGTCATATACATCTTAGTGTAATCTATTCCAACCTTCATACTCATCTCCGAACGAGACGCTGCATCCATTAATATGAGGGCTGCACTTGACACTTGGCCTTTGTTATCTCTAGCCAGCCATTGCCTTAGGTCTAGTTGCGCGCTTACTGGGGCGCTACTTGCTGCAGTGCCATTCAGTGATTTTTCTGCTAAGTCCTTCAACTCCGAAATATGATTTGCTACACCGGTGATGGCATCCAGATGCGTAGCTGCAAATTCTGACCATTTCTTGGTGAGAACGTCTGTGGAATTCAATAGAGCCTGGTCAAGCTCCTCACTTGTCAGGCTGGGATCCTCATCAATATTCTTGTCCTTTGACGCCTTCATTTTCTTTTGGGACTGGGATTTTTTCACTTCGTCTGGCTCTGGTGTCTTGCGCTTATCCTGTCGATTAGGGTATGAAGCAGTTTTAATCGAGTCTTATTCTTCTTCTTCATTTCCATCATCTCCACCCTGGTCGCTTTCACTCTGCTGTGACTCAGTTTGTTCTTCACTATCTTCGAGGGGGTCTTGCTGCTATGTATGGCTAGGGCCTGCGCCCACATTGGTAACTGAGGGAATTGGAATGGTGGGTTTTGTCCCTACATCCTTCAACCATTTAGGCGACCACTGTTGAACTACCGCGAGAATTTATTCTTTGGTCACTACATACAGTAACTTAAACCATTGATGCTTTTGATCTGCACGGGCCTGAATGAAAATATGATGCATGTCGACACTGAAATGGGCTACACTGGTGTATTGAGCAAATAACTCATTACTGAGCCGAGGATTTTTTGTGATCTCATACGAGATACTCATCATATAAAAGGAAAATACACAGTTTGTCATCTGTTGTAGGGTTTTATCCTGGGAAACCCACAAAGAGGCGTACCTTACTGCGCCAGGCATGTCTAGAGGTATAGCAGCAAACTGCGCCTCAGTAGGTTCTTGCCATCCTACTAGGGCGATAAGGACTATCAACCATGAATAGTGAAAGGGCCTACCTTTCTCCTGCGCGTCACGAGCGTCTTCAAGGAATTCCTTCACGATATACGCTGCCCAGTTGTAACTGTAGCCTTCGGCACAGTTTGTAGCAATTCTGATAACCGGGGCAGGCACTTCATATGGTCTGCACTTTCACATGAAATTGCATGCTAAAAGCTCAATTATAAAGCAAATATTATGGTGTTGAATCGCGGAAGTGTGATACCCTCGTTTTCCCTTCGTCAGGACAAAGCGTTCCTTCATGCTTTGTGCGAGCTTCGTATCCTCATGCTTTGAAGGAAATTCGGTCCCCGAATCAGGCCCCGCTATTGGTAAGGCTGTGATCCTATGAATGAGCTCACCATTAATAGGAATTTTCTTGTCTCCTATCCATAGGTGGCCGTCATGTACTAATTCCAGCAGCTGCTTGACCACTATGGTGACCTGTGTGCTGCGACCTGTTAAGTCAGTAAATTTTTCCTTTAATTTTGGTTTGACTTCTCCATTTTTGGTTTGTTTTTTCATTTTATTTCAATTAAGTTTTTGTTTTAAGTCTCATTTTGAGTTTCCTGTAAGAACTTTTTGGTTGATTAGATGGTTTTTTGAGCTTACTTTTATAGGTTTATTTGATCTTTTGGTCCTTTGCATTTTAAAGGGGGTAAAGAAAAGGTCATTATATCAAAGATTTGATTCATAAATGTTTATCTTGAGCACACTTAGATATGATTATCACTTTAGCAGCTTTTAAACCTCCAACAAATTAGCAAAAAGCTGTAAAGTGGCGAAAAATTAGCATGGGAGATATTCTTGTAGCGTTGGACAAAAAATTTACAAAGGGCGTGCTACAAGAATATCGCGGCCCTTTTATTTTTCGATTTTCAAGCAAGATTTTATCATGATTTTGATCTATGAATGTCTAATCGCATATGATGAGTTGTTTCATACGTGTTAGCTGCAGTTTCAACACGTTTTCAGGTGGTTTTGAATCTCGAAACAAATCGTTGCCATCATTGCCCATAATGCGGGATTTGTTTGACAGTTATCAGTAAAATTCGGTCTAAGGTGGCATAATTTTCTTTTCACACACACTATCAGAGGGAAAGGAGGCTCGTGAAGTAAAGTTAATTACTAGAAAGGTGGATCGTGTTGCTGCAGAGCAGAGACATCATTATGAAGGCTAGCGAAAATTAGGGCTTCTCCATCCCGTTACCTGCAGTTGAAGTGATCACGCAAAGGCATCTGTACACACAAGGAGAGACAGTTAACAGCTCAAGATGAAGTTTTAAACCATTGCAGCTGAAGAATTGGCAGGTATTTCAGTAAAAACCCCCATAATTAAAAAAATGGGAATTTTCTCGCTGGAGGTCGTTCTGGAGAAATCCGTTGATGCAGAAGTTAGAATAGATTCCAAAATGAAATGTTAACCCCAGAAATAACTGTTTGGAGCTGTCCTGAAGACTTTTATTGAACAGAGCATCAAAATAGCCCTAAGTTTAAACCTTTCAGGTTTTTGAAGTTCGAGATAGTTTGAGGGAAAGTTGTTTATGTTTTGGCCCTTCAATACACTCAAATAACTCTGATATTGATGCATTATGGTTGTAATGAGCTGATTAATTGAGATTTCTGTCAGACCTAATGCTAATTAGGGTTATAGTCTACAGGAAGTAGCATTGGAATGAATTGTAAATTGTTTTACTCTGCTCATCCCTCACACAGACAGTTTTCGGTTTGCTTGAGAAACTGGTGATAGTTGTCATATTTGCAAAGTTAATTGGTTTGAAGGATAATGTTGGCATTTATACACTGGATTTGATGAGAGTCTTTTGGGCTAATGTGAATATATTGCAGACAGTGGTGTTTGTCTCTCTTCACATACAGGAAATCTCCAGTCGGTTTAAGAAGCATGTGGTTAATATTACTCTTGCAAAATATGAAGCTGTGAGAATTCTGGGGTTTGAAGATCGAGGCTGGTTGATACATAGAGATAAGAGTACAATACTGGAAAATAGAACACCATATTCACTGACAATCTTCAATTACTTTGAAAATCCTGGACACTTCAATTAATCTAAGTGTTGTTTTCTATGATTTGAATTAGTTTGTACTGAAGGAGGATATCATATCTGAATCCATATTATACTTCTAGTCTCCTTAACCTTAAAATGAGGAGCTTGAGTGGCTTATATTCTAAAACAGTTTGACATTATGATGGATGGTGCATTTTGAGATTAAGCAGTGCTATTTTGTTCTTATGTCAGTTCCATTTATGATCGATCTATTCTCACAGTTTACCTATCTACAGACCTAATTTGTATGGTTGAGACAAAAGAACATTGAAGCCCTGGGTCAGGAGAATTGGACCCCCTGTTGAGAAGTTTTACTTCATCTTTTAAAATAAACAGGCCTGTTCAGGAGTGTATAGCAGATTATGAAAAAGTTTAAAGGAGCAGAAAGCCAGCTTATAAGCATCTTCTAAACCCTAAAACCGGACAACATCTAATTTCTGAAGGAGAAAGATGGGCAAAAGTGGAAAAAGTGGTAAGGTCAATAGGGCTGAGCCCACTGACTTAACCTGGATTGAGAAACTCCCAGATTGTGCTGAATTATTCCAACAAGCAGGCTGGCTGAATTTCTTCAGGAAGATAGATGGCTACAATGCACAGGTGTCTTGTAAGTTTGCTCAGGGACTTAAAGATGATATGGTCATCCTGGATGCTTTAAAATTCAAATTGACTATGGAACTAATTGCAGAGGCCACTGAGATCACCAATGAGGGTGAGCATTGGTTCAATAAATCACCTTTTGATTTTGAACCTCAGAGATACCTGTTACCCAATGTGACTCCTGATTGGAGTAAAGGTATTCTTATCCAGAATTTCAGAAAAGAGTGGGTTGAGCCCATAAGGATACTGCAGAGTTATGTGACTTGTGAGGGCAGATATGCATTTGTATTTAAATATCACTTTAAATTCCTTCAGCACATGGTAGGAGTCTCAAAGATGAACCTGCCCTTCTTCTTTTTGAAGAGCCTGCAGAAGATGTCCAGCAGAATAAAGCAACATGAAGATCACTCCTCCCATTCAATTTTTCATCATGGTCTGATCAAGCTGATCATCACCACTGTGTTGCAACATGAGGGTAGGACTTGGGACTTCTTTCTGTTCTGGTCAGATGTTCATCCCCAGCAAGAAGACCAGCATCCTAAGAGGCAGACTGATAAGGGAAAAGTGATGATGAAAAAATTAGGTCATACAGCTAAATCTGCAGACAAAGAAGATGTTAAGGCTAAGAAGGTAGCAGAGCAGGTGAAGGTTGACATTCAATTCAAAATTTCCTCAGTTGGTTCTAAAAGCAGGTTTTCATTGTTTGCAAAAGAGGAACTGCACCTTAGGCAGCATCCCACAGTACCTGTAGTAGATTCTGAATAAACTAAGACTATTGTTGAAGAGAAGGCTGCTATTCCTGAAGATGAAGTTCAAACAAAACAAAGGAGTCCCCTCACCATTTTGTCTGAGGATGAGGGATACTTATTAGAATATGAGAAGCCATTTGATGAAGCAGAGCTAAGTGCTGAAGCCTGTGGGGAATTCCTCCTCTCAAAGATCAAAACAGATAAACCTAGTAAGAAGAAAAAGAGGATTGTAGCTGCATTTAGAAGGCCTAAAACTAGGCCAACCAATAAAATCAGATGGAACATGAAGAGGATACTGAATCCCAAATTGAATTCCCAGCAAGAGACTGTTTTAATTGATTCTTCTTCAAATGAGGAAATAAAGATTGGTAAAAAGGACAACAAAAGCAAAAGGAAATCAGCTGCTAAACCTTCTCCTTCTTCTCAGCCTGCAAAAGGGAAAGAATCGCAGGCAGTAAAAGAGTTTGAGCAGCCCAAGTCTGAACTATCTAAAATAATTTTTGAGATAAAAGATAAACTCTTAAAACAGCAGCAAGAAGAAAAGGCAAAAGCATGTCCTGTTGAAAATCAGGAGTGGGAGGAAGAAGATGAAGCTATACTCAGGCAAGCAGGAATTATACAGGAGCCCAGTATTCCTACTGATTTCTGAGATTTTCTAATGCAGGATGCAGATATGCCTAATATCCCTAGTTTTGATGAAGAAAATCTACAGGAAAGTATTCAGAAATACAAGCAACACATGAAATATTTGCAGCAGACTAATGATGGGTTATATAAAGTTAACAAAGGGCTTATAGAGGAGTTGCAGGATGTCCATAATTATTTCCTGGAGCTATCAGAAGTCTCCAAAGAAGTTCTTAATAGGAAAAGAGCTTCTGACAGGCACTATTTAAAGCTGGAGAAGACAGTTGAAAGTTTACAGCAGGAAAATGAAGACCTTCAGAAAAGGATGGCTAAGATGGAGAAGAAGCACAAAAGAGCAAGGAGGAGGTCTCAAAACCTAGATGGTATAGCATTAATTACTGAAGCAGTGAAGGAGCTTTAATTCAGTTATGCTTTAGTTAGTATTTATGTTTAATAAACACTTGTTGTTAAAGATTTGCTATTTTTAGCAATTTTGTAATTTTGTAAAAAAGTACTTTTTACTTTACTTTAGTGATTCGATGGAGACAGTTAGGATGTGAGACCTAACTGATTTTGGGAGAAGTTTCCTATTTAGATGAGTTAGAAAGACATTGTTAGGGTTCTGATTTTTGGGAGCATCAGGAGGTTTACAAGACTGTTTTGTCTGCAAACTTGTTCAGAGATAAGTACTGTAGCTCTTATAAGCATTTGCTGATAAAATAATGAGATATATTACTTTTTCCCCTTCAGTCTGTCTATGTTGGCTTTGTTATTGAGTTTGTTTGTTTCTTAAATGATAAATTCATTGCTAGTTAATGTGTATTTTCTGGTAATGCTTATCCTTTATGTATAAACCTCAGCATAGTCTTTCTGTTGGATCTTATGTGATATGTTAGGCATTTTTATTAGTTTTTGTTTATGATTTAGTTGTTACTTTTCTTCTGAATGTATTTCCTGACTGTTCTTGAAGCTTACAACCATTTAAATCATACCAAAAACCCTAAACTTTGTTTTATTTATTGAGTTTTACTCTTGAGATTGTGTTGGCTTGTTTCTCTGGCCTTAGAAACAATTTTTGGCACAAACACGACCAAAATGGGGAACATCGAGCATCTTGAGCAAACCAGCTCGATCCAAGCCAGTAGCCCACTGTTTTACTTCCAGCACTGTCACACCAGTCTCTGGATATTTGACAAAATGCAAGTATTGTCCTGGTGCGAACTGTGGAAACTTCCCACGATCATTCGTGTCGTGGTCGGCATACTTAAGACGATCTATTTTCCTTGTCATGGTCCTGACCAACTGCACACCTGGTGGCAACGAAGGGGTGTGTAATGTGAAATTCTTTGTCCACCGAGGTGGTTGAACTCCTTGTCGAACTGGTGGAAGATACAGTGGATGCTTCGATGCAATGTTCTCATCTGCTGCAGGTGGGACCTCTGCTGAACCAGACGGAGGCATCTCGAGGTCCTCTGGTGTTTTCCCTGATTTCTTGTGTCAATCTTCATTGTGCTTAGAATGTACTTCATGATTAAACTTCTTTCGAGTAGATCGTGTCTGCATTGGCTGAGTCGGCACTGGGGGAGCTTCTTCACGGGGTGCAGATGCAGGTGGTTGGCTGAAAAGGTTCAGCAACCCCATCTACTCAAACTCTCTCAAAAGTTCCTAGAACTCGTGATCAGCTGACATGGATGCAATTATAAAACTCAAGAAACTAAAAAATGCGAACATCGTGGGTGTGGGTGTCTTCTTATAGAATCTATGCATGAAATCTGTCATAACTGTGCATTGATGGCACCAAATCTGACAGAGATATTGTCCAAACGGCGGTAGGTTTCCCAAGATTGCATTAATACAGATAGTTAATACAGAGAACATACCGGCGCCACCAAATTTGATTTCTTCTAACGGTCGGTGTTTATGTTCCGAAAAACCTTTCCTTCTTCGGCACAAGTAGTAGCTATGACTGTTCCCTAAGAAGGACATTCGACAGCTCTGGACACCATTTGCGACATGGAGTCGAGATTCTACCCATGACAAAATGTCATTCACAGCTTCAATCATTCCTTTTATTTCAAAGAACTTTATCAGAAATAAGTCCCGATACTCATGGAGAAGTTGGGTTGCTTTGCTTACCATCTCTGCATCCCAATAATCTCCAATGGTAGCATACTTAGGTTGCTCTTCTGATCCAATGTGGACTAACCACGTCCTCAGGGGATGAGTGACTTCAAGGGCTTCGACTGCTGGTCTGTGTACGTCACAGTTTCCTTCTGACTCAGGAATATCAATATTGCGCGGATCATCATCCTCGTCAATTGCGAGGTTATAATATTCGACTACATGAGCTTCTTGTGCTGTCCAATCAGGTCGATATTCTACTACTTCTTGATCATCAAATACCTTAGTATTGATCAACCTGATAGCTATATCTAAAGCTGGACAAACTTCATTAGTAGAAAAGGTAAGCACAAAACTATCAACAAGACAATCCCAACTTATAGTATCCTGGCAAAGCTCAGCCTCTGCATACCAATTCTTTTCTATCGGTTCCAGAGTATGCACAAACCTATGTACCCATTCTTCCCGAGGTACATGCTACCACGCTTTGTAGCACTGTGCCAAATGTTCCTGAGGGCTAGTCTTTCCATCAAACCTGCTTTGCACCCCCTGGGGCTGATCCATAAATCTTAGATGAAGGAACTTCTGACAAGATACCCAACTAGGAATGTTCTTCTTATGGCCATTCCACCATCTGGCTATTGTGGCTCTGAATACAGAATCCAGAGTCTCCATTTTCTGTGAATCTGGTATCTGGTCTGAGAATTGTTCAATAAACTGTTCTGGGTCTGACAAGTCATCAAAAATAGGTAGGACTCTTACCTGTGCACCAAGCCATCTGAGAGATTTGGTAATTCTGGCACATCTATGTCCATGCAGCTCATAAAGTCTGTTCTGCCAGTTTTCTAACCCATCATCTGAATCCGTCATGCAGGATATTTCACACTGCCAATCCATGATACCTTCGGTAGTAGGTGTCACATACCCCAATTTTGTAAAATTATGTAATTTGTTTTATTATATTTCTGAGACATTATGTTAAATTTAATCCTAAGTAGGGATTGATGACTCAGCAGAGTCAACAATAATGGAGTGTAATTCAGAATATTTTTTTATTAATAAATAAATTATGGAGACAACAACATGGGAGAGCTGTTAAAAGAGGTTACTGGTAAAACTGGTGGATGGAACTAGGTGGAAAGGAAAAAGACAAGTGGCAGCATCCTCAAACACTTCCTAAGTTGCAGGTGGAAACTTCCCTATATTTGGGGTCATGATTCCCCAAGAAAGTGGAATCAGAGCAGGTGGCTCATTAAATGATAGTTAACCCAACAAAGACCTAGGAAATCTTTTAAAAGTACTCAATGAAGAGAGCTGAGGCTGCTCAGATTTTATTCCAGAGAGAATTCATTCAGGTGAATGTTATTCAGGAATTTCATTGAGGAAAGAGGGAAAAACAGTAAGGAAGTGTTCTGAGTGGATTGCTGCAGTAACTTGATTTTATTTACAGCTATTAGCTGGGAGAACTTGTTGATAAGTTCTGTATTCATACTGAGTTTGAGGACTGGTATCTGACATTATTGCACCTAGTTCCAGCCAGGGAGACCAGAGCAAGCTCGGGGGTCCTGAGGAGTCGCTGTCTGAGCGCTCTCCAGGATTTGGTAGGGAGGAACGGCCTCCCATTGTTGTTGTTGTCCACAACTTAAACAGGTTCTGTCATTTATTTCTTTATGTTTACCAAGTATGAATGGATGCATGTTATTTTTATTTTGTATGTCTGAGGAGTTAATTAGTTTGGTAAAGTTAGTATCTCATAATATCAGTAATTTAATCTATTATTTAGTTACTGTGTTTTTCCACATCTGGAATCACCAGACCGTACTCTAGCACAGTATCTCGGTTTTGTGAAGTAGTACCCTTCTGAACCAAGTTTCCTATATAGTTATTTTCAGTAACTACAATTGTGTCAACAATCTTTAAGTTAATCTCTTATGGTTTTAAAAACTATTTCCTAGTACCGTATTTCTGTTTTCAGTAAATTCTATTGTAAAGGTTAGATAGTAGAAATTAGATTAAAATTCATGTGGTTACTGTGTAATTCCTTCCTTGTATTTCGGGTACTCTAATTTCTGAAAAATTTACTCAAACAAGAATAAGTTTCCGAGCTACTATTCTTTTGTTTCGAATTTTAAGCATGATAATATTTGCATTTACAGAACTTTGTAAGTAAACTTTATAACTAAAAGAACAAAATAATTACAGCAGAATATAGTTAGAATTAATATAAAGCTATAGAAATATCAAGAATATAATATATTCATTATAGTAGTAGTAATGTATTTTATGTTGTTTTGCTCTTAATTTAAAGAAGGATTCCTATTATTATAAATACTCTCCAGATTTAAACTTACTGTCCGAGCTGCAAGTAATTTACAGTTTGAAATCTTACTTCTTTAAAGGGTATAACTGTGCAACAGTAAATATCTTTCCTTATTCATAAGGAGGACATATATCAAAATCTGATACAAAAACCCTATATAAAAATATTTGTTCACAGTAATTTAACCCTTCATATCTTGTACAGGAAGAACAACGGTATAAGGCCATACTTATCTAAGTACTTTTATAACTAAGAATAAGTAAGTATATTGTAGAAAAAGAAATATACAGTATGGTATAACTTACACTCAAGCAAATTAATAAATACTAAGTTAAATAAACTTATAAGAACAAACTAGAATTATTAATACAGAATCTAAAGTATTTTGCAGAGAACTAAATGATTATATAGCAGTAAATTTATTTATGCAATGTAAAGATAATATTTACATTAATATAGATAGCATTCTATTTCTGAGAGTAAGTCTTAGATTTATTTTGAGCTTTAGTATCAGCATACTTACTATACTTAAGTTATTTGCAAAAAAAGGAAGAAATTAAAAACCCCATATTAATATCCAGGTATAAACAATACTTTTATACAAATTTTTACTAATAAGAAGGTTAAAATTATAAAATAGAAATAATACTTATTGTTCTGTATGTAAGTCAAAAGTTTACCTGTGCAGTATAATAAACTTGACCATTAACCTAATGTTACAACCACCTTCTTAACTTGTTGTTAATTTTTTTTTAAAGGAAATAAAAATAGTATTATAATCCTTCTTTGTAATTTAGGGTTAAAACCCTGTAAATTCTATTTATTTACAAATAAACAACTAATGATAAAACTAACAGTAATTGATATTCACTAAGAATAAAAGTTAAATAGAGTAAGAAATCAAAATTCCATAAGCATAGGTAAGATTACAGGAAAAATAATTCAGTAATAATACTTGTATGTAACCAAGGGTAAACACCCTAGTCTTTACAAATTACATAAGCGTAATGACTGTAAACAAAACTAGTACCGTAGTATAAACCTACAGCAGTATAAAGAAGATTACGCAGTAAGGCTTATAGCCCGCTTCAGTATTTAACATATTAATAATTACAACAAGTTTCTACACTCTCGGTCGAAGCCGGGAGAGCTCTGCTCGAGAGCTAGGGCATTAACCCCAAATGTTTAAACATCAAAAACAAACAACCAAAGCCATGGAGATTAACCAGGGCTGCAGCAATCAACCCATTGTAATCCCTTAAGGATTCACACAAAGTGGTTATGCCGTGAAGAAACCGGGGCTTACCGTGGCCCGTGTTTGCTGAAACCCTTGTTTTCCTTTTGTTGCAGAAGTTAGTAACAGGCAGATATCTGCAAACACCATTTTTTTAAGAGCCGACTGCTAGTTATTTGATAATATAAGAAATGTAATATTTTTGTGTTAGCTAGACATAAAAGAAAACGATTCTTACCTGGTTATCGTAGCCGTGGATATTCTACACATTGATGCTACGACCAGTTGAGAAAAGAAACTGCCATTTAATGGCAACAAGGTGCTGCGTTGAAAGCACCCACAACCGATGATAGTAAAAGAAACCCAGCAACTGATGGACAGGTCAAACCCTTCAGCTGAAATCTTCTTTTCTAGCATTCAACCCACCGTTTACTTACAGCATAAGTCATGATTCACTCCAATAGGAATGGAGAAGGGGAAGGACGGCCATGAACCAAGGCCCAAGCTTAACAACGAAAGAATCGCAGAAACAAGCAGCAAGACTTTCAACACTTTAAACTCTCACTCAGGGCAGAAGTCGAGCATCACGGTGAGCTGGAGCAGCGGGAGGATTGATAACTAATAGTGCTCAGCAAAAACATAATCGGCAGAGGAGGGTTTGCAGAGCGGCCAAAGGCCAAAGACGAAGGAGGAGTGATGATTTAGGGTTGAGCCAACTGCCTTTATATCACCAATACAAGGCCGAGGAGTGACCACGTAACACCTTTAATATTTTTGCATGCAGTGGGTTGAAACCTAAAGTCCACAATGTATTCGCCATCGATGTATTTTTCTCAACAAAGTCATAATGTTGAGATTCCAAATGATTATCATATCATCGTAAACCTGTGACATTTACAACCATGGACTTAGGTTATAGTGGTAAAACATTACTCTATGCATCGCTCGTTATAGAGTTTAGTAGACCTAAGAATGGAAAATGGTTATAATACATTAAGTTATAAAGGGCTTAGAAATGATATTGAGTCATGGATGTTAAAACATACCACTATTTTTTTCCTATCACCTTAGTCTCAATTAAAGGTAAGAGTCACAACTTTAATTTTTAAAAGATATACATTTGGGAATATGTAAAACTAGGTTAATTATAAAGTGGACTTCGGTTTATTCTAAGTGCATAACATTTGATACTTGTTGATAGATCAATGACCCATGTATTAGTCTGGAATCATTGTGGTAACTAATATTATTTTGTCGCTTTCTAAGCTCAAAGCACTTAGGAAAGAGGCTATAAAATTTATGTATGATAGGCAGTTTGATTATACTTAACATTTTGTTGGATAGAATATTCTTGGGTACTCATAAAGGGGTTAATTATGATCAGTCTAGGACTGAGTATAAATGATAAAATGTTCCTATCCAGAGGTCATTATTGGGAATAGAGTAGCATTCCAAACATTATTGAAACTTGCAATACCTTTTAATATTTTAACGACAGTTAAAAATATGAATTTGATGCATAGCAGGTTACCTTAGCTATGACTAATAAAAATCCAAATAGGTGGTTGTGGTGATTTGTCTATCATGCTAGTTGATTTAGTCAAAAGTAATTATTATTTATTTTTACTTTCAGTATGAGCATTTTTTTTATAGATCATTCTCGGCAGAATTGTGAAACTCTATTTTCTGGATAAAAGGTTAACTGTTATCTAATAGAATAAAATTCAATTCTCTAGCTTTAGATCTGTAAGAAACATAGAAAGAAAAAGGAGTTTTACCTGTAGAAGCATGGTAAACCTGTCTAGCATGTATGCACTTTCTTTAATTAACTTACATACAGCAAATTGTATTATGACTTCTGAGACTAGTTATCAGCGACCCATTTATCTTACCTGTATACCTGTAATAAAAGGAAAACTGTTGCATTAGCTTGAAAGCTAAGTAAGCCCAGTCCTTCTTGGCGACCCACCTTGTGTCGCAAACAGAAAAACAATCAGTAACAGGAAGGAAATTCTCTTAAAAAGATAAGTGAAATCAAAAGATCATTTAGTACAATTCCAATTCTAGTAACATAAACAAATCAAACAGTTAAAGACTGAGATTAATATGATTATATGCTATTTTAAAAGTTTTAAAAATTTCAAAATTTTTGGGGTTTTGACAGTAGGATTAATATAATATTCTTCCTTAGCTGTGATATTATAAATACGGTCCAAGACATCCTGATCTTCATCGCTAAGTGGTTCTGTGTACCTTTCTCCTTGAGAAGGGTCCAGTGGGATTATGACTCTCAAACCCTTCCCTTCGAAAGTCATATGTCTCTTCTTCAGGTTAATGACTACAGCATTTTCCATTGCCCATTCAATTCCTAACAAGGTTGGATAGGGATTTCTGTCATCAATGATCTCAATAACTTCGAAGTCTGCTAAAGTATTGACCCCATCAATATCGACTGAGACACTAAGGAATATTCCTAGGGGCACAATCTTCTGCTGATTGGCTAATCTCAACTGTATAGGGGACCAATCAAGGGTAGGTTTTCCCATTTGTTCCTAGGTCTGCTTGGTTAGGACATTTGCTTCTGACCCTAAGTCCAAGCTCACATCAGTCATATCATACTCTCCTATCTGAGCATTCAACCTCATTTCCCTACCAGTTCTTCTAACTCTATGAACAGTTTTTGTCTTACTAGAACTTGGCTGAGGTTCGCAAGAAGCAATAAATTTTTGCAACTCATGTAAAGCATTTTGATTTCTTAAGATTTTCATACAGCTCTGTAAAAAGAAGGACAATGTACTTACTTTGTCCATCGAAGCTTCTTGCGACTGCAACTGCTGCTGATGTTGTTTCCCAAGTGCTACTGATGTGCTAGGATCAGCAAAATCTCTCTTGGCTTCCATGAATGTCTATTTTTCTCTTTCGACATCAATTGCTGGGACTTTCTCTGGGGCCTTACACACCCAAGCCTCCTCAATCTTTTTTTCCTTGTTCTGCACTTCCGTCGTGGCTCCACTCCTGGTAACAACATTAATGGATGGGACAGGTCATTGCTCCATAGCAATCAGCTGAATACTCTAAGTTGGGGCACTATTTATTTCCTGAATCTTGGCTATCAAATGCGGGAACTGCTCAATGACATGATCAACTGCTCTGCAATACCGACATGTCGTAGTTGGGTTTCAACAGTCGCGAGCTAAATGTCCGGCCTGGTTACAGTTATAACACACCACCTGACCTCGTCCTCTACCAGCCATACCACCATGACCATGACCTCCAAAATCACCTCTACCTGATGCACCACTGCGGTAACCATAGCCATCATTGCTCTGTCCCTCATTTTGTACCTGATAGGCGTCATAGGTGCACTCTCTCATGAGGTCAAAACTACGACACTCATCTTCATTATGTCCTACTGACTTACAGAACTTGCAGTAGGGGTTCTTGGGGACTTGCACATACCTCTGGATCAGATAGAAATTCTCAGGTTGATGCTGTATAGTTGTCTGACGGATCTCACAATATAGAACAGTAGGGTTGAACAGGTTTGGTGCACCAGTATTCAGGTAATTTCTTACCACAGGACATTGTTCCTTGTCGTGACCTTCTGTCCGACATTGTGTACACCAAACCTCTTCGTGACCGGTTTTTCCTTTATTCATATCATGAAGCTCCAGAGGCATCCCTGCCAACTGTGCTTGGATTTGAGCGATACCAGAATTATCGTCGACAGGAGTGGTTTCAAGATTCATCGCGATTTCCAGAGCCTCTTGCTGGTCAGCAACCTTCTGCTGCATGAGTGGGGTTCTGATATGCGGTAGCAATGCTGCAATGAACCATTCCTTGTGCTGTACAGGTCCAATGGTGAAACTGACTTGGTCTAACAGAACTTTGAGCCTCTGATCAAAATCCCACACTGATTCTCTGTGCCTCTGCTGAATCTCTTTCAATTCAGTGATATACTACGACTTGAATTTTGGCTTCTTAAATTCCTTTATCATTGCTTCTTTTATATCAGTCAAGACATGGTTATGAGTGCTGGAAAACTTCATGAACCAGGTCAAGGCACAGTCTCTAAAAGAAGTAACTAGCTGCGCCCTTCTTGTATATTGATCCATAATGTTCTTAGCAGTCCACACTACTTCACATAAAAACCAGAACTGCTCTGGATCCTCTGATCCAGTTCCTTTGAAAACAGGGAGCTTAATATCATTGTTCATGTGGGCCATAGCAGATCTAGGGGGGGTTGGAGGGGGACTGGGAGTAGGTGGGGGGGAACTTACTAGGGTATGCTGACCTGCGATAGGAATACTTGGGATAGGGTGACTTTTGGACTGCGACAGGTTCTCAGGGATAACAGGTCTGCGCTGCGGTGTTACTGGAGGGTTTCCAACAGAAGGGGTTTCTTCAGGTTCTGAATCTGTGGGATTTACAGGGGAATACTTGGTATGCTGACCTAGGGAATAGGATCCAAAATATCTCTTATACCTTTTTCCACTTCGCAGCAAACCACTTTGCTTGTCAAAGGTATTTTCACTTGCAAACATAGGTTAGTAATACTAAATCTAACAATCTGATTCAATGAGCAATATACCTTTTTTAGCTAATCGCATTTTAATTATCAAACTAAATGAATTCAAAAACTTACCCCTTGGTCCTTTGAAAAAATGTCGCTCGGCTTCACTAAAGGAAGTACTCATGTCGATGGCGAAATCCGTCACAAATGCTTCTTGGAAGTTCGTCCTTCTCTCTGTCAACCTGGATAACCATTGGTGCAAATCTATGTGGATACTACCAAAGAAATTTTCATAAACATCACAAAAAACATACCTTTGTAAAAATTCATTTGCACTACGACGCGGATCTTTTTTCTCTTGCTCAGCGAATTTCAGATAAGTCTCATCAAGCCAATCATTGATTTCCTTCACAGAGGGTCTCCAGAACATAGCCCTCGAGGTACGACGTAAACCCCTCTTGATCAGATACTGAGTTCAACCGGAAACGGAACCAATTTGTTGGGCTATAGGGAAGACCTAGGTTTTATACCATTAACTTCACACCAAAAAAAGACCCAGAGTGTTGGCCCTTTCGGCAACAACCTACGAGCAGGTTGCAGTCTCACCCGAAACAGCTATGGGGTGCCGCAGAATCAGGTTTCTGCAAGAAGAAGAGGGAGATTACTGTACCTTTAGCCTTTAATAACTTATAATCATATAACACAGAGCTTTGACATTCACATATATAACTTCGCAGCTAGATAAACAGACAATGACTTGCTCAACCCTTTACTGGGAATTCACAGCGAAGTTAGTATTTTAGTAGTGATCTTACTTATCAGATATATATTTATCAATGCATAAAAGAACATAACAGAAACAACACAAAGGACCACAACACAAGATATAACGTGGTTCACCCCCGGTGTAGGGTTACGTCCACAGAACTTTGTTTTATTCAACTCTTGACAAAAACCACAGTTTTGATCTGTGCACTCAACTGCAGCTCTCTTCAAGTCCTCAAAGCTGCACACACAGCTGCAGGCCTCTGCGCACACAGCTGCATAGGTCATCCACGCACACAGCTGGGACTTAACCTTCTCTTACAAAATAGCCTTAGCTTCGCATCAATTCATCTTACATCCAAATCCTAACCTATCTTCTTTACAAGAGTGCTTATTTATATAGAGAACTTATTACAAAACCATGGGCTTAAACCATGGGCACCCCGAACCCTAAACCCTGGACTTAAACCATGGGTTTATTACAAAAAGAGGACTTTGACTCAACCCTGACACCCCTAAGACTGTTTTGAGTCGTAACTCCACTTACAAACCCCCACAAAACCCGTGGAGTTACCCAACTTTAGGACCGTTAGGTGCACACCCCAACACCTACGTTCTTCTTCAATTTCAGAAGAGATTCCATAGGTGCCAAATGAAGCAATGGCTTGACCTACAGGGGTTTCCCAAAATGAAGCATTGGGACCAAAATCCGGGCAAGCAACATCATCAACATATCCTTCCACGAGAGAATGGAATGATGAATCTTCCCGAGAATGCTGTTGGACCAAGTGAGGAGAGTGTGAAGAATATGGTACTCCACTTTCCACAACCACATTATCTCCCACATGGGAGGTGGTATCAACTCCTTGGTTGATAGCTTCCAGAGGATTTTCTCCTGAACCAAGAATAAAATTAGGTGGAAAGCCCCGTACTCTTTTGGAATGTCTTAACTCAGCCAGTTTGTACAGTTCCTATCTAGCCTAGGGTCTGAAAATCTAGAAAACACACCAAAAGACTTCCCTACACAAACTATAGGACAAAACAAGCAGACTTAAAATGACAGGAGGATTTCAAAAGTCAGGTCTCTCACTAGAATTGTCAAGAAGGTGCCACTCACGATATACCTCGAGGGTACATGCATAGTAATCTCCCTGAATGTTGTTTTCGGTGTATGGATCCAAACAAGACGGCCAAAGGGCTTTTCTTAGATGGATAAGGTACCCTAGTGGGGTCTCCCGATATACTCAAGGTACGTGGGAGCTTGAATCGATAGTAGTGCTATCTAATGCATAACCATACACAAGGGGCCTTTCGATATACAATCGAGTACGTGAAGTACCTTTCTATATACCTCAAGGGTATGTGAAAGGTCGTTCGATATACCGAGGGTATGTGGAAGAACCGTATGAGTCTCGGAATGTAATGCTGACAAATAACGACAGCTCCTATGCTTAATGACACCCGAACACATCTCTAACCTATCACTCAAGTTACTACGTAAATTTTAACCTACAACTACTGTTAATTTTAACTTGTATGGTTAAGTGAATGCATGATGTTTTGACATAAAAGTAAAACCATGCAATATTCTTTTGCAAATGTTCACTTTACCGTTTAGTATGCCTACTTACGGGAGGGAAGAGAGTGTTTTCTTCTTGTTTCAAAACCAAAAAGACTTCTAAACAACAGTCATGAACATCAAATCAAAGACAAGCAAACACTTTTACAAAACTGATTTCTTCTTTTTGAAAGAAAATGAGAAGGGTGAGGATCTCTTTTCCTAAAAGAAAAACAAAAGGCACACCTACATGCAAATGCACTCTATCTTTTCAATTTTCTCAAAAACATAAGCAAATCTAACTTAAAACTACCATTTTTTTTTATTTTGATTGATATAGTCCTAGATGCATGAGAGACGAAAGATCATGAAGATTATGAAAGCTTGCAAAGCCAATCAAGAAAACTCAAATCCAACGCTCAAAGATGATGTCCTAGTCTCATTCAAAACTTTTCTTTTTTGAAGGAGGGAAAAAGAAGTTTACTATGCAAGTAAGAAAGGAAACCTAGAAGCTAATCTAGTGTTCTTCTTTCAGTTTATGCAACGAAAAGAGATTTCAATAACACCCTAAACTTTTCAGAAAACAAGGAATCCTCCTTTAAACACAACCAATCAAGCATAGAAGTGGATGAACAATAAAAAGGACTTAAAATTTTTTTAGAAATTCCACTCAAATCAGTCTTAAACCATCAAATCAACAATCCACACACATTAGATTTAGTAACACAAGCATGATGACAGAACTGAAAGCAATCAAAATCCAAATTTTTGCAAAGAAAAATGAGGAAAAAGTGTTTTGGGATGATGCCTACTTGGCACCGCGCTTTGGAGGTGTTTGACATAGCGTTTCCAAGACAGCACCGCTCTTGGGAAATAGGTTACAGGCGATGGCACCGCTTACTGCTCACTTTGTTCAGGCGGTGGCACTGCTCCTCGTACACAGCATGGGCACGGTTCCCTGTATATGGCCAAAACAAAAAAAGAACGATGGATCAGATCAGAAAATACTAGATCAAGGAAAATACTGATGAATTGAGTATGGAAACAGAGCATAAAAGACCGAAACAACTCAAATCTGAACATATCTGGAAATTTCAAACCCAAATAATGCAAGTCAAAAAGCAGATCCAACTGAAGAGAGTTAAATAAAATGGATCTTGGATTCAGACAAGAGTTGCATACTGAGGAAGATCAAAACAACTGATACACAACTTCAATCCCCAATCAAGTCGCCAGATTTGTTAGCTGGAATATTTCACCTCTTACGGATAGTAAGGTGTTCCACTGGTCTAAATGGTTCAGATCCAGAACAAATAGAGGACAGAGGTTGAAGACTCTCCCTAGATGTTGTAGATATCTGGAATACAAGGATTTGATACTCCACCTGTGTACCTATAATGAAGCTCAACATGAAATAGATCAAAGCAACCATAATATGATCTAATCTATGCTAGTGACTAAGGAATCTAGCAACATATATGCGAAATCAGAACAAAAACAACATATGTGGAATAGAAATCAACTTGCATTAATGAAATATGAAGAAGTTCACAACCAAGCCTTAGTGTTGACATGCATCTCCATGAAACCAAATTCTCTTCCCCAAAAGCTCTGAATCTATCTCTCTATGCTCTCTCCAAATGATCTTGGGCCAAGGATCAATCCAATAGCATAACAATACCTTCAATGTTCTCCCCCTCAACCATGGCCAAAATCTTGTAGTAATAAGGCTAGATGGATAGGGTAGGTTGAGAGATTTGTGGGTGAGGTGGCCTCCAAGATCTTAGGATGGGGGATCTCGAGCTCAACTGATCCACTACAATAGGGATAAGGGATATCTCTTTTTATCATCTAGAAGCCTTGAGAAGCTTCTCTTTTCCCTTTTTACCTAGGGTACCACGTTTTTCCTTCAGTGACAAAGCGGTTCTGGTAATAACTGCTTATGGACTAAGGGCCATAAGCGATGGCACTGCTTATGGGCAACAGAGTATGGGTGGTGCGAACAAGATTACCACTCCTAGATAAAGGGGTATGTAAGGTGCTGGGAATTTTCATGTAAGATTGATGAAAAACCATTTAGTTTCCACTCCAGAAGCTGGGATTCAGGGCAAGTAGGTATGTCAAATGTCTTATCACATGATGGTGACAGGATTTTGGTATAACAATTTTGATCTCCATGAGTAATTTTTCTCGTATTTTCCAATCATATTGTATGAGTGGTTGGAACAGTTGACCTATCGGAAGACAAATTTTCAAGGAGGCGAACCCACTTCCTGGACCCCAGAGTTGATCCAGCAACTGTAGGAGGTAGATAATAGAGCGTTAAGGGTTGTCAAAGTGTGGATTGAGAGCATCCACAACAAACAGTATGACACTAGAAATCAATCCTTTCCAATATGCAAGAGAATAAAAATGTCTAACACTAAGGGATATAAAATCATACCTTATTCTGGATGGTTGGAGTATATCCCCATTGAGCTTTTCCAATCATGCTTGTATTCACAATTTTCTCTCAACAACAACAAAAAAGACAAGAATGCTACATAATAGTGTGTAATAGCTACTCTAGCATATATAATCAATCATGTATAACCAAATAAATACATCCATTGATACAATATTCATATTTATGCACATGAATTGGACAAGAAATAGATATTTCTATTAATAAATCAGAGATACAATAGTGACAAACTTTGTCTGCACTTCTACGAACCGGACAAACCGATTTCTCCACCTGGGCCTCCACCAATTCAATCCTCCATCTCTCGATAGAAAGCTCACGAAGCAAAGGCAATATTGGGAAAAACACTATGTGCTTCAAAGGGACAAAGAGATGTAGACTCAAGTATAAGAAAAATGAGGCAACAATGGACTATAGTTTCCTTACTCTTCAATTTCTCCCCCTTCAATGTATCCAAGAGGCTCAATATATAGCACTCCAAAGAGGTAATGGAGGGTCGAGTTTGAGTGTTCTCAAGGCATATGGAAGGCCAAGAGTCAATTTATTTAGACTACTATGAGGAAAAATCCAAAAATATTTTCCTTCATGCACACTTCCTAATGTACGTGGGTTTGAGCTTAAAAGTTGCGTATACATGCGAGTATGGCTTTAAAAGTCATGTATAGGTATAAATAGGTGATTTTTGGGGATAATATTGGAACATCAAAGTATATTATAGGTCCATGGGGTCCAAAGAGTCTGCAGAGGGAAAGGGAAGGCCATAAATATGTGATCAACCAAGTGTGGTAAAATTATCTATAACAAATGCCCCCTAATGTGTGAGGTTGGAGGGGTAACATGATGGCCAAAATACATTATATAATCCATCCCAAAAGTGGAGTAATGAAGACCCGGGTGGAAGAACCATCCACACATCAGTACAATACAATGATCAATATCTACATGTGACTGCAAATACATATAGCAATCTCGGATACATAAGAGTACAATGGCCATGAATAGGCATGATATACAAAATTTCATGTGTGGTGATTGCCACATACAATATACAATGAATCAAGATATCCATAAGGATGAAGATATCCAATATACACTGGAATCTGATCACGAGAGCTGACATCTCATGAATACCTCCACAATCAAGGAGGTAGCATATATGGAATGCCACCAAGTTGGAACTTCTTCTACACAAACTGTTACGAGTACATATCCTACCATGTAAATGAAGGTGCTGAGGTCGAACATGGTATTCCATCATTCGATTACCATACATTGATGTATACCATTAACAGATGCAAGATAACCCACTGATAATGAAAATGGGAATCAAGGTACAGAGTGCAATCTAACAAGCATGAATAGATGTGTTGAGGTCGAACACTTGAAAGAATCCATCAATCAGGGGACATTGATGTATTCCCAAAACTGTTGATGACGAGAGAACCTACCACTAATGACTGTAAGTCTCAAGGCACTCAAAGTACTCTAGACTCCTATTCCAGAATAAATGATTTGAAGTTGATGGAATGGAATCCACTGGAAGGAGGGCATTAACGCATCCCCCATAAACCAACATGAGGTACTCAGTAACATTGTATAATGTGGAAGAACTCAAACAATATGTGCACAAACCAATAACAGTACCGGGAACGATTGACATGCAAAGTCAAGATAACTAAGGAATGGCCAACTGAGGCTTCAACTTCCTTCGAACAAGAGCATAAGGAAAGTGGTGACTGAAGGTAGGAAGCATGGACTCGATATGTAAACTAGGACATCTCTATGAGACAGGAGGCATCGCCAGAGGCTCCATGGGGAGAAGCATAACCAGACGGTGGAGATAAACTCAGAGTAATGGGTACAACTCCTAAATTCATACTAATAACCCAACCAACGGATGTGATATACAGTGCTATGTTCAAAGGAGACATGACTCGACTACTGCCAAAGATAATATCATTTTCTGTTTGGCTTTTTATGTTATTTGATTTTTTGGAATTTTTTGGATATTTTGAAAAGCTTGAAAAAGAATAAAAGTGCTTTATAGTACATAGCTAGGAGGAGATGAGTGTCAGGGGCTACCAAGCTAGTTCAATGAAGTGGAACATACCTATGCTCAATGCAAGGAAGCATGTACAAGATAACGACACTTGGGGGAAGGTATCCTCCCAGTAAAGGGGTGATGAAGCTGCAAAGGATATGTAAAAAGGATCTACTTGGATAGAAATGAGACAAGCTCGGGCTACATGACTTATACCCCTAAAGAAAGGAGTCGACATCAATCTCAATAAGGAAAGAAAAAATCATTAAATGCGATTACAACTTGATATATACAAGGGAGTCCCTATGGGGAAAGGCCAACATAAATTTCAAGTGGAGGATGAAGCTCTTGCTCAAGGACATGGCAGGACTAAAAAGGGACTCCCCAAACCTAAAGGAGAAATATAAGCATGGGTACCAAATGAAAAATAGGATCTAAATAGGGAACCCGTGTATAGGAAGGCTCTACCATTCACATAATATAACTTCTAATAGTAGCATGAAGGTTCCATGACATCATGGAATGGGTTCATACCTAAGGTTAAGATGAAATGGTCATAAGGTCATGCAAAATGAAAGCGAATGTGAAATCCTATCCTATATGCTAGTTCAGACATTATACATGTGATAAGCACGAACAAATCAAAGAATGGGTCAAAACACTCTCAAATCAGACCCCTACAACACAAAATTAGGCCAAACGGTCCAAAAATGGTAAAAAATAGTCCAAACTATAGAAAATTGGGTAAAAATTCCCAAAAAAAATCTATAAAATAGTAAAAAAAAACATTTTCACCATACCATTTGGAAATTTACCCCACAGTGTTTTTGGACCAAAAACTTGAGAAGCTGATTCTGGGAGCCTCGGTCCACAAAATCACACACCGTCTGGATCAGGTAGATTATCATGCCATTCTCTTTCATTTTCATGCTTTTATTTTGATTTTTAGTGGTCAATTTTTTTATTTTGTGCCATCCCAAAATAGGTGAAATTGGCCCACATGGAAATCAATTGATTTTTTGCATATAGGGCTCGACATACATGGAAAAATCATCGATACCCGCGTATGTACATAGCTATTTTGAAAACAGCCATGTATAAGGCCGTAAATAACAAATTTGAGTTCAAATACTAATGAAACTTGGAAATTCTTGTGCGGGATGGTTCTAGAGTGGAGAGAACGTGAGAATGAAGACGTTGGCAGTGGTGTGCAACTCGATCTAATGGCTCAACAAGCTTTGAGGGTTTGTGGTTTATACAAGTTTTGGCGACTTGGTAGCTTGAGGGAAAAAACAAGGCTACTCCAAATGCTAGTAGACTATTGAGATCCTGACACGAAGACATTTCGGCTGGATGGCATGCCCCTCAGCCTTGAGGTTGAGGATATCTATTTCATTACAGGATTGTCATGTAGAGAGGAAGTGGTGAACCTATGAGCTCACGGGATAGGAGGAGGACGCACCATAGAGGAATACATTGTTGTATATTTCCTCCCAGATTACGGAAAAGTTTGGGAGCCAAATCCCAACGAAATCGATCCAGAAACTAGGGCTAAAGGCCATACTATTGGCACTTGGTAGGATAGTGGGGTTGGAATCCCTCCACCAGGATTCTAGGTCATTGGTGTTCTATGCGTTGGAGTGTATGTGACCTACCATTTATTATTGGATTACCTCACTGTTGATGATCTAGGAGGATCCAAGAAGGAAAAAAAAAATTAAGTCCTCCAATCTCAACAAAACTAGCTTCAGATCAAAGGGCTCGTCAAGAGGATTCCAACGGCGTTCGTTTCACCTCAAACAGACTTCGTATGAGAAAGTTATCGCGTTCTGTTCTATAAGGTCAACATGCAAAATTGGCAAAAAGATGGGCCACGTGGCACCACTGACAGGGTGACACGTGGCATACATACTATACAAATATGATGACAGGGTGACATGTGGCATCCGTACAGTATGGATGGATGACATGGCAGTTGTACAGACAGACAAGTGGCAGTATGGTCCAATCAGGATGTGACACATGTCATGTACGAACGATGAGGTGGCGATCCAGTCAGCAGTACGGACCAATACGAATGCAACATGTGTCAGTACAGAGGTGACTGCGCAACTTAGTTGACAATATGATAGATGAGTTGGCAGCTGACTGGGTGTTGAGGTGGACCAATTTGGAACTTCCACGTGGCAGCACCGGATTGGCCAATATTGATTGAAGTTCACCAAAAATGTTGCTGCTCCGCCGGTTTCGAACTCCTGACCTCCCATACCCTGTCTTTGTGCCTTTACCAACTGCGCTAGCAGTGTTCTTTGTATAATGTATTTAGATAATATTATTTAAAGGGGCATTTCGAGCCCCAAAGGAGCCGGGGCTTAGCCCCAACCTTGGTTCTTCCTCTAGCATGACCGGGAGCTCCGACTAGCACAGGAGCCCGCGTTCTATTTCAGCACATGTTGAATTTTAAGCTATATAAAATGGGTTATAAGTGGGTCTAAAAACAAGTTACGTTATAACAAATTTGTTTTAAACAAAAAAACCATATTGTGGGTTCAATGAACCATGTGGTTTTGGGGGAAAATAATTTTATTGTAATATTCTAAACATATAAAATGTGGTTGGCATAGTTGTAACTATGTCAACTACATAATTTAAGAAGAGCCTAACCAAGTGTGGGGAGTTGGAACCATATGCCTTCTTGGGCAAAATTTGTTGTAACTAAAGAATCATGAGGAGAATGTGGAGTGGGGCAAGCCAAGCCTATATAAACCCACTTAGTTGCCATTTTCCACTCATGCTTTGGAGTGGAGACTTTGTAGCTAAAGGAGAGAAGGGAGATTGCGTAGCTGTGCAGGAGGAAGGTACGAGTGTTTATACTCGTTTTTATAGCGTCTTCAGGCTTCAGAGTTGCTGGAAGCAGTCTTGTTGTGTTTTGGGCAGTGGTTCTCTTCCTGGCCATTGTCGCCAAGGTATCATTGTATCATTGCCATGTATTTTTCCTTCATGTTAAGATTATACATCGGCCCTCCTTTTGAGAAGCAGGCCCAGAGATGTAGTCCATCCTAGATGAACTACGTTATCAACTTGTTTTCTTTATGTGTGTATTATCTATTTTGTTTGATTCTCTTCTTATGGATTTGTGATCTTCATGCATGCTCTTTATGCAATTCATTTTAACGTCATAGAGTAGCAAAGATCTTGTTTTCAGATCATGTGGTATCAGAGCATGTTTATTTGACATTGGATTGTGAGTGTGGATGCTCACAAGGGCTAAACTGCAAGTTGGTGAGGGTACATTGGAGCCTTACAATTCCGAGATCGGACGTGTACACTGAAGGAGGAAGATGGATGATAATGATTCCTGTATCGAGATGGAAGCAAACTTTCACAAGGTCTTCTACATGATGGCTGACAAGGTAGACAAGTTGTTTGCAGACTATGAAGAATGCATGGCAAAAGAAAGAAAAGGCAGTGAAGTAAAGAAGGAAGAAAAAGAAGTGAAGGACGAAGGCAACGCTTCAGTTAACCAAGGAGGAGGTGGCGAAGAGCCTCCTGAGCCTCCCTCTTCACCTTTAGCTTCAAGCACAAGTTCAAGTGCTTCTTCCTCATCTCATTCTCAGCATTCCAAGGTTCCTCACAAAGAGCCTCAAAAGAAGCCCTTATTGAAGCTCAATGTGAAGTTTGATTTGCCCATGTTCAATGGGGAAGCGAATGTAGAGAAGTTGAATAATTGGACAAGGCAAATTGAGGTCTATTGCCGAATCTAGCAGATCAAAGAAGAAGATGTGAAGATTTAGTTGGCTTCACTTTGGCTGGCAGGCACCTCACTTGTATGGTGGGAAAGCAAGCTTCAACAATGTAGCAAACAAATGGGTAATCTTCTCTCATCGTGGTCTGCTTTCATTTCTGCTTTACGTAAGCAATTTTATCTGTTGGGTTATGTTCAAAAGGTTATGATGGATTGGAAAAGTTTGAGACAAGGTAAGGGTCAGAGTGTTCAGAATTTTACTGAAGAATTTAGAAACAAAGCTCTAGAGTTGAATATTTCTTTAGATTCTCCTGACACTCTTTTGAAGTACATTGGTGCTCTTCATCATTATCTACGCCATACTTTGTTTTCGTTGAATCCTACTAGTGTGGATGAAGCAAGTGTTCAGGTTACTCATCTTGAGAGCAGGGGGAAGCATTTGCAAGAAGACCATCCCAAGAAGCCTTTCAAACCCAACAACAACCACAAGTCCAAAAAGAAAGATAAGAGCAAGGAGACAGCTACTGCCAAGAAGGAAGGAGGAAAGCTCCATTTCCAACATTGTGACACTGATGGGCATGATGAAGAAAGTTGTTGGAAGCTACATCCTGAACAGAGGCCAAAGCATTATGGAGGAAAAAAGAAGAAAAATACCATTGCAACAGCGCAACGAGATTTGGGTTCTGACTCAGGTGACAAAACCATGATTACAGCCGTGGGAATGCAAGGTAACAAAACTTCTCATACTGGTTCAAGTTCTACTCATGTTTCTAAAGAAAATGATAAAAGAAGAAGTGAGTTGTTTCACATCAGAGTTGTGTCTAAGCATACAAATATTGAAACATTACTTGATTCAGGTTCTCAAGTAAATTTGATCTCAGAATCAGTTGTTAAGAATTTGGGCATACATACTAAACCTCACCCCAAGCCTTACCCTCTTGGACGGGTATGTGATAATGCTAAGCTACAGGTGACTAAGCAATGCAGGTTAAGGTTTTCTATTGCTTCAAAGTTGATTGATAAGGTGGACTTAGATGTTGTTCCTCTTGACATCTACGGTATCATATTGGGAAGCCCCTACTTGTATGATCGAAAAGTAGTATTCTTCCGTCACGAGAACAAGTACCATCTCACCAAAAATGGGGTAGAGTACATCGTGAGAGCTCACAGTGTGAAGGCTAACACCACTCTTGTTAGTGCAGGATAGATGAAGAGACTCATCAACACTAATCATAGATACATGCTCATGTTTGTGAGAGCAAAAGATGATGAAGCATACAATGCTTTCAAAGGTTGTGATCCTTCTCATAAAAAGGCTATGATTGATATTGTGGCTAACTATGATGAAATATTTCAGGAACCTACAGGTTTTCCTCCCAAAAGGGAGATTCAACATGAGATCCATCTCCAGCAGGATGCCCCTCTTCCTAATGTGGGCATGTACAGGTTGTCCACAGTTGAAATGGCAGAGATTAAGAAGCAGGTTCAAGACTTGTTGGACCAAGGAGTGATCAGATCCAGCTCCTCTCCATGTGGTTCGCCGATTGTGTTGGTGATGAAGAAAGATGGCACATGGAGGATGTGCATTGACTATTAGGCTCTCAACAATATCATGATCAAGAATCGATACCCGCTTCCTTGCATAGATTACTTGTTCGACCAGTTGAAAGATGTTGTGTTCTTTACCAAGTTGGGTTTGCGCAGTGGCTTCCACCAGATCAGAATTGCAGAAAGTGATGTGTGGAAGATGTCCTTCAAGACCAAGAAAGGTCTATTTGAGTGGTTGGTGATGCCCTTTGGGCTTTGCAATGCACCTGCAACCTTCATGCAGGTAATGAATGATGTTTTCTGGCCATTCTTAGGTGATTTTGTCATTGTAAACTTAGATGATATCTTGGTCTTTAGAAAAACTTGGGAAGCACATGTGGGGCATGTAAAGCAAGTATTAGATACTTTGAAAAAGGAGAAATTGTATGTAAAATTTTCAAAGTGTGAATTTGGAAAAACTTCATTAGTTTACTTGGGTCATATTGTAGGAGGTGGAAATTTAAAAATTGATCCTTCAAAAGTTGATGTAATTGTCAATTGGCCTAAGCCTACGAACGCTACTGAAGTGAGAAGCTTTTTAGGAGCTGTTCAATATTGGAGGAGGTTCATTCAGAACTTCTCATACATAGCATCTCCTTTGCAGGCCTTAACAAGTGTGAAGAAATCCTTCTAGTGGGGAGGTAAGCAGCAGAAAGCCTTCGACGCATTGAAGGGAAATATCAGCACCGCCCCAGTCCTAGCTTGCCCAATTTGCAGCAGCCATTTGAGATAGAGACAAATTCCAGTGGATATGCCATGGGGGCAGTATTGATGCAGCACCGTAAGACTATTTGCTACCATTCATAGAATTTTACTCAAGCAGTGATCAACTACCCCACCTATGACAAAGAGTTGTATGCTTTGGTTCAGAGTGTCAAGAAGTGGAAGCACTAATTAATGGGTAAGGAGACGATCATCCATACCGATCATCGGCCCTTGCAGTATCTCCAGTCCTAGACTAAGCTCCAACAAGCTCATCATTTCAGGTGGATGGGATTTCTTCAACAATTCCATCTAGTGATCAAGTACAAGAAGGGTACTAGTAACAAAGTGGCAGATATGCTTTCTAGACCTCCTATTGTTGCATCTATTGTTTTGAAAAATGCTTATTTATCCCATGAAAGTTATATTGAGCAGTATGCTACTGATGATGATTTCAAGGAGATTTATGAGAAGCTAACCAATGGCACACAAGTGGAAGACTACTATTTGCAGGGAAAGTTGCTCTATCATTTGGGCAAGCTATGTGTTCCTATCAGTGAAAGAGTCCATGTAATATGAGAAGCTCATACTTCTCTTGTATCAAGGCATTTTGGGATAGGTAAGACTTTGGCTCATTTGCAAAGACTCGTGTATTGGCCTCGCATGAAAGACATTGTAACAAAATATGTAAAGGGGTCTGTGATGTGCTCTACTTGTAAGCCCACTAATAGAAAATTGGGGCTGTACTCACCACTTCCTATTCCTTCCCATCCTTGGGAAAGCATTTCCATGGATTTTGTGGGGGGTTTGCCTATGTCTAGGAGGGGTCATGACTACTTGTATGTGGTCATGGATAGGTTTAGAAAGATGCGTATTCTTATGCCATGTAAGAAGCAGGTCACTGCAGAGCAGGCTGCTTCTCTTTTCTTTCAGCATGTATGGGTTCACTTTGGACTCCCTACATCCATTATCTTGGATCGGGACTCCTGATTCCTTGGAGAGTTTTGGACAAAATTATGGTGTATGATGGACACCAAGCTGAAGAGGAGCACCACTTTCCATCCACAGACTGATGGACAGATAAAGGTATTCAACACGATAGTTGTTCATTTGCTTGGAGGTTATTGCAACAAGCATCCTAAGTTATGGGATGAGCAGATCCAGTATGTGTAGCATGCCTACAACAAGGCTATGCATTCTTCCACTCATAGCTCTCCATTTGAGACATGCTTTGGGTGCTTTCCAAAGAATCCAATGGAATTGAATTATGGGAGAGAGGTTTATTCAAGCGCTTCCAAGGATGAAGACAAATCCTGCAGGTTCATTCAGAGAGTTCAACAGGTCCATAAAGTAGTGCAAGAGCAGTTGGAGAAGAGTCAAGCCCAATACAAGGCTTGCCATGACAAGCATAGAGTTGATCATTAGTTTTAGGTAGGAGATCAAGTGTGGCTTCACATCACCAAGGAGAGGGTGAAAGGATAAGGAAAGAAGCTCAATCCTATTAGATATGGTCCCTTCACCATCTTGGAGAAGATTGGGATGAATGCCTTTCGCTTAGAGCTACCGCCATACATGCAGATCTACTCAGTGGTGAATGTGGAGAACTTGAAACTCTATGAGCCTCCCATGATCATGGATGAAAGAGAGAATGTCTCATTGCCATCAGTTGATGAATTTTCTCTTGATTACATGGATGAGCTACAGGAAGATGTCATCCTCGACAGAAGGACAAAGACTTCTCGTAGAGGATATGTTGATTATATTCGAGTGGGCATCAAAGGGACTCATCCAAGAAAATCCAAGTGGATCTAGAAGGAGAAAGTGAGGGAGCAATTCCCTCACCTATCTGTTGATTAGTACAGGCTTTTGGAGTCCAAAAGCTTCTTAGTGGGGAGGAATGATCCAGGAGGATCCAAGAAGGCAAAAAATTTTAAGTCCTCCAATCTCAGAAAAACTAGCTTCAGATCAAAGGGCTCATCAATACAATTCCAACGTCATTCGTTTCACCTCAAATGGACTCCGTATGAGAAAGTTATCGCGTTCTGTTCTATGAGGTCAACATGCAAAATTGGGAAAAAGAGGTGCCACGTGGCACCACTGATAGGGTGACACGTGGAATCTATACTATACAAACATGATGATGTGGCACCATTGACAAGGTGACACATGGCATTTGTACAGTATGGACAGATGACGTGGCAGTTGTACGGACATACAGGTGGCAGTATGGTCCAATCAGGATGCGACACATGTCATGTACAGACGATGAGGTGGCAATCCAATCAGCAGTATGGAACAATTTGAATGTGACACATGTCAGTACAGAGGTAACTGCACAACTTATTTGGCAGTACGACAGATGAGTTGGCAGCTAACTAGGCGTTGAGGTGGACCAATCTGAAACTACCACGTGGCAGCACCGGATTGGCCAATATTGATTGAAGCTCACCAAAAATGTTGCTGCTCTGCCAGTTTCAAACTCCTGACCTCCCATACCCTATCTCTACGCTTTCACCAACTGCGCTGGTAGTGTTCTTTGTGTAATGTATGGAAATAATATTATTTAAAGTGGCATTTCGAGCCCCAAAGGAGCCAGGGCTTAGCCCCGACCTTGGTTCTTCCTCTAGAATGAACGGGAGCTCCAACCAGCATGGGATCCCGCGCTCTATTTCAGTACATGTCGGATTATAAACTATATAAAATGGGTTATAAGTGGGTCTAAAAACAAGTTACATTATAACAAATTTGTTTTTAACGAAAAAATCATATTGTGGGTTCAATGAACCATGTGGTTTTGGGGGAAAAGAATTTTATTGTAATATTCTAAAAATATAAAATGTGATTGGCATAGTTGTAACTATCTCAACTACATAATTTAAGAAGAGCCTAACCAAGTGTGGGGAGTTGGAACCATATGCCTTCTTGGGCAAAATTTGTTGTAACTAAAGAATAATGAGGAGAATGTGGAGTGGGGCAAGCCAAGCCTATATAAACCCACTTAGTTTCCATTTGCCACTCATGCTTTGGAGTGGAGACTTTGTAGCCAAAGGAGAGAAGGGAGATTGCGTAGCTCTGCAAGAGGAAGGTACGAGTGTTTATACTCGTTTTTACACCGTCTTCAGGCTTCGGAGTTGCTGGAAGCAGTCTTATTGTGTTTTGGGCAGCGGTTCTCTTCCTGACAATTGTCTCCAAGGTATCATTGTATCATTGCCATGTATTTTTCCTTCATGCTAAGATTATAGATCGGCCCTCCTATTGAGAAGCAGGCCCGGAGACGTAGTCCATCCTGGATGAACTCCGTTATCAACTTGTTGTCTTTATGTGCGTATTGTCTATGCTGTTTGGTTCTCTTTTTATGGATTTGTGAGATTCATTCATGCTCTTTATGCAATTCATGTTAACGTCATAGAGTAGCAAAGATCTTGTTTTCGGATCAGCTAAACAATATGAAGCAGTAGCTCATAAACTGCAATATGGGAATGGTGAGGAACTATGGCTTCAAAAGCATCTTGAGTGCTTTCTTTTTTGAGTGTGTGCAATGGATAAGCCCAAGAGTTGATATTTCCCCTCACAGTACTCAGAATCCATCTCAGTTGTCCTAAGCAAATGTCATGCGGAGACTAGGAGGGGGGTGAGTGGCCAACCCCTACCTAACAGACTTCTTTCTCTGGTGGCGCAGGAAAATCATTGCCATAGATGACTACCCCTATGAGGGGATAGACTTCCATGGAGACCCTAATATTCCCATTCCACCAGGTTCCGCATATGGAGAGATAGGTAACAATCCCGACTCAAACTTTTTTTTTGAATTATTAATTTTTTTATGTTTTTTGATATATTGAAATAAAAAATGTATGTTTTTGGTGTGATGACATATAGTGATACTTGGTCATATACATGTAGATGTGGGTCCTAGACAACCAGATGGTTTCCATCGTCATTGACGGAGGGGGAGAGGTGATGACATTGTGGGTGTGGATGCAGAGCGTACGCTCCAAAGCATTCACATGAACTTCGTTCGATTGACACACATAGTACCCATGGTGCAAGTCGAGGAGTTTCCTAAGGCCATGCAGTGTCAGGTGGTGGGACTAACATGAGCATGGGTTCACTTATTCTGAAGGCTAGCTAGAGTTGTCGTGTTCTATCATGACCAACACCCTCCACAGGATTAAAATCCTAGATGTACCTGCTTGTTTGACGTCCGTGTAGTATATTCTGATGGATCGAAAGCCCCATTTTTGTATATGACATTTAAGTATTATGACACCACACTTTTGGACTTATATTTTAATGAAAAATACTTATGATGATCGGTTATTGTGCTGAGAGGCGCTCTACAGCCCAGTATGGGGGAGATCTTGTCACGTGATGTAACGTTAATAACATGTCGGCAATCTTGTGAGTGTTGATAGTAGACATTATATATATATATATATATATATATCTGTGTTATAGATAGTTTAGATTAGGTGGAAAGGAGAGAGATTTTGAATACCATGGAGTGCTGCTTCCATTGTAGACAGATTTTGAAAACTATGAAAGGGTGCGACTTGAATACGAAAATGAGTGAAGAGAGCAGTATTCCTGAGGAGTTTCTCGATACTCTGGTGAATGAATTCGCGTACGACCCAGTTAGACTGTCCTTCAGCGAGGACCCTGCTTAGGTGCTCTATAACCGCAGGACACTGGAGAAGATATGCGACACCAAGCACACCGCTATCAACCCATACAGTCGTCAGCCCTTCGATATCAAGAATTCCATACCGCAGATTAAGCTGAGCCAACAGATGCGACAATACATCGAAAATAACCGAAGTCTATGTCAACGCCTTGGATTTACTATGATTCCTGACTATACTAAAGTCTTGAGCGAGACCCAGATAAAAGATCTCTTGAACAATCTGGCTTTCAATTTTGAACGTACAAAGAAAAACGCTCATTTGAAAAACGAGAGTATGCACCGAGACTTGCAACGGTGTTGGAACGCCCTGTGCTAGGGCTTTAATCTACTGCATCTTTATTGCCAGTACCGTGAAGAAAACAACCAATTATTTTTGTCAATCAAAGGCTATGATTACCTGTTCCAGAAGGTCATTACTGACTCCCTATATTATTTGTTGCGCGAGTACTCCACTATCTATGATGATGCCATGCACCTGTGGAACGAACTAGTAAAGATCGCCGACGTCATCGTTTTGGAAGAGGCCATTCAATATATAATAACAGATGATTTGAATATCCTTCCAAATTCCACTATTACTAGCATCACTAAACTGAATAAATTGCAAGTAAAAGGCATAAGCAAATTGCAGGAAGAGACCGTAACAATCAATTCTGAGAAGGTAAGAAATATTTAGTTACTCGTTAGTGTTTAATTAGTGCTGCATGCATTTATATTGAATTTGTAGGCTTGAATTTACCAACTTTAACACTGATTGCAGGTTTTGGAGTTGTTGCGAGCGTCTCTGGCTTCCCAAACATCCTTAAATGATGTTTTCTCTACGAGATCCCCATCGGTCTAAGGGTGAACGAGAAGGAGAGGAGTAGGTCTGGATCGATGATTCATCTTTCGAAGTTAGGGTTTGGGTCGATTCGTAGTTAGGGTTTGGGTCCATGATTCATGTTTTGTAGTTAGGGTTTGGGTTTAATTGAGGATGTTATTTTGAAATGTTTTTAATTTAGTTTTTTAATTTACGGTTTTATGCTAACTATGAGTTAAAATGAAAAATCTTTGTTGGTTGTAAGATCATTTTAGTTCATGTTATGAACTTGTTGGAATGGAAAAGATTTGTCGGTTGTAAGGTAACTTTAGTTCATTGCATGAGAGGTAGAGCTCAGTATGGGAGAGATTTAT
>LPNX010038083.1:175049-207418 GCA_001517045.1 Pseudotsuga menziesii | reverse complement strand
TGGTTTTAAAACCATGTGCAAGGCCTTCTAAACAACCCATGGTTTTATTGTACATGGTTTAGGAGGGCCTTGCACATGGTTTTAAAACCATGTACAAGGCCTCCTTAACAACCCATGGTTTTATTGTACATGGCTTAGGAGGGCCTTGCAAATGGTTTGAAGATCATGTGCAAGGCCTCCTAAACACATGGTTGTAGGAGAGCCTTGCATATGGTTTTAAAACCATGTATGGGGAAATGTTATAATGTTCATTCCTAACAAAATAAAAAATAATAATAAATAATATTAAATATTAATAATAAAAATATTATATGTGTAACTTAAATAAAAAGATGTGTTTTTTGGTTTGAATCAAATCAATGGCTATATATAGGACACACCAAAGTTGATAGTTCATTGAGTGCAATACCTAAGAAGAGGTTTGCAACTCGAGAGATTTGATCCCTCTCGGCGCTTCATAGAGCCTAGGATTTGGATCTACACTGGTTTTATTTACATGCATAAATGTGATTGTGAATGCTTTATCATCTATGAAACAAATGTCAATCCAATACATAATTTGCATATGAATCAACAACTTGATTAAAATTTCTTGTAATATGGATGTATGTTATGTTCTCAAATTGTTGTTCTAGCAATCTTACTTGCAAGAACCTTCGTAACAAAGTTGGATCCCTAACATGATAGAAGTCATCTAACTATGAGACCACTAACTGCGAATCAAGACGTACCTCAAGAGAGTGAACACTATGTGAGATGGCATCACACAATAAATCAATGACGACACTATACTCAACAATATTGTTTGATGAAGGCCATAGACAGACAAATCCTAAAGAAAATACTTGACCCATAGGAGTATAAATCACGTGATAAATCACCCAAGCAACCGAAGTTAATTTTTGAGTGTGGAAGCTAGCACCATTAGCAAATCCTACATAAACCGAAGACTCTATCGACATCTGCCACAAAAAATGGAAGCAAGTGAATGAACTTGATCACCACAAGACCAAAACTAAGCTATGCAAATGTACAATAATATACAAAATATCAGCCTCGACTGAGAATCATGCATAGTAATTTTTAAGATAGAGCCCATTTCTAGGCTCCACCAAGGTTGTCCCTTCATAATCGACAAACTCGTAGGAACCTTTCTCTAATACCCTCTTGACCACATAAGGCCCATGCCACATAGGGTTAAACTTTCCTTCCCCCAACGGTTCCTTATATTGATCCCACAAAAGGACCAAGTCACCTTCACTAAATCTCAAAGGATAGATAGAATTATCGTACTGGACCTTAACACAATGCTTATTAATCTCAAGATCCCCTAAAGTATCTCAATGCTTCTCATCAAGTTGCTCCAAGTGGACCAAACGCTCTTCCAATGAGGAAGTCTCTGGTAAAAGCTCTACGGTTAGCTTCAAATAAGGAATTTTGCACTCAACAAGTAATATCGACTCCACCCCATGCATAAGATGATATGGAGAAAAGATGGTGGCAGCCTTGACCATGGTTTGATAAGCCCACAAAGTAGGATATAACATGATATGCCAATTGTTCTTGCTTTGTGCGATGGTTCGTTGGAGAATGGACTTAATTGATTTATTCATTGCTTCAACCTATCCATTCTCTTGAGGATAGTAAGAAGAAGAATGCTCTTACTTATACCCTAACTCAAAGACAACTTAGCCCTCATCTTATTATGAAATTTCCTGCCATGGTCAGTGACAAGCTCCTTCGGGATACCAAACCGAGTGATAATCTGATTGAATATGAAATGTGCAGTTGTCTCACCGCCAACTTTAATGTGAAATCTGCCCATTTTGTGAAATATTCAACAACCACTATAATGTGATGGTGCCCCCTAGTTGAAGCTGGGTCACAATACATAAAATTGACCCCCCACTTAGTGAAAGGACCAGTGTTGATAATTGGATGCAAAGGGGCAGGATGTGAGTGTATGTTCTATGCAAATACCTAGCAAGGGTGGCATTGCTTGACCGCATTAACACAATATTTAAAGATGGACAGTCAAAAATATCTTTCTCTCAAAAAAAATTGACCTGTAGAAATCCCAAATACATGACCACCACATGCCCCTCTGTGACAATCATCCAACACAAAATCAGCCTCTTCATGAGTTAAGCACCAACGCAAAATGGAATCAACCCCATGGCAATACAAAGTGTTGTCCATAATGAGGTAATTCTTCGCTACATGACGTAGTCGTCGACGCTCATCTCATGAAATGTGAGAAGGAAACTTCAAGGTTTGCAAGTAGACAATAATGTCCCCATACCATGGGTCCGCAGTTGAAATGAGAAAAATGTGCTCATCAATGAAATATTCCTCATGAAACTCTCCCTCATCCAAACTAGGAAAATCAGATATGAGCTCAGCAAAAATTAATGACTTCTTCGACTTTGCCGAAACAAACTCGAGATTACATTCTTGCAAAATCACAATCCATTTATTGTACTTCCCCCTATAGTCCTTCTAGTGAGGACAAACTGAAATGGATTGATGTGAGCCACAACAAAAGTTTGGTGAAGAAGGATATAATTCCTCAAACAATGGACCACATGGACGGTAGCTAAGGTCAACTTATCAACATGAGTATAACGAAGATCCGCATCAATAAGGTTTCGTTTAAGATAATAGATGACATGCTCGTGAAGCTCCTCATCCTCTTAAACCAAGACCATACCAATCGTCTCTTGAGACACAACCACATATATAAAAAATTCATGTCTATAATCAAGTGGAATAATCACGAGGGCCAATGCCAAGACTCTCTTCAAAGCATCAAAAGACTCCTGGGCTCGCTCATCCCAGATAAACAGTGTGTCTTTCTTCAACAAATGCATGAACCCTTTAGTCAAATTGGAAAAATTGACCATGAATCTTCACAAGAATTTCACCATACCTTGCAAACATTGAAGATGTCAATTATTACGTGGAGGTAGCGATTGAAGTATTTCCTCAGCCTTCAAAGAGTCAACCCTTATACCCTCCTTGGAAAAAATGAATCCTAGTAAGCAACCAACCTTCATGCAAAATATGCACTTATGAGGATTTAACCGAATTTGATAACGACGACATCTTTCAAAAACAAAATGCAATTGATAAGGATGACACACCCTGATACGAGAGTGAGTGGCTAAGTCATCCAAATAAAATTCAATTATCTTTTTAAAATCATGAAAGGATAAGATTGTAGCCTGTTGAAAACTAGCTTTGGTGTTTTAAGCCAAAGGGCATTTTTTGATATGCAAACGTACCCCAAGGACAAATAAAAGAGAGTCTTATGTTGGTCCTCGGGTTTAATCTGGATCTGATTATATCTTGAAAATCCATCCATAAAGGAGAAAACTTTGCTCCCCGCACATTCATCCAAAATATGATCAATAAATGGTATGGGGAAGTTATCCTTAGGATAGGCTCAATTCAAGTCTCTAAAATCAATGCATACATGGATTGTTCCCTACTTCTTATCATCCGAAATGGGGTTTGACACCCATTCCATCAAGGGAATGGGGTAGATGAAGCTAGCTTTGAGCAACTCCTCTATCTTTGCCTTAATAACGGGTGTTTTCCTAGGATTCATCGCATGCAAACAATGTCGAATGGGTTTAGCATTCGGATAGGTTTTAATTTCATGTTCGACGATGCAAGGGTCAATTCCTAGCATCTCCTCATACAACCAGGAGAACACATCTCGAAATTATTTAAAGAGCTCGGTGTATTCTCTAACCTCATCGGGGGAACAATCTTCCCCAATGTACACATTTTCAACCTTTCCAGGAACGCGAGAAATGTTGATAGGTATAGTTGGTGACAAGTTAGCTATGTTCCCTTCGGCATATTTGCTAGGAGAGCCTAATGGGACCATGGGCCTACCAAATTTCTAGTTTAAGATCACCCTATAGTAATCACACTCTATATCATCAAGCTTAGGAAGAAAATAAGATCTATGATGCAACTCTCCCCAAGTTATTTCTACACCATACATATTTTGAGAATAGCCTCATCCATTGGAAAAATTCCATCGAAGCAGTCATGAGAGTGAGATGACGCAACCGCCCAAGAAGGAAGTGAATAAGGGTCCTCCTCCTCCGTCCGCAAAGAGGAAGGACTAGACTCTACAATAGGACCAATATTAGCTTAATAAGCCACCAATGTTGTAGACAAAGGCATGTCTTTCTCAGAAGGTATAGGATCTTCACCCGAAGTACTTGGAGAAGGAAGAGTCCAAGGATCCTCCAAATGTGAAATGCAAAAATGAATTGAACTCAATGATGTTGAAGCCCTACAAAGGATAGAACCTAGCATAAGAATGGGCATGGCACAGTTAAAAGTTCCCATAAATGAAGGATACATGCCTACCCCAACATTCTCAGTTGTCAGCTGAGAATGATCGATAACCGGGATAGAAGCTCCCGACGATGCTTTCAAACTAGAATTATCAAAATATCTCTGATCAATCATAACAATATTCCCATCCAAAGGAAAATAAATAACCCAGAATAGGAATGATGCCACCACTTGCATGTTATAAATCTAGTTCCTTCCCAGTAAAAGATTATAGTCAAGGGACTCATCAACCACCTCAACCTCGATCGCAACTGTCTTCCCTCCCAATTGGACCTCAAGGGAAGGAAGTATACCATTTAGCTGAAAAGATATTTCATCAAACAAAGTCAACATGGTTCTAGAATTAGACAACTGTTGGAAGGGGTTTTGGATACATTAATTGCGCAGCATTGTGGATGATGCGCAAGCTCAAAAGACACCGCTTAGGAAGAAGATTAGCATGCAAAGCAGAAATTAGAATATATTTTATATTTTGTGTCACATTTTTGTACTTTGGACCATATTTTGTGGATATTGGTCATTATTTTGTAGAATTAGTTAAGAGTTAGTTAGGAATTCGTCCAAGTGGACCTTGAATGTAAAGTTGCAAGCCTATAAATAGAAGTGGAATTGTAAGTGTTGGGGGGACTTAAATTAGCATAGAAGAGAACTGATATATATATGTTGATATGTAGATCTATTTTTTGAATCTATGGATTATTACGTGGAAGTAATATGACAAGACAGAAGTTGATCTGAAATACTGTTTTCTTTTATCTTTGTTTGTCTTACTGCTTCTGTAATCATATGGCGTAAATCGATGACATGGACCTATGATAAGATGTTTTCCTACTTTAAATGATGTTATTTTACTGGATCTATTTGCGCATCAGTTAGGTTACTATATCCTTTGAAGAAGTACTTCTTCAAAGGATAAGAGGTTAATAACATATCAACTAAACATAAACCTTGTACTTCAAAGATGTAACTATATAGTTACGTAAGTACAAATCTAAAACATTGAATTATTTATTTTTCTGAAGTTAACAAATATAAAATAATATTTAAAACCTCATTAGAACAGAGGAAAATAAGGTAAGATAACATAAATATAACATACAGTTATCTTAAATAGGTAATATTTAAAATAATTTACAGAGTAAATTAAAATGTAATAGCTTACAGGAAAATAAATTAACAGAACATAAACATGCTTGATTTACCGAGCTTAATAACCCATTTTATGATATAAGAAATAAAAGAATAAATTATAGTATTATATTGTAATAAAAAAAATATAATTGAAAACAACAGATACATATTTACACCGTTGAGTTAGGGTAAAACCCTAATGTATCAAAACATTACAACAGAAGTATCAAAACAAGTGAGTCTAAGCTCTATATTGATGCCTCTCTACTTTTAAGGGTTAACAGAGAATGGCTTAACAGGCCTTCCATCATTTATACATTTTATACACAAAATCGGAAGCAAAATCAAAATTTAAAAGTTACGGCCTAAGCCGGAAGCTCCGCATAAAGCAAGGGTTTGTCATCAACAAAAACAACGAACCAAGTTAACATAGATAAACCAAAACCACGAGGGTCTTTGCAGGCCATGGTGACCAACCAACAAATGTTCCATAAGGAAATGTACAAGGACGAACTGCCATGGGATAACCAAGGCTTACCCGTGAGCAAGTTGTTGACCCAGCTTTGCACCAACTACGTAAAAGGACAAGGCCGTCACCTGTAAAAACAACCCACGATGTTGTTAAGATTTTATACTTATATTAACAGAGACTTAAAGAAACAGAGATGCGTATAATAGTTCTTACCTGAGATTCAAAGTAACATAACCACCCACAAACAGAAGTGCCACCACCAACACAAGGATAAACAAACCCTTCATCTGTTACAAGAAAGAGGGAGGTTACCAACGCAGCAACAACTAGTGACAGCCAAGAGTTGGAGCGACAAGCCAAGCAGACATAAAAGCATGAGCCGCCACTACTTTCCAACCAAAAATTTCACTCTACAAATAAAACCTAAGACCAAACATATCATGAGATGTGGAGTCACGGCTCTCACTACCGGGTTAAAGAAAAAGAGACTTTTACAGTCTGATAACCATTGATGAGCAAGACGCGAAGGTTAAACCCTAAAGGAAAGCAACCATCCCAGTGAAAGAAATGAACACTCATTTACACCTCTTCTCTATCAACTTTCAGGGAAAGCTTTCGAGGTGCAAGAGGTGAGAAACAAGTTGGGAGACTAATATCTAACCATATGCAGAAATGGCAGGGTGATCAAAACACAGTAGCAGAGCGGCCAAAGGCCCAAAAACGATAGAGGAAATAACAGGACTAGGGTTCGCATTCTCCTTTTATCTTCACAATGCTTGGCCATGATGATTCCACGTACACAATCAAATAATTTTCCATGCTGTAGGTAATCTATAAAGTCCCAACATGCAATCAAACAAAATGATTTTTATTTCAATCATTTGGTGGTTCGAAAGTTCCACATGGTTTTATACTCCCGGAGTCAACCAAGCATTGTATGTTGCAACGTCAAAAGAAAACTTTAGTATCAAGGTTAGGTCATTATAATTATAAATTAATATAACTCATCATGGGCGTGGAAAATTCTATGACCTATCACCTTATGCAAGGAGAGTATGCATTCGATAAATGACTATAACTCTATCAAGGGTTATGCCACTTAATATTATGCAAAAGAAATACATAAATCTTATTTATATTAAGAAACCTTTCTTGCTATATTTATCCTCGTTTTTCCTTGAGTATCTTTTAAAAACTAATAGGTTTTCAAATGAGAGTGTTAATCCTTATAGTATCTATCGTGCTTGTCAATAGATAATTTATGATGATCTTAATAGCAAAACTGGACAATATCTCTCCAAGTATGTTATGTGTAAAAGAGCTTTAGTTCTTCACTACTAACTTAACCCAATCGATAGCAGTATGATAATGTTGATATAATCCTTTTAAGCTTCAAAGCTTTATAAGTTATAATAATAGTATAAAATCTCATAAGCTACTGTGCATTACTTTTCTTATCACAAGAATTTTGTCGTAACGTAAATTGTTTATGGACACAGTTTAAGTAGACCCTTAAACGTAAAACCCCGCCATCTTTAACCTGTGTGTAAGGAAATATTAAAGGAATTTACACATGATGACTTTGGTAAACATTGATAAATATCTAAGAAGTTAGTTCGTAATAAAAATTATAAATTACAAACTAGAGAGAGAGAGAGCAAATGTCGCCAATTACTGTAGGACAGAATCTCTTTTCTTTGGAATCTTTAAAAAGAATAACAAATTAATTGTTTTTACCTCATAAAAGCATTTGAAATTGAAACAACATATATCCTTTTTACTGAGCTATTATTTTGCAACGAACATATATCTGTATGCTTTATGAATATTGACAGGCAGCACCGGATCTTTCTTACCTGTAAATCTGTGAGATCAGGAAAACTTTCTGCGTTAGCTCAAAATCTAAGTAAGCCCCAAATTTCCAAGACAGTTCCACCTTCTTGTCGCAAAGAAAAACAAATAATTAAACTGAAAAATAATTATTCTATAAGATAAACAAAATTGAGTAGATAATTTAGATTATGAATTTGCCAATATGTTAATCAAATAACATATAACTAATTATAGTTGTTAGCAGACTGCATTATTGAATATTATCTGTATTTTCAAAATTTTAAATTTTTCGGTAAATTTGGGGTTTTGACATGTGGTATCAGAGCCCAAGGTTCAAACACTAGGCCTTGATGCAGCCCGACTAGCTTTCATAGAACAGTAAATTAAAATAATATGCTAACATATATATTTTTTTATGTTAAGAACAGAGAATAGCCTTTTTCTGAAGTTTAACAGGCAGGTATGGAAAGGCTGGGGGAGTATGCACAGGAGGAGTCTCCAGATACAGAAACAAGAAATTTGCCCAGAGAACCTATATTAGAAGATGTGATTGCCAACTCCTTAGAGCTGTTACAGACTGTAAAAGATTTAAAAACTGAAATGGATTCTGTAAAGAGGGAGAATGAAAGGATTCTAAAGGCTCAGGAAGAACTGAATCAAATTTTAATGGAAAAATTTCAAACTGAAGGAAGGGGTAGAAGGTTAGAATCTGAAGATGTCAGTCATCAAAGAAAATATAAAAAGATGAAACATGCAAAAACTGAAAGTAGTTCGTTGTCTGAAGGGTTTGGTGAACGACAAAGTTACCATACTACTAGTGACAGTAGTGAAGATGATTTGTATGACAAGAAGAAGAAATACAAACCATATGAGGAAATTTCAGGGGAATTCAAAAAGATAAAACCACCAACTTTTAATGGAGAGACTGAGAAGGGGGAGGAAACAGAGTCCTGGTTGTCCGGGATGAAGAAGTACTTCCAAATATATAATTACTCTAACCAGTTAAAGGATAGGATGGCTATATATAACCTCTCAGGAAAAGTTGACATATGGTGGTAGGACTTGAAGAGAGTCAAGGGTATAAGAGAGAAATAAGTTAATTGGAGTATCTTTAAAAGGTATTTCAAAAAGAAATTACGAGGAAAGAGCTAAAGAGTTTTATGAATTGAAGTTAGGTTCAATGACAATGAAGGATCTGAACAGCAAATTCTTAAGTTTACTTACGTATGTACCCTACCTAGTAGATGAGAAACCAAAAGTACAGCAAGTTCTTAGCTGTATACCGTATCATATTAAATATAGAATTGAATATGATAACCCAAATACTTTGGAGGAAGCTATGAGGAAGGCTAACTTTTGTTTTGAGCAAAATCGGAAGAAAGAAGGCTAAGAAAAATAACAATCAGCCTGAATTTAAGAAGGAATTTGTACCTCACAAAAATTTCAAGAATAATAAGACAAAAAATTATTCTAACAACAAGAATTTCCAGGGAAATAGGAATAGTACTTCCAACAATTTGAATAATTTTAAGGGCAAAGAAACTGCAAATAATCATGGAAATTTTACCAAGAGTTTTGAATGTAAAGAGCCTCTTAAGTGCTAGGAATGTAATGGCCCGCACTATGCTTCAGTCTATCCAAACCGGAAGAAGACTGTTAGCAACATTCATACCGTACAGGAGGAGATGACCGTTGGGGAACTAGCAAGGAGCATGCCCAGAATTAACGCGGCTTTGGAGAACCACCAAGCTGAATATCAGACTTCCATGGTGGAAGTATAAGGTATGATTAATCAGACCCCTATAACCATTTTAATTGATCTAGGAGCTAGTCTCAGTTATATTGCACCTAGATAGTGGAAAAATGTAAGTTGTCTGTTGATAAGTTTGAGAATTCTTGGTTAGTTCAATTAGCCACTGGGGCTAAAAGAAAAATAACCTTTTTTGTGAAAGAATGTGCTTTACTTATGGATGAATTTGAAACTGTAGTTAAACTTAATGGTTTTCCACTTGGCTCATATGATTTGCTGATTGGTATGGACTGGTTAGAACAGCATAAAGTAATTTTAAACTGTTACGATAAAACTTTCACATGCTTAAATAGTGATGAACAACCAGTAAATGTTAAGGGTATTCCTATAAAAACTATGGTAAGGAATATTTATGCTTTACAACTTAAAAGAGCTGTTAGAAAAGGATGTAAAGCTAATGCAGTAACCATTACAGATGAGGAAGGTAAAGCTAAAACAGATAAGTTAAAAATAGAAAATATCCCTATTTTAAAAGAATATATTGATGTATTCCCAGAAGAAATTCCAAGATTACCTCCGAAAAGGGAATTGGATTTCACCATTGAGCTGGTGCCGGGTGCGGTACCTAGCTCAAAGGCCCCTTATCGAATGAACATATTGGAACTTAATGAGTTAAAATCACAATTAAAAGAGTTAATTGATAAAAGTAGATTCGACCTAGTGTGTCTCCTTGGGGGGCACCAGTCATCTTTATTAAAATGTAAGACGAAACTATGCGATTATGCATAGACTACCGTCAGCTAAATAAGATGACTATCAAAAATAGATACCCGTTGCCCTGCATAGATGATATGTTTGATCAACTATGAGGAGCCACGGTGTTTTCGAAGATAGATTTGAGGTCAGGATATCATCAAGTAAGGATTAAAGATGAAGATACATTCAAGACAACCTTTAGAACAAGATATGGACACTACGAATTTGTCATAATGCTATTCGGGATTACTAACGCCCCAGTTGTCTTTATGTGTTTAATGAATAATATAATGCATAAGTATTTAGATAAGTTTGTGGTCGTGTTTATCGACGACATCCTAATCTACTCAAAAACGGAAGAAGAACATAAAGAACACCTAAAAATTGTTTTGTAAGAGTTGCGAGAACATCAACTCTTTGCAAAGTTTAGTAAGTGTGACTTCTTTAAGGATAAAATTCAGTATTTAGGTCACGTAGTGACCAACGAAGGAATTTCTGTAGATCCTGAAAAGATACAGGCAATTGAAGATTGGATGATTCCTAAAGATGTGACAGATGTTAGGTCGTTTATGGGAATTACCGGTTATTACCGGAGGTTCATTGAAGGCTTTTCAAGGATAGCAAATCCAATAACTTCCTTGCAAAAGAAAGGAAAGAAGTTTGACTGGAACCCGAAATGTGAAGAAAGTTTTAAGAAGTTAAAAACTTTATTGACTAGCGCACCTATTCTAAGAATAGCAGATCCTAACAAAGAATTCGTAGTGTCTACTTATGCATGTAATGATGGATTAGGCTGTGTTCTGACTCAAGAAGGGCATGTTATTGCCTATGAGTCTAGAAAGTTAAAAATTCACAAAAATAATTGCGCAACATATGATCTGGAACTAGTCGTTGTAATACATGCCTTAAAAATGTGGCGACATCACCTAATTGGCAGGAAATTTATTTTAATGACTGATAATAAAGGATTGAAATATCTTCTAGATCAGCCTTATTTAAATGCTAGACAAGCTAGGTGGTTAGATTTCTTAACCGAGTATGATTTTGAAATCCAACATATAAAGGGTAAGGAAAATAAGGTGGCTGATGCACTAAGTAGAAATGCAACGCTGAACTTTACAACAACAATCAGCACTTACGTTTCAGACTTAAATGAACAGCTTAAAGAAGGGGTAAAACAAGATGAAATTTATTAGAAATTGCAAACTACAGCTAAGCAAGAACCTACATAAAGCTTAATAAAAGGTTACAGTTTAAATGAAAATGTTTTTTTACTATATAAAGATAAACTATATGTACCTAATGTACCTAAGGTTAAGCTGTTAATTCTGGATGAAATCCATAAAACACCATATTTAGGTCACCCAGGTTATCAAAAGACTATAACCATGCTAAGAAAAGAGTATTTTTGGCCAAATATGAAAACTGAAGTAGCTGAATATATTGCAAGGTGTTTAGAATGTCAATAGGTAAAAACCGAACACCAATACCCAGCTGGTTTGCTACATCCTTTACCTATTCCTAGATGGAAATGGGAAGTGATTAGTCTAGATTTTATTACTGGACTGCCTAGAAATCAAAATCAGAATGACTCTATTATGGTGTTGGTTGATAAGTTAAGCAAGGCAGATCATTTTATACCTGTTAAAACTACTTATAAGGCTTCCAATATAGCTAATATTTTTCTAAAGCAGATTTTTCGATTACATGGAGTACCAAAAGTCATAATCTCAGATAGAGATCCTAAGTTTATGGGAAACTTTTGGAAGTCCTTGTTTAAAGTATTAAATACAATATTGAATTTCAGTACTTCCTTCCATCCTCAAACAGATGGACAAACTGAAAGAGTAAACCAGATACTGGAAGATTTATTGAGAATGTATGTGAAAGATCAGCCAGGTAAGTGGGAGGACTATTTACATCTAGTAGAGTTTGTGTATAATAATTATCAGACATCAGCTAGATTTATTCCATTTGAAATTTTATATGGATGAAAATTTAACACTCCTATCTCTTGGAATAATCCAGTAGATAGATTGGTGTTGGGTCCAGAATTGTTGAAAGAAATGGAGAAAATTATGAAACAAGTGCAGGGAAATCTGAAAGTGGCATAGGATCGGCAGAAAAGTCAAGCAGACTTGAAAAGAAATCCAAAGGAGTTCTAGGTAGGTGAACATGTGTTCATCAAGGTAAGGCCCAAGAAGAGCTCTCTAAGACTGGGGAGTTGTGCAAAGTTGGCACCTCGTTACTATGGTCCATTTGAAATTTTTTCTAGGATTGGTCAAGTAGCTTATCAATTAGCATTACCACCTAACTTAAGAGTACATAATGTTTTTCACATTTCTGTTTTAAAGAAATATGTTCATGATGCTACTCATGTGTTTAATTGGAATGTTGTATAGGTGGAACCAAAAGGAGAATTTCTGGTGGAACCAGACTGTATCCTCGGGAGGAGGGAAATTACACTTCAGAACCGCACCATTGGACAAGTGAAGGCGCAATGGAAGCACCTTAGTCCTGAAGAAGCCACCTGGGAATTGGAAATTAAGATGCGATAAGCATATCCAATTCTGTTCCAGGGGAATTTGGAGGATGAAAAATAAATAACATTGAGGACGATGTTATATTTTAAGGGGGTGTGTATGTCACATGCCCCAATTTTGTAAAATAATGTTATTTGTTTTGAATTGATTCCCAAGACATTATGTTAAATTTAATGCCAAGTTGGAACTGATGACTCAGAAGAGTCAAAAGATGTGGAATGTAATTCTAAATATTTTATTTTTAAATAAATAAAAGTGGAGACAACAGCTTGGGAGAGCTGTTAAAAAGAGTGTTATTGGTCAAGTTGGTGGAAGGAACTAGGTGGAGAGCAAAAATACAAGTGGCAGCATCCTCAAACACTTCCTAGGTTGCAGGTAGCAACTTCCCTATATTTGGGGTCATGATCCCCCAAGAAAGTGGGATCAGAGCAGGTGGCTCAATTAATGACAACTAACCCAAAAAGACCTAGGCAATCTTATAAAAATGCCCAATGTAGAGAGCTCAGGCTGCTCATAATCCAGGAGAAGAATCATTCAGGGGAAATGCACTTCAAGGAATTCATTGGAAAAAGGGAAACTGTAAGGAAGGTGTTTTGAGGGGTAAACTGTAGGAACTTGATCTAATATAGATTTTTAGCTAAGAGATCTGACTGTTGCGCTCAGGGTTGGTATTGATTCTAAGGACTAGTACTTTGGTTATTGCTCCACCTAGTTCCATCCAGGGAGACCAGAGCGGGCTCGGGGGTCCTGAGGAGTCTTTGTTGTAGTGCTCTCCAAGAGTTGGTAGGGAGGAACGGCCTCCCATTGCTATTGTCATCCATCTTTAAGAACAGGTTCTGCTATCTTTTAATTTCTATGTTAAAGTTATAACTGTGTGTGAGTAAATGATGCATGTTCAGGATATGATGTAAACTTAGAGTATAGAATATCTTAGCTTGTTTAATAATAAATTTGCTCTTAATGAAAATAAATCCTACCTGTGTTTTTCTCCATCTGGAGTAATCTAGATCGTACTCTAGCACATGTGGTGTATTTAAATGAACGAAGTATGAAGTAAATTTAAAACAAAATGTTAGCCATGAATATTAGAATGTTTTCTTTCATTAGATATTTGTTTATCAGAAGAAATATTATTCTGTACATAGAGTAGTGTTAGATCTAGACTGTGTATGTCAGAATATTATAAAAGGAAAGGAAGCCATATCATTATACTAACAGTAGTATGTTCTGGTAGACGAAACAGTCTTCTATACAGTATTTACTTCTGTAATCATTATAGCTATATTGAAATAAAAGGAAAAGAAGATAATAGTTAAAATGTGTAGTATTAGGTTAAATAAAAATGTCTTTTCAGCTTTGTAGTTCATTTCTTTCCCTAATTAGGATAACTACTGTATTTGTAGCAACCAAACTGTGAGTAGGGATGGAAACCTTGATTTAATTCTAAAGATAAAACTAATTGGTTTAAGATTGTTAGCTAGGTGATTTCATTTATGACTGCTGATGTAAATAATTTATTCATCTTATCTAACTAAACTTATGCAAGTTCTACAGTTATTAACCTGTCTTTTAAGGATTTTAAACAAATACTACTATTTCTTTAGAGAAAGCAATTCAGTTAATTTGTTATTACCCTTATTTAATAATTTCTAATGTTATAATTTGAATGGGTTAATATAGATACGGAAAGAATTCTTATAAATTATTTAGTATAGAAAACCTAAGAGTATAAAAATAAAATATTTTCTCATCTGTACACTTTATAAATAGACTAAGTATAAAGATAATGTATATAATTATAGAAACAATATTTACTTATAAGTAAAATAACATTCTTTTAACATTATAATAACATATCAAAACATAAACCTTGTACTTCAAAGATGTAACTATATAGTTATGTAAGTACAAATCTAAAACATTGAATTATTTATTTTTCTAAAGTTAACAAATATAAAATAATATTTAAAACTTCATTAGAACAGAGGAAAATAAGGTAAGATAACATAAATTGTTGGAATATAATCCATCGGGATTATACGTTATTGTAAATATTGGGAATATGAAGAGACTCTCGGATGTGTGATCCCAAGAGTCATCATAGATGTATAAATAAAGGAATTCTATGGAGAAATAATATGAATTCTGCAGTTATTCCACCTAACAGTGGTATCAGAGGGTGATGCAGTGAAATGTGCAGCCTATTTGAGAAACAGAAGTCCCTCAAATGCTCTTGATAACAAGACTCCACATGAAATGTGGTTTGGCCATCTCCCTTTAGTCAGGCATCTCAGATTTTTTGGTTCCACATGTTATGCCTTGATTCCAAAGGAGCAAAGAAACAAGCTTGGTGCTCGAAGCAGAAAATGCATTTTCCTGGGATACGAAGAAAAATCCTAGGCATATCGTCTGTATGATGAGGTAAACAAGAAGTTTGTTAATTCCAGAGATGTCATTTTTCTTGAGACTAATAAAAATGACTAGTCCATTGAGAGACAGCTTGATCGTTTGGAAAAATATCCTCATCCAAATAAATATTCTAAAAATGAATATGAAATTCCAAACCTTGAAGGGGGGATTCCTATTCTGGATCAACCTTTGGAATTTCCATATGAAGCACCAACTCTCCCGCATGAAGAAGTTCCTGCTACTTCACCTAAACAAGAGATTCAACTGGATGATGTGATTGAGAGACTTGGAAGACTCAACCTTGAAGGAAATGAAGCACCACCAGCTGATCAACCAAGACCATCACAGAAGATTCCTAAATGGGCCACAAAGACACTTGAAAGTGTCCATCCAGATGAAGTTGGAAAGACGGGAACGAGAAGTTCAAAAACACATGAAGATGGAGGAGAAGCAGATAATTCAGGTGATGACATGGATGTATCATTTGATTGTGAATTTAATTTATCTGCTAACTTTGAAGAAGCTTCTACTCGAGTTGAGTGGAAAGAAGCTATGCAGAATGAGTATGATGCACTCATGAAGAATGGAACTTGGAAGTTGGTTGACCCTCCAATTGGAGCCAAACCAATTGGCTGCAAGTGGGTGTACAAGAACAAATACAAATCAGATGGCTCACTTGACAAGCACAAAGTGAGGCTTGTAGCAAAAGGCTATGCACAGAAGGAAGGAATTGACTATGAAGAAACATTTTCTCCTACAACAAAATGGGCTACCATCCGTACCTTACTCTCTTTAGATGCTCAGAATGGGTGGAAAGTTCATCAGATGGATGTGAAGACTGCTTTCTTGAATGGAGACTTGAAAGAGAATGTCTTCATGTCTCAGCCAGAAGGCTTTGTTGTGAAAGGAAAAGAACAAAAGGTATGCAAGCTTGTCAAATCCTTGTATGGCCCAAAACAAGCGCCTCGCGCATGGTATGAAAAATTAACCAAGCATCTTTTGAAGTTAAATTTTGAACATTTTGATCTTGATGATGCAACACTCTTTATAAAGAAAGTTGGAAGATCTGTTGTGTATCTTTTGGTGTACGTAGATGATCTTTTGATGACAGGGAACAATGAGAGCTATATAGCATCCATAAAGAAAGATTTGAAAAAGATCTTTGAAATGAAAGATATGGGACATCTCCACTATTACTTAGGAATTGAAGTCACTCAACATCCTAAGTACATATTCCTATCTCAGAAAAAATATGTTGGAGAACTATTAGACAAATTTTGCATGACAGAATGCAACCCTATCTCTACTCCAATGGAACAGAAAATGAAGCTCACATCAAGCGAAGGAAAAGAATTTGAGGATGCGACCAAGTATCGACAACTTGTAGGAAGACTTATCTACCCTACAACAACTAGACCGGATATTTCTTATGTTGTTAGCATACTTTCAAGGTTCATGCATAAACCTTGTGAAGGACACTGGTCAGCTGCAAAAAGAGTTTTAAGATACTTGAAGGGAACTCAAGACGTTGGACTCAAGTACTCTAAGGTGGATGGATTCAAACTTATTGGGTACTTAGGTTCAGATTTTGATGGCGATAAGGAGACAGGAGTATTAACTTCTGGATACACTATGAGTCTTGGATCAGCAGCTGTCTCATGGAGATCACACAAACAGTCAGTTCCCTCAAATTCAACAATAGAAGCAGAATATGTGGATGCAGCTGAAGCAATGAAAGAAATAGTATGGCTCAGGAAGATAATTTAAGATTTGCAAGAAAAACAAGAGAACTCCACTCCATTATTGATCGACAATACTTCTGCAATCAAGCTGGCTAAGAATACTAGATTCCATGATCGAACCAAACACATCAACACAAAGTATCATTTGATTTGACATCATGTAGAGGCCAAGACAGTCCATCTTCGACATTGTTTCACAAATGATCAAGTTGCAGACATATTCACCAAAGCACTTGGACGAGAAAAGTTTGAAAGATTCAGAAACATGCTCGGACTTACTAACACCCCTTCGGATTAAAGGGGTGATTGTTGGAATATAATCCGTCGGGATTATACATTATTGTAAATATTGGGAATATGAAGAGACTCTCGGATGTGTGATCCCAAGAGCCATCATAGATGTATAAATAAAGGCATTCTATGGAAAAATTATATGAATTCTAGAGTTATTCCACCTAACATAAATATAACATACAGTTATCTTAAACAAGCAATATTTAAAATAATTTACAGAGTAAATTCAAATGTAATAGCTTACAGGAAAATAAATTAATAGAACATAAACATGCTTGATTTACCAAGATTAATAACCCGTTTTACGATATAAGAAATAACAGAATAAATTATAGTATTATATTGTAATAAAAAAAAGATAATTTAAAACAACAGATACATCTTTACACCACTGAGTTAGGGTAAAACCCTAATGTATCAAAAAATTACAATAGAAGTATCAAAACAAGTGAGTCTAAGCTCTATATTGATGCCTCTTTGCTTTTAAGGGTTAACAGAGAATGGCTTAACATGCCTTCCATAATTTATACATTTTATACACAAAACTAGAAGCAAAATCAAAATTTACAAGTTACAGCCTAAGCCGGAAGCCCCACATAAAGCAAGGGTTTGTCATCAACAAAAACAGCGAACCAAGTTAACCCAGATAAACCAAAACCATGAGGGTGTTTGTAGGCCACTGTGACCAACCAACAAATGTTCCATAAGGAACTGTACAAGGACAAACTGCCATGGGATAACCAAGGCTTACCCGTGAGCAAGTTGTTGACCCAGCTTTGCCACAACTGCATAGAAGGACAAGGACGTCACCTGTAAAAACAACCCATGATGTTGTTAATATTTTAAACTTATATTAATAGAGACTTAAAGAAACAGAGATGCAGATAATAGTTCTTACATGAGCTTCAAAGTAATGTAACCACCCACAAATAGAAGTGCCACCACCAACACAAGGATAAACAAACCCTTCATTTGTTACAAGAAAGAGGGAGGTTAGCAATGCAGCAACAACCAGTGACAGCCAAGAGTTGGAGTGACAAGCCAAGCAGACATAAAAGCATGAGCTGCCACTACTTTCCAAACAAAAAGTTCACTCTGCTAAGAAACCCTAAGACCAAACAGATCATGAGATGTGGAGTCACGGCTCTCACTACCGAGTTAAAAAAAAAGGTACTTTTACAGTCTGATAACCCTTGATGAGCAAGCCAAGAAGGTTAAAACCTAAAGGAAAGAAACCATCCCAGTGCAAGCAGTGAATGCTCTTTTACAGCTCTTATCTATCAACTTTCAGGGCAATATTTTGAGGTGCAAGAGGTGAGAAACAAGTTGGGAGACTAATATCTAACAAGATGCGGAAAAGACAGGGCGGTCAAAACACAGTAGCAGAGCAGCCGAAGGCCCAAAAACGACAAAGGAAATAACAAGACTAGGGTTCACATTCTCCTTTTATCTTCACAAAGCTTGGCCACAATGATTCCATGTACACAATCAAATAATTTTCCATGCTGTGGGTAATCTATAAATTCCCAACATGCAATCAAACAAAATGATTTCTATTTCAATCATTTGTTGGTTCGAAAGTTCCACAAGGTTTTATACTCTCGGAGTCAACTAATCATTGTACACTGCAACGCCAAAAGAAAACTTTAGTATCAAGGTTAGGTCATTATAATTATAAATTAATATAACTCATCATGGGTGTGGAAAATTCTATGACCTATCACCTTATGCAAGCAGAGTATGCATTCGATAAATGACTATAACTCTATCAAGGGTTATGCCACTTAATATTATACAAAAGAAATACATAATTCTTATTTATATTAAGAAACCTTTCTTGCTTGCTTTATCCTCGTTTTGCCTTGAGTATCTTTTAAAAACTAATAGGTTTGCAAATGAGAGTTTTAAGCCTTATAGTATCTATCGGGCTTGTCAATATATAATTTATGATGATCTTAATAGCAAAACTGGACAATATCTCTCCAAGTATGTTATGTCTAAAAGAGCTTTAGTTCTTCACTACTGACTTAACCCAATCAATAGTAGTATGATAATGTTGATATAATCCTTTTAAGCTTCAAAGCTTTATAAGTTAGAATAATAGTATAAAATCTCATAAACTACTGTGCATTACTTTTCTTATCACAAGAATTTTGTCGTAACGTAAATTGTTTATGGACATAGTTTAAGTAGACCCTTAAACGTAAAACCATGCCATCTTTAACCTATGTGTAAGGAAAGATTAAAGGAGTTTACACATGATGACTTTGGTAAACATTGATAAATATCTAAGAAGTTAGTTCGCAATAAAAATTATAAATTACAAACTAGAGAGAGAGAGAGAAATTGTCGCCAATTACTATAGGACAGAATCTCTTTTCTTTGGCATCTTTAAAAAGAATAACAAACTAATTGCTTTTACCTCATAAAAGCATTTGAAATTGAAACAGGATATATTCTTTTTACTGAGCTATTATTTTGCAACAAACATATATCTGCATGCTTTATGAATATTGACAGGAAGCACCGGATCTTTCTTACCTATAAAACTGTGAGATTAGGAAAACTTTCTACGTTAGCTCAAAATCTAAGTAAGCCCTAGATTTCCAAGACAGTTCCACCTTCTTGTCGCAAAGAAAAACAAATCATTAAACTAAAAACGAATTATTCTATAAGATAAACATAATCGAGTAGATAATTCAGATTATGAATTTACCAATATGTTAATCAAATAACATATAACTAATTATAGTTGTTAGCATACTGTATTATTGAATATTATCTGTATTTTCAAAATTTTAAATTTTTCGGTAAATTTGGGGTTTTGACAGAGAGAAGATTGAGGAGCAGAAAAATCAAAGAATACCTAGTGCAATGGAAGGATCTACCAAGTGAAGATACCACATGGGAAGAGCAGAATATTTTGAAGCATCCAAATCTGAAATTACTTGAGGACAAGCAATATTGGGTGGGGAGGACTATAATGTCCCCATTCAAATAATTGCATAGCAGGAAAATTCCATCAATCCTACTAGTTCCCTAGGTTCGGTGGAAACATTGGGAAGTTAATAAGGGAGCTAATAAATGGTGTTTATAAATTAGAAGGAATAATATCTATTTAATGGATTTAATTAAATGAATGCAAGTGAAAAATTAAATGGCTATGGAGAATAGATACACATAGAGACTATGGGGCCCACTCAAGCTAGAATTCCTATGTTAAATGGCATCCTCCTCTTGCAATCTTGAATATATGGGAAGCATAATGTTTTTGGATGGATCATAAGGTTAATATACTTTTCCATATACTTAATAGGTCTAATTTTGTATGAATTTTAACTTACATGGGGAGAGGAAGAGCCAAATGGGAGTTTCATGGACACTTGGCTAGATTCCCCTTACATTTATGACATCTATGACACCAATGATGAAGATTCCATGATAGTAATGAAACAAGTCAGATATGAAGGCTGACATGTCAGGCATGAATAGAGCATCTTATAGGGTGCTCATGGGAGTTGGAGAAGGCAAAGAGGCTCCTACTCGAATTTGGGAGAAGAGGAAAGGTGAAAAGAGAGGCCACATGACATAGCATGAGAAGCCACACCAATTTGACTTGGATTCGGTTTATGGATAGATTTGGAACCTTATAAGACCAATAATTTTTGTAAAATTCATGGATCAGCCATGAGAAGGCCATTTTGATCATTTGTGAAAATTGTTATTGTGAAGAGAGAGAGCTAGTGGATGACTAGTTCATGCCTTAGCCAATTTCGAGGGTCAAAGATTCCCATCCTAGTTGGTGTTTGGAGAGGCCACTCAGGTATTTCAAGGAGATTAAATGGAGTCATAAGTTACAGGTTCAAGATAAAACAGCTCCTAGACATATCAAGTTCATCTTGTTCTTCCTTTCATCTCAAGTTTTTTCACCATATTTCAGCTCTATGGAGTGAGGTGCACTTGGTGAGCTATTCATCTCTTTGAGGGAGATTATATTGCTCCAATATTTTGTATTCTGATGTAAATTATATAAAATTTAATTTCATAAATCTCTCAGTTCTAAATGCCAATAAATATCATGTATTATTGCTCAATAATGAAGACACAATGCCATTTCCCCACTACCTTGTTGTAAACTCTTGTAATCTTGATGGATTCGAATGGATCTATAAAATATTAATTATTTATTAATGAATGGAATGTAATTAAATTATATGATGGGTTTCATGTTTAGTAACTGAGAATTTGTGGCAGTTGGGTTGAATTTCGTAGCGATTGGAGCAAACTACACCTCATTTCCCGAAGGGTCCAAAACTAGATTTTTATATCTGATTGAAAGAAGTGATAACAGTCATTGGAGGTCGATTGGTTATGCATATGAATCTCTGATAATGTATTATACACATAACCTTATTCAATTTAATAATTTTAGTGGGTTTCTTCACATTTTGGAAGCCATTTTTACCACTTACCCTAGGGGGATTTGTGCCCAAAATTGCCAATAAAATCATCTATCTGGTTCAGAATTTAGTACAGACTTGCAGTAGTGATTGGAGGGCCATAATACATCCCTGAAAATAATAATTAAGTTATTATATAATTCATACACCTTCTCTAAATATTTTTGAGCAATTGGGCTGATTTGGATACGAAGACACTAAAATTAGTCCAAAGCCAAAATTGTGAAAAAATTGGAAAATTTGGCATTCTGGTAAAAAAATTTAAAAAGGGACATTAAAATTGGTATAAGAGCATGGTCTTGGAACCTGATGGTGTTAAAAAGGATTCAAATAAATAAACCACCACCTTTAGAATTTGAATTGGAAGTTGCTCCGCGTGTAGAAGAAGAACTAGAAGAAGAAAAAAGGTACCTTTGACTAAAGCTATGGCTCATGAGGGAGAAGACTACACTAAGGAGAAAATGGAGTATCTCAAACTTATGAAACCCTTGTTTGAAGAAATATTCAAGTACATGACCCAACATATGGCAAAAGGATTCAAATAGATGGCCAATCAAATGGGAAGCAAAGGGATAATAGGAGATGGTGGTAGTTCACAATCACTTGAAAAGAAGACAATGAGTGAGCACATTTTCTCACGAACGGGACCTCATAATAGACCCCATGAATTTCAGAGAACACCAAGGCCTACTGCACCTAAATTTCTTATTCCCAAAGAAGAGACTAACATTCAATTTGAAATTGATACCATAACAAAAGAATGGGATAAATTGGATGAAGAGTGTAGGAGAAGTATAACATTTGAGCATTACTTCACCATGGAAAACAAACTCAAAAAGAAGGAGGACAATAAGCCTCTACACCAAAACAAAGAATTGAATTGTGCCATAGGTAAAGTGCCACTTCCTACTTTTTATGGTTCATCTCAAAGTTTTGCTAACACTTGGGTACAAAAATTTGATGTGTATTTTCAGTTGAATCCAATGGTGGAAGAAGATGCTTTAAAAATGGATATTTTGCACTTGGATGGAGATTCCAATGAATGGTGGTTCTGTGACCTGAAAACCTTGGGACATGATTATTTTAAAACATATTGGAATTTGTTGACAAGGTATTAGAAAGGTTTGAGAAAAGAGATCCAAAATTGTCTTTCAAAGAACTAGCACAATTGAAGCATGTAGGGACTCCTATTGAGTATATGTTGGAATTCCAAAGATTATCAGTTAAGGTGGATAATTTATATATGGGAAGGCTAGTATTTTTGTTCATTGAATTTTTGGTAGAGCCCTTAACATTTTTGGTCAAATCCTACAAGCCTACTAACTTAAATGATGCAATGAGCTTGACTAGAGATCTTCAAAATGTGCTTCCTAGAACAAGATTTCCTCCCAAGCCTAAATTCAGATTTGAAAGAAAGCATTGGAAAAAGAATACACCTGATAATAATTTTTGGCAAAGAGATACATCTGAAAATAATAATAAAGAAGGACAAAATAGGGATGAACTTCGAAGTAAAATATTGTGCTTCACATGCTTCCAACCATGGACACCGGGGCATAAATGTGCTAAAGAAAAAGCTCAATACATAGAAGTATTTTCTGATAATGATGAGTCTGAAGGGGGTATGGATGAAGAAGAGAACATTTCATATCAATAGGAGGAATATGAGACAACATCTGAAGAAGAAAAACAAGAAGAAAATCAGCCTTCACCAAACAAAGCAAGAATGGCAGTACTTTCAGCAATGCGTCGCTATCACACTATTCGATTGAAGGGTGTGGTATTGGGACAAAGAGATTCAGTTTTGGTAGATGGAGGAGCTACACATAATTTCATAGATGCAGATATGGTCGAGAAAATAAATATACCAAGTGAACCATTCGATGGCTTCACAGTTTTCATTCCAGGTCACAACACAATGCAATGCAACACATGGGTTCCAAAGTTGCAAGTCACCATAGGTAACTATACTTTTGTTGATATTTTTTATGTGGTTGCTGTTGCCGGTAATAATGTAGTATTGGGAGTGCAATGGTTGTATTTTATAGGAGAGCATTCAGTAAATTATTAAATTCCTAAAATGAAATTCAAAATTCAATAGGTGTACTAAGGGTTGTGAGAGGGAAGCACACTTACCCAAAACAGGTAGTAAATTGCAATAGTATGAGATCTATATTGAGGCATGGTGATATAGAATGGGCTGGTGAATGTTATATCACCTCTCTCAATCCAAAAATTAGAGTTGTTAAACACCCAAAGGAGATAGAGACACTTTTGCACAAATATGAAAAAGTTTTCAGAGATCTTCCACATGGTAGACCACTTGATAGGGGGGTTGAGCATAACATTGTTTTTGAGGAGGGTACTTCACCCATTCAGATACCACCTTATAGAAATCCCAATAAGTTTATATATGAGATTGAGAAGGCCATTCAAGAACTCTTAGAGTTGGGACTCATTAGACCAAGCTCTAGCCCTTATGCGTCTTAAATAGTGTTGGTAAAGAAAAAAATGGAACTTTGAGGATGTGTATAGACTTTAGAGATTTGAACAACAAGACCATCAAGAATAGATATCCTATTCCTAAGATTTATGAGCTCGTGGATGAGCTATTTGGAGCTAACTACTTTTCCAAAATTGACCTTAGATTTGGTTATCACCAAATTCGGATGAAGGAGGAAGATGTGCAAAAGACTGCTTTTCGATGTCATTATGGTCACTTTATAACTATCCCAACCATCTCAACCATCCCAACCTTCGAAACCACTCTATTTCCCAAAGTATAAATACAAGCCTTGGGGTGGGGGCTAATCAATCAATTTTAGAGAGCAAAGTTATGCTGGTGGTAAATCTTCAGAATCTTGGAGCAGTAGAACTCAAAATCCTTTGGTTGCAGAGGAGTCCTTGTCTCAAAAGTTGGGTTGTACTCTTATCTTATTCATCGATTGTTAATAAAGAGAATTCTTCTTCCAATATTGTATTGTGTTTATTTCATGTATATTGGTTAATCAATATGTTTTTTATATGATCAATATGCTTTTCATCTAGCCTATGATATATATATGCATGAGATATTACTTGAAGGATTTACTCTTTGCACGTGAAAAGGTGCATCCCTAGAAGCTTTGAAGAGGATTGGAGTGAGAGAAGATCAAGCTTGGATCAACCGTCATTAATCAAGTAAGTCAATATTTTCTTCCTATTCCCTTTCCATTCTCTGTAAAAAGCTGATTGTTTGCAAGTTAGTAGAAAGTTGGTAACCCCAAACCCTAGGTTACAAGGGTGCTTTATCCTGAACAAATGAACTGGTGACTCCACTGGGAAGTCCAACCTTTTGTGGGTTATTCTTGTAGGTACTTTACCAGTCTTTTCTTTGATTCTGAGTGTGGTCTTTTTACCTTCCCTTTGACTTGCAGTATAGTGTGTCCAGAGACTTTTACTATTTTTTCTTTGAAAAACTTTTTGTTGTATACATGGGTTGTTTTTATACACAGATGGATATAGCCACTTGTATACGTGGGTTGCTCTATAATACAGTCACGTATGGTACGTGGGTTGCTCTATAAGACAGTCGCGTATATCCTGTAGCAGCATAAAATTTTAGGGAGGGTTGCTTGTCCCTGTCTTGTTTGATTTTTGTCTGATTAGGGGTCTTCTGCTGTTGGCATGACTCTGTGAGTCTAAAAGTCCTGTATACCATTCTTTGTGCTTTTCTTAAAGCACTTTGAGTTTTCTTGTTTGAAACTTCTTTCATCTATCATTTTGAGGTTGGTCCTCCCGCTTGGGTCATAATTTCAGTGTTGTGTGTCTGAGTCAGTGATCAAGACTTTAGCTACCTTAAACTCTGTATTTCCTTTGTGTGGTATCAATTTGTCACTTGTTCTTTAGTAAATTCAGTGGATTTTATTCATTGGTTCTTCCCAAGTTAGGTATTTACCAAGCTTCCTTCCTACATGGTTGAAGTTGGTTTTTGTATGTCCTCTATACTTCATTTTTGCTTTCTATATGTTCTGATTATTCAATCTTGCTTAAAAAATCTTTTGCATTTAGGTGCATTATAGTTTTTGAAAAAATTGAAAAGTGAAGAAAAACATTTTATGCTTTTGCATTTAGTTGCACTTAGTACTTTCCTTTTCAGCATTTTCAAATAAAATTTCAAAAATTATAAAAAGTCTTAATTTTCCGACACTTAGTTTCATTTTCGTTAGCTTCTATTTACAAAAAAAAACAACAACAAAAGAAATTCGGTTTAACCAATTGCAATTTGCTTTTGAATTTTCTTTTATACATCATTTTACTTTTTCTTATTGAGTCTATAATATCACAGTCTTTCACACCATTTACCTTCTGACTAAGAACATCCCTTAAAATGAACGATATAATTTAAAATTTATTAGTAAGTTTTATTTTATAGGGTCATACACCAACTAGCTTAGGCTATACTTGTGGAATAGGAAGTTTAAACTCTCCACAAGTGTTTAAATTCAGACATAATTAGCCAATCAATAAATAAAACCTTTTCTATGTTGATTGTATCTGGGAATCTCCTCTCAAATGGGAGTTAAGCAAAAGGCCATGTGGAGGCTTGGACTGAGTAGATAACCCTTTGATTCCTTGTCAAAGTGTATACCAAGGTTTTTGCGCATCTGGGGATTCTGTCTTAGACAAGATTTCGGGCTTTACTACCCTGCCCATGCTTATGAACCAGGCTTGCGACTGTCCCCCCAGAATATTGATATAGTTAAGGTAGCCTTTAGTTTCTTTGACATATAGGCTTTATACACATGTACACTGAAAGGCTATTTTCGGTTGACCTTGGACGGGCTTGGAAGGTAACCCTTGTAGAAAGTGTCGGAGGGTGGTGGGTGATTCCTCCGCTTGTTCCTAAGAACATCTTCAAGGACGCCAAGTAACTGTCTCTCAGCTTTATTCTGGAAAGCATATCTTATACCCCTTGTGTTTGTTATGACTTTAGGAAACTTTGTAGTCATTTATCTATGATTTGTTTGTGTTTAGTCAACCTTAGGGTGTGAAGAGTCAAATTTTCAATCATGGATGACCTACCTCTCAGAAGGTCAAGAAGGTTGCAAAACCTTCCTATGCTTGTTATAGTGGAACCTCCACCGCCCCCTCAAAGGTGGAGATTAGACATAGAAGGCTCTTTCAAACCAGCAGGAATTAGTGAAGTTCTGGGTGAACTAGAACTTAGGAAAACCTAGGTTGATATAACCATAGTAGAGATAGAAGACTTGCAGACTGATGAGTTTGCAAGAAAATTTAATTCACCTCTTACTGACCTAAACGATCCAGTGATCATCCAGGTTCATCCTTTCAATTCACCTGTGATTGGTGTTCCTATGGGTAGACTAATGTCTAGTGCAAGAGAAAGTCCTTCTACCTCCACCTCAGCCACTACGGCTAAAGGAGTACCACCTCCCTCAATTGGTGCCCCTAGAAAAAATATACCTACTACTCCTTTAACTCCAGCTAGTTGGGTGTTTCAACCATCGGCTTCAGCAAATGTAGTAGGCACTTCTTGTGGGGTGGTCATTGGGATCCCTAGTGTGCCTTCTACTTCAAGTTCTTTTTCACACACTACTCAGAGTGGTCCAGATGGATCCTCTTCATTTGTCCAAGGTTTCCCTTGGAATGGGGGGCACATTCCCCCATCCGCCCCATATGTAGGTCCAACACCTGCATATGTAGGAGTGCAGTTCAGAAACACTAACCCTTATTGTCAAGGTTTCCAAACGCCAGTTTCAACTCCCTTCACAAGCTCTCCTTGTTTTGCTTTCTAGAAGAGGGATACCGGCTCCTATTTTCCAAACTCCAGTTTCAACTAGGGCAGCTCGAACCTCATACACTGCACCACATAGTCCACTGGCTTATGGGTGGAATCATTTCCAAAGCAATCCAACTACTTCGCAACCGGTAGTTGGGGATAACCCTGCCTTCACATTTGGGAACCTGGGGGAAAGTCCTTCTACTTCCCTAGCTGGTACTTTTCATGCTCCGGTCAGGCCCAAGCTTCCTTTCTTGGCAACTTTGAATTTGCCATATTTTTCCAAGATAATGAATGATCCGATGAGACATAATGCCTCTTGGCCACCTGTTCCTACCAAGATACTCTCAAATATCTCAAAATTTGAAGGCAAAGTTGGTGAAGACCCAGGGGCTCATATCACCACTTTTCAGTTGTGGTTCTCATCCAACTCACTGAACGATGACACCGTTCAGTTGAGATTGTTCCAAAGAACTCTTACTAATGCCATAGAAAAGTGGTACATTGAACTACCCTCTACTGCATTTGGTAGTCTTTGGGACTTAGCCAATGTGTTCCTCAACCATTTCCAACTTCATGTCTGGTATGATGCCAGGATAGACTTATTGTCCACCTTTCAGCAGGACAAAGCCACTCATAATTCGAATCACATCCAAGAGTGGATAAGGCGCAAGAGGCTCATTAAGGCCACTATCCCTCCCGATTTTTTACTAGAATGGTTCCTTAAGTCCTTATTGCCATATATATCTAAGGACGTATCCACTTCGGGAGTAACTAATGAGGAAGAGGCTATCCTCAGGGCCGAGCAGTTAGATTTGATATATTCTTAGTCTAGGATTCTATATGAAATAATCCCTGATGCACCGAGACTAACCCATAGTGTTGAAAAACCTAAGCCTGGACCCCATGTCGATGGTGTGGTTGGTTCAGTGAAATCTCCCACTGTGGAGTCTTTGGCTAAACAACTCCATGAGTTGTCCATCAAACAATCTATGGCAGAGGCAGTAAAGGATTTCCCCTAATCCCAGAATGCAAATGTTTTCACACAATCCTCCCAAAAGGGCAATCAGTAACCCGGTGGGAAAAAGAAAAAGGGGAAGAAAGGTGAGGGAAACCAAAACAAGCCAAAACCCACAAACAATGCTGATGGGGGGGGAAGAGAAGAAAAAGGTGAAATTTCCATGTAAGTTGTGCCAAGAAGATAACCTAACCCATCAATGTCCCATTATGGACCAAGCTCAGAAGCTACTCAAAATCCAGCAACCGGCTGTCCAAAAGGATCCTTTTCCCCAAGGATAGAATTTTGTTTCAGCTTCAAATGTAGCAGGGGGCACCCCAAATTACCCTAACCCAAATTATATCAACATGGTTTGATCCTAGACATTACTGGAGACCAGGAAAAATAACTATGAGACGAAGGCTTGATAGAAGGGTAAGTCTATAGGTGAAACTTATAACCCTCTCACGATTGAAAAATATGCCGAAACTATGCCCAAGATACCAAAAGGTGTCTTGAAGAAAACATTGCACAATCCTAATTCTAGGGATGCAGCCAATTACTCTGTAGTTGGAGACTTAGCCCAAACCCCTTGTGTGATGTCAGCTTTAGAGGTGTTACAGAGTTGTCCCACCCAATGGGATACTCTCTTAGCAGCCTTAGGTAGTATGGATTCATCGAGCCTAATAGCGAAGTTTAATTTTTCTAATGTCAAAATTCGCCTACCATATCATGTATATTTATCAATAGATGTCATCCATGGCGTAAAAACCATTGGAAGGGTAGTTTTTTACGAAGGTTCTTCTACATGTGTCATTTCCTTGTCTTGCTGGAAGGCTCTTGGGTCTCCAGAGCTAGTTCCATTGAACACCCTACTTACTGCTTTTGACGAAAGGTCATTTCATCCACATGGTATCCTACCAGCTTTCGAGATAAAGTTGGCAGGGAAGGCATTTTCTGTTGAGGCAGAGATGATTGATGCACCATTGGATTATAACTTGCTTCTGAGGAGAAGTTGGAATTATGCCATGTCTACTATTGCATCGATCGTTCTTTAGGTAGTAGTGTTTCCACACGAAGGGAATTTGGTTACTGTAGACCATCTCAATTTTACTCGAAAGGGCTGCATGGAAACTAATGATTCCATCGTACCTTTGGTTGATCATGTTAAACCTGCTTCAAAGAGATTAGGGGTTGGAATGTATTCATAATTGATGGGAACATTCTATTTTCCAACTCTGATTAATTATCTAGGTTCTACTAGTGTAGGGAAGTCTATTGCAACGGTTGTTGATAGAAAAAAACATTGGGTTCTTCCTTCCTATTATGAGCCTGAAGTGCCCTTATCGATAGTGGAATTATCTTATCAAGCTATCATTCATACCGTTGTTGATCCCATTTCGGTCCCTCTCACAATCTCAGAGGAGCTGGAAGAAGCCTATCTGCCTACTTGGGAAGAGAACTCTTTGCATACTAAATACTGCTTATATATGGTTTTTCCATCTGACGAAGCCATTCTGGAAGCTATGTACGGATGAGATAAAATCTGCAAAGATCTTCACCATCGATCCTTTTTTACTCCAGAGTTAAGCAAGATTGAAAATCAATATTTCCATATGAGACTAGTAGGTGATACTGATACACCAAATAATCCCTTACCTAGGGAGGGACACTACTACATTTTGACCAAAAATCCGACGGCCTTCATGTCGGATTTTCGACACTTCCCTGTCGCATGTACGACACTTTGATTTTTTGTTAAGCGTCGGAAACTTGGCGTCGCTTAAGCGACACTTTAGTAACCGTCGCTTAAGCGACACTGAGGTAACCGTCGCTTGAATTTAAATCGTCGGTTATCCGACACTGATTAAGAGACAATGACGAAATTTTTTTTAAAACTTTTGCATCCACCGGCGTCGCTTAAGCGACGGAAACAAACACTAACTGTCGGAATAGCGACGGCTATAAGCGTCGCTTAAGCGACAGATAGAAAGGAAAGCTGTCGAATAAGCGACGGAAACAAACAATAACGGTCGGAATAGCGACGGCTATAAGCGTCGCTTAAGCGACAGATAGAAAGGAAAGCTGTCGAAATAGCGACGGAAACAAGCAATAACTGTCGGAATAGCGACGGCTATAAGCGTCGTTTAAGCGACAGCAGTGATTTTTTAAAAAAAAAAAATTATTTACACAGTTACGTAGCATATAATCCAGAGTTTCAGTCCATAGTTATTTTCATAACCTTTTGCTGGTATAGTTACTAGTAAATTGATAAATTTCCCAACATTTGGAGCGCTCAAATGCACCTGCAAAAGAAAAGAATAAGAACAGAACTATGGCAATATAAAAGAAACTAGAACCAAAGCAATTGTGTATATTGCTAAAATGAAAGAAATTGCCCTGGAAAAAGTCACATACTAGCCTGGCGAAGATAAGCAATATAGAGTTTTTCAATCCTACAATCTCTGAAGTTTCCATGCGCCTGACAAGAGCTACAACAAGATCTCTGATATGTAGTGCCATGTGTGACGACAAATGTAAAATAAGTTGTAAAATATAGCTCCCAACAAAGAGTGACCCAGAACTGTCCAAATCTGGGTTTAAAAGTCTGCAATTGTAGAATAGAATTATTAAGTCAAAAAATATAAGAACCAGGACTTAACGGTATGTACGTTGTAGATCATTATATGGCATGTAATAGTATTCACCATTGCCATGCTTCACAATATGGCACACATGAAAAATATGTCTACTCCGATATGCATCCCTTTTGTTTCCAGGCCATATTTTGCCAATACAAATATTTGCAACACCATTGCACATACATGTAAGCATATGCATTAACAATGTGCACAAAAAGAACATTTACATACATATATCTATGCATGCACATGTGTTCATGATATAGCGTGTGCATATATATGCTAAAACCTAAAGTAGGTTCACAAAGGAAGCACTTCCAACTGCAGTAATAATTATAAAGGCAAACCTCTTCAACCAGTTCTGGAACAGCTCAATCATTAAAATGGACACACTGAGCCTATAAGGTGCTCACACAATATAATTTGAATACAAGGATGGAACATTTATCTATTTGACTAGATTCCTAGTAGTGTTGGAAAAATGAGGAATCTTTACAAAGAAACTCATCACAGGTATTGTACTAAAACAGATTCTTTAATGGAACAAAAACAATGCACTGTGGAACTTAAGACACAAAAATACAGAGTGCAACTTGATTTGGAATACCATCTAGGTATAAAACCATCTGCCACTGATTAGAATTTAGAAACCAAATTTTCAGAAGAATGCAAATAAGCATAAAACCATTCCGCAATACAGAAGGAGAAAAATTATGAAACGCTTTGTGCTTCAGTGCTGGAATGATATTACATAAATGCTAATGTTATGTTATGTCATGAATTGAGCAATGTGTTTGATGGTAGCAAAGTGCCAGAAGGGTCAGCATTTGGTGGTATTGGTGTTGACAACTTGTGCAACAATCAGCCGGGTATTTCCTTGAACAGCAAAAAATCTACTGCAGACATGCTCAATGTTGTAAGGCACAATGTAATGGCTGTCAGAACAGTAGACAATACCCCAGTGGTGGAAGTTTGGGAAGCAGAGACAGCTCAGCAATCAGTCACCAATATAAAGTGCCCAAAATTTGACATCTCCAGTATCAGGCTTGATGACTTTTCAAAAAACATGGGTCTTTCATTTCTCCATATAATGATCTACACTGTCTGTGCCTTTTTGATGCATCCCATGGGTCTTTCATTTCTCCATATAATGATATACATGGGTCTTTCCCAGTCTACGA
>LPNX010038083.1:48929-166672 GCA_001517045.1 Pseudotsuga menziesii | reverse complement strand
AGATTTCTCTTTCTTGGGTTGTTTCTCCTTCTCTTTTTCCTTCTCCTTATCTTTTTCCTTCTTATCCTTGAGTCTCCTGTGGCAGAACCACATCTGCAGCTGTCGATCAGAAAGGCCCAGTTGCAACGACAGATCTGCCCTCACTGCCATCAGAAAACGGATGGTAACTGGCCCAGCCTCCAAACCCATCTAAAACAGAGTCTCATTTCAAATGCAGCTCAGGGTTTTGAAACTCAAGGATGCATATCTCAAATTAACACAAATTGCCAAAGTACCAAGATGGGTTCGGTGCATATCATCCCCTGGATCTGCACTGAGTTGAGCTGTGCGATCTGTGAATCCTTGGCGTGAATCCTTGGCCAGACAGACAGCCTTCTCACGGTATAATGCTAAAAGGTGAATCCTTGGAGTGAATGGCATTTGTAGCTTCTGCGCCCTTTTGGCTTTCTTTTTTACTAACGGGCCGTCGGTTAAGCGACGGTGCCCCGCCTTTTGGCTTTTTTTTTTGTTGTTTGGATGACCTTTTGGCTTTTTTGACCTTTTTTGACCAACTCGCAGTCGGTTAAGCGACAGTTATGAGAATAGCCGTCGCTTAACCGACGCGTATGGCCACATTTACAAAAAAAAATTGAACTTTGTAATTTTTGGTAGGTTTAAAACAAAAATTCCACGCGCCGTCGGAAGTAACCGTCGGATTTTGGATCGAAATGTAGTAGTGGGAATATTTTCCGAGGGGAATATGGAAGAAAATTCCATTACTATTCCTATCAACATCTCTACGAATCCCAACATTGTGGAAAATGTATATATTGGCGCAAACTACTCTCCGAGGGAGATTGCTATCTATACAGCCTTGTTTAAGGAGTTCTGCGACATGTTTTCCTAGTCATATGAGGAGATGCCAGGCATATATCCATCAATAGTCGAACATGAAATTTGAACCTATCTTAATGCCAAACCAGTTCGACAAAAACTTAGACCTGTCAATCCACGTAAAGTAGTAGCTATTAAGGATGGAGTTGAAAAACTGTTGAAAGCTGGTTTTATTTACCCAATAGCATTGACAGAATGGGTATCCAACCTTGTTCTTGTCGACAAAAAGCAAGAGACAATACATGTTTGTACTAACTTTCATGATTTAAACAAAGTCTGTCATAAGGATAACTACCCCACACCATTCATAGATCAAATCATTGATGCTTTTGTGGGGAGTGAAGTATTTTCATTTATGGATGGTTTCTCCGGGTATAATTAGATTCAAATTAAACCAGAATATCAGCATAAAACAACTTTCATTTGTCCTTGGGGTACATTTGTGTATAAGAAAATGTCTTTTGGATTGAAAAATGCAAGGGCTACCTTTCAGTGGGCAATGAATTTTTCCTTTCATGACATCAAGTCTATTGTCGAACCCTACCTAGATTATTTTTCAGCACATTCTCGAAAAAGGATTGATCACCCAGATCACTTGCGTTTAATTTTTGAAAGATGCAAACATTATAAAATATGTTTGAATCCCCACAAAAGTGTTTTCTGTGTCGATTCAGGTAGGCTACTAGGGTTCATTATTTCTAACAAAGGTATTCAAGTGGATCCTTTGAAAGTCGAGACCAAAATAAATCTGCCTCCTCCTCGTTCCATTAGGCAGCTTCAAATCCTAAAAGGGAAGTCCAACTTCCTTCGATGTTTTATTGTGAATTATGCCAAGGTCACTAAAGGTTTCATGCGCTTGTTGAAGCAGGACACCCCATTTGTATGGGATGAAACCACACAACTTGCGTTCGAGGAATTAAAGAAAGCTTTGTTGTCAACACCTTTACTGCGTCCTCCATATTACTCTTGACATTTTATATTGTATCTGGTCACATCTGAGTCGACCATAGGGGTAGTATTGGTCCAGGAGGATGATAAGCTCCAAGAGCATGTCATCTACTATCTTAGCCGTGCTTTAGTTGGCCCTGAACTTAGGTATTTCCACATTAAAAAGTTGGCATTAGCAGTTGTGTATGTTTTTTATAGGTTGTGTCACTACATCTTACTGAGGACTATGACAGTAGTGGCAAATGTTAATCCTTTCCAGTATGTTTTGTCCCAACAGATGGTTGGAGGATAATTTACTCACCCTCGGGATAGCTAGTTGCCTCTGGAGGCGATTTCCTAGGTCCTGCTACCAACAATGTGGTCGAATACATGGTTTTCATTGAGCTTTTATGGGATGCCTTGTCACGTGGCATCACTCAACTGGAATTTAGACTTGACTCTCAGCCGGTGGTTTCCCAGCTCAATCAAGCTTATCAAGTGTGGAACCCTATTTTATTACGTCAGTTTATGCAAGTTAAGGTATTGGAAAGAAATTTTTATTTTATTACATTTAATCATATTCCAAGAAATCAAAATTCATTAACTGATGCATATGCGAACTATATCTTGGATTGGCACTAAACACACATTTCATAAAAATGCACAACATATACATTGAAAAAAATACATGCAAATAAACCGGCAGAACATATATATATATATATATGTAAGTATCTATCCATATAGATAGGTCGAGTTCTTGATCCTCGGATCCAGTCATAACTGTATAATATACAAAAATTGGATCGTAATCCATAAAATGCCCCTAGGTCTAATCTTGACCACCCTAGTCGTCTTGACCACCCTGGTCATCCTGACTGCCTTGGTCACCCTACTCATCCTGGTCAACCTTCTCTCGAGCTTCCTCAGCTTGTTCAACTGCAGCAGCCTTAGCGGCATCTATGTAAACAAGCACTGTTATAGCTACCCTTCTCATAAGGCCTATCCAAATAGGTGGGATACCAACCACTAGTTCCTGCATAACAGTAGGGATCTGCTCAATGCGTAAAGTAGGTACTCTTTGGGTAAGCCTGGCCAGCTTCCCCTCAAGAACCCTAATCAAACCATGATCCTCTCCTGCCACGGGTCGCACATACATATGAGGATGGCCCAACAGGGCGGACTGGTCCAATATCTGCATTTTAAAACATTTACAGGATTAAAAACTTGTATACATATGTATATATCTTAATGACTAAAAATTCTTAAAAATCTTAAAAATTTGAAAAACCAAAATACTTGACGCTCCACATGCTCCTCCAGGAGGGAGGACAAGGTCATTGTCACCCCGAAAATCCATCCCAGCATATGGAAATTGCTCCAGTGCTGGAATTTGTTGCTCCCACCATAGGTATAAGTCATCATCGTATACACTCTGAACCGATTGTTGGGCCTCGAAATTGTCTTTTATAATGGCTTTATTTACACTAATTGCCTGGCCTATTTACCGGGATCTAATACATATATCTTTAATTTGTCTATCTTTTACTATGTTTTCATCAATTATAACTTATAAATGTAAAAGAAGCTTAATTCATCATTTTTGATGTATTATTGCACTTAGTGCGCATTTTGACACTCCATTCAGCCCCTTCTTTCGATCCTAAGTTCCACACTAGGTTTAATGGCATGTTTCTTATTAGGTTCTTGGTTTGTTTTATCCTCGCCTTCTATTTTCCATAGGTCCCATGAATACCTGCACATACAAAAACCATGAGTAATAATGAACTTTGAGTATTTGTTTAAAATTAAATAAGAAAGAAAATAAAAAATATTAAAAAATAGAAAATAAATAAAGATAATAAAAAAAATTAGAAATTAAATAAAGATAATAAAAATATTAAAAATATGGGAATTAATAAAGAAAATAAAAAATAGGAATTAAATATTAAAACCACTCATATTAACCAACCCATAAAGTGGATTGTAATAAACTTATTAATTTAGAACCATATGTCACGTGCTTAATTCATTTTAAAGTAGGCTCATATATATATTATTCCCATACATCATCTCTTTATAAAACCATTCGCTTTAAGATTTTATGTTTAATACATATTACCGTTTCATGTTTTGGAAATTAACGGACCGTATGTTTTATGCAGGTTGTAAATAATATATGCAGGCCGTAAAGGATGAGCTGGCATGCCATGAAGAAGACGAGCGCACCAGAAAAAAGATGGAGCCAAGCACTCAGCAAAAGAACCCAGCACTCAACCAATAGAATTCATCCATGAATTAAGCTCATCATCCAGCTCGTTGTCCAGCTCGTCAACCAGACTGCGCGTTGTTAATAATCAATCTCAGAGATTAAACGTTGGAACAGATTTGCAACCTACCTATTATCCATGTGTCTGGGTGATAGCACATTCATCAGTCTAGAAGGATCCCTGTCATGTTCCTCTGTTCAACATGTCACCATCATTCATGTTAAGGAAGGGATTGATACCATATCATGCATGTCGAGCAAGATCCATTAACATGAAAAGAGGAGCAAGCCTGTTACACCATGCCATGATCATGCTGAAGAAGACCAAACTCGTGCTGGAGGAGGAAGATGTTTATGCATTGGTTGTTGATTAATTAAATTCCTTTATGATTGACTAAATTAGAGAGAAGTCGACCACTAAAGGGTCGACTTGCTCATCTCTTGTATATGCTATATATACCAGCCTCTTCCTGTGAGCTGATTTATCTAGTAGCTGGTAGTTAGTCTTTGCATGTAATCAGTCGTTCTCAAGAACTCTGTAAATATTGTTCCTTATCTTAATATAAGTTACATTCTTGTTTGGTATGATTGTGTCCGTGTAAGCACTTAGGAATAACATCTAATTGCTGAGAAGGTTCCTTCAACAATCGAAGGTTCTATTTGTACATATTTAGCAGTTTCCTTTCGTTTTTGCAGATAAGTACTTTTTTTTTTAGTTTTTCTGTAGATGATGTTCTATTGTTGATAAGTTGTAACTTTCCTGTGTTTTTATGTGATTTATGCATTTAGAATTGATACGGCCAGTCATTTGCATTTCTGTTTAGTTCATCTCTCAGCCTTTCATTCGCACTATTCGTCTAGATTGTTTTCCAGTCTGTTCTTCAGCATTTCATATTTCTGATCTGGATTTGTGAAATTTCTGTTTTGATTTATCTTTGTGTCTGTGTTGGGTTCTAGCTTATTATTGCATTGTATTTATGCTTTACATTCGTTGTTATAATTAGATGTTATACAAAGCCCTTTTAATTCATTTCATACGACGTTTCATTAACCAATGATAATTTCCAGGTTTTATATGTGGCAACCTTATGAGAGTATGCTGTGAAGATATATATTTAATGTATGAAATAACCCATACGTTGGCTCAATTTGGATTTAGGGTGTACACATATGTTTCTTAAAAAAACACATACATATTAAAATGCATACATATAATTTTATATTTAAAGAGTAAGATCTTTGAAGTATTTGGTTAAGAAATAAAATTTGAATTTTTTATTAGAAATTTATTTTAAGAATTAGTTTGTAATTTGTAGTTTTTAATAATATCAAATTATTTGTTTATAATATAATATTATTATAAAGTAAGGATAATTTTATGTATTAAAGAAGTTAATAATAATTTAGATTATATGCTATAGAATTTAGTTTAAAGTAGTAAAGTGGAATTTAACTTGTAATTTGGACATTTCTTTAGTTGATAAACTTTAATTGTTTAGAGTGTTTTGCAATTGTAATTAAATATATAATATTTAATTTACAATATAGTTTGTGATATAGTTTTTAGTTGGTAATTCAAAGTTGCAATTTAATTTGTATTTTTATATAATTGGTAATGTGGGATTTGTTTTAAAATGCTTTGTGAATGATAGTTTTGAGTTTTCAAAGAAAGTAACAAATCCGGATTTTAGTTTCATTTCTTCAAGCTATTGTGTTTCGATGGGTAGAGTAGATTAGGAACTAGTTCCAATTCAAGTTTAATAAGTTCATTTGTATTCGATGCATTAGTTTCGTTTTGAAAGTTCTCATAGCTTAGTTTACTTTTCAAATTCATAGATTAGTTGCTGATTAGATTGGATTTGTTAAACTAGTTTGCTTACATTAGTTTATGATTCATCGCAAAGTATTTGTTTACACTTGGTCCTTAGATTAGTGTTTTAATTTGCTTTATACGATTGCATAAGTTCGATAACTAGAGTAGGATAGTTGGTTAATTTGCTCTTTTGAAAATAATATAGAGTAGTTTCGCTCATAGAATAGATATATTAGTCGCTCTTTTTACTTATAGCATAATTTCATGTTTTATAGTAATCAATTTCATACGTCCTTTCGTAATTAATTTCAGTATTTGCTTTCATAGTTAATCACATGGTTAAGTAGATTCTCATCCCTGCATAAGCATATAGTTCATGCATTCATGAAATAGTTTAGATGATTTGCTGCCTCTTTTGAATATTTAAATTTACTCTCATTAGATTAGATTGCTTTCGGACCAAGTGACCGCTTTCCTAGATTAGTTGTTGCAATTTCATTTCATAGAATGGATTAGCATAATGTTAGATTAGATTTGAATTCATAGTTACCTTTCAATTTCTTAGTTGATTTTCTGTTTTTATAGATAGATTAAATTCCTGCATTTAACTCATAACTTATGCATGTAGTTTAAAATCATATAGTTGCATGTTAGTGCATTTGCATATTTAGTCACCTTAGGTTAGTTCAAGCCTTCAATTCTACACATATAGTGTTTTCATCTCACAAGCTCCCTCCCTGGGTTGACAATTAAGTGTTGAATTAAATAGTGCATATTTTTCCCAACACTGATCCACTGCCGCCCTGGCGAAGAAAGATTTCTCCCCACCTACTCAGTCTAGGCTGACGGGGAGAGAGAGCTGATAGTGGAACTATAGGGCTTAGACTAGGTACTCTCTCAAAGAAAAAGGCCACTAATATGCTAGAATAACCAAAGTTCTTCCATCGGCCTCTCTTGCAGTCAGAGAGTTGCTTCTTCATTATTGGGATTATTCCCAAGCACCAGTCAAATAAAGCTTCATGTAGACATTCCACCACAATTCTCATTTGGTTTCGAGTTTCAAGATGAAGTGATGATGATCTAGAAACCCTTACTACTATACTTACGAACACTTGTAATGGCAAGCTGTGGATATGTGCAATAGGGATGCAGGTTCCCCTTTTTCAAGTGCCAGGAGCACAGTAAGTGTCAATGTAGTTTTGAAAACATAGAAGGTCACCACCCCTACCGGTACCTTCCAAGTTGACAGGAGCTCCCCATCGTGACAAACCCGAGATAAAATAGATCTCTTCTAGTGCAATTTCTAGAATCTCACCTTGTAGATCAAATGCACCTAGATCATGATCCCAGTAGCTGATCAAAAATTCCAATAAACGGAGATTAGATCGCATATGTGAGGTACAAAAGTACTTCAACAACCCACTTTTCCGTAATGCATGCACCGTGGGGGAATTTTGAAGTGCATCTTGGGCCATGGTTTCATATTCCCGCTCTTTCCACTCCAACACTATGTTTTAGCATGTTCATAAAGCCATTTTCAAACATTAAAACCATTCAAAAAACTTTGATTTTGGCCCTAAATATTCTTTTCATATGTCACATAGTATACGCGACTGTCCTTTGGGCATGTCGCGTATCATATGCGGGTTTCTTTCAGGCTAGTCATCTATAAAACGCATCTACGTGAATGTCTAAGTTGCATACCCACGTATACAGCATGACCTTCCTAAAAATGGTTTAAAACATCAAAATTTTACATAAAATTAAAAATTTGTTTGGATAAAATGAAAGAGCATGAAGAGCTAATTTACCTAACACTTGCGGATTTGAAAATCGTCCACTGGATTGTCCACACCGAGCAATTGAAGGAAAAGTTAAAACTTTTCTATATTGGGTAGAAATGTGAAATGGTGATTTTGATTTCTATTTTGGCACTATTTATAGAAATAATTTCAAAAAAGTGGGTTTTTAACCTATAGTTTTTAATTTTTATCAAAATCAAACTAATACCATGTCTTTTTTCCTAATGTAACAGGTCCAAGGTCACTTAAAGTTGTTTTTCACTCATATAGGGTAGGATTTTGGTCATTCATATGCATTTTTTCATTTGTGCCTAATCTGCCTTAACCCTAGGATTACTACTTTTGACCATGGACTATGGTATTCAACCCGGTTAGTACCTTGTCTATACCATTGTTCTTCTGTGGATAGGGATTTCCTTCCATGAGTACCCTAGCTTAGAACACGTTCATTGTCTTTTGGTACTCATACCACATTTGTCGTAGGTTCAGGGGAGCCTCCTTAGCTATTTTTTACACCAAATTGAGCCTCATTTTGGTCTCTTTTTATAAGCTATCCCCTTTATAAGGCTCCCTACCCTTATGGAGTTTCTTTAGACCCAGGTCTAACTCCTTAAAATAGACTTGACTGCCGATTAAACTTGTCCATTCAGGATCGTTAAGAAATGTGAATGGGCATCCACATTAGTGGTAGCTTATCTCTTTCTCGGACCATGTGGAATAATACGAGAAAGGATCACTCTCTTTTCTATACAATTGAGAAAAGTATTCTCAAGCATAGGTTTATCATTTTTCTGGACCTGAGGGACTAAATTTACGGAAAAGAAATGCCCAGTATGAGCTTATTTTTCTCTTTTTCGTGCTCTGGATCTAAACATGAAAAAGATTTCGAGTGTACTTTATATCTTTTTCATGCTTGTTAAACACCAAGAACAAAACATCGAGTTTACTGTTGTAAGCCCCATTCCTCGTAATCAAATGGATCTTTTCGAGTGATATTGATTCCCTTCACACTCGTAAAACCCAAGCTATATGTTGCTTCTGAAGGAGTGTTGGGTAGGTGGTAATTTAACCTTTTTGGGACCTCCCTGACTAAGTACAAAAAAGTTTCTCCTTTTCTTCTTCGAAAGTTAAGAGAGTTCTTATGAGGTATGTTTTATACTTTTTTGGCTTCAGGAGACTAAATTGGACAAAAAAGGACCCCCCTGAAGTCTTCTTTGGAGTTTTCAGACTCTCTAAACATGAAAACAACAAACGAGGATGTACTAGTTTGGGCTTGTAAAATCCACGAATAGGTAACATTATCAAGCATTATTCCCTCTTCTCTTCAAGCTTGTCAAAAATGAAGAGAAACCTGAGTTCACTTTCCTGGACTCGTTAAAATTTAACAAGAAAGATAAGGAAGAAGTTTTATTTTTTTGGTTTCGATCGGTGGTAGCATGTCCTCCTTGAACATAACACTCTCTGAAATTTTTGATACTCATGTCTCAGTGTACAATTTCAGTCCATCTATCACTTTGGGTTTCTTAATCCTCCACTTGTCATTTATGCTTGGGGAATTTGATCATGTCTCCTACATGACAGATAAGTCTATTACTATCTTCAAAGTTGAAAGTTTCCTTGGGTCATCTCTATGTTGTGCTCACTGTTCAAGGATTTATCCCTGCATCTTATTATTATCTTGATTCCATCATTGTCCTATATGATACCACTTGTGTCTACCTTCCCTTATCCAATTCCTAGTCACTCTTGTGATCTGTTGGAGGATCTATTGCCTTCCTCATCATAGTACAGTTTCTCATTAGTATTTCCTGAAGACGAAGCCCTAGAGTTTTGGCAATGGTACCTTAGGATTCACTTTCATCATTGGTGAATTCCTTTGCTTCAGTTTTCAATTATCACCTATTGATTGAAAATCTGTTGAATCCTTTCCATGTTGCATTTCAATACATCTATTCACATGACCTGGATTGTACTGGTTCCTTTGGATTTTGACGAAGACCTTAGGTTCACATCTATAACCTAAGTTGCACAAGATTGTGTTGTGTTCATCTACATAGCTTCCATATTTTTGAAGATTCATCATTATTGTATATTGTGGCTTCGATCCACCTTTGTAATGTGTGTGGTCTTATACCCGTATCATATGATGTACTCAAAAATTGTAAAGGAGCTAGTGTTCCAGTATATTGAACATGCATCCTCAAATATGATTTTGTATATGACATTGATATGTATTTATTTCAAGTACTTCCTCTGCTTCCTTGGACTTCTGAGTTCTCCAAGATAATGATTATAATGTATTTCAGCCATCACTTCCCTCTGACCTCACACATTAGGGGGCATCTGTTATCAGCCAAAATGGCACTTCTTTGTCCAAGTACCGACATTCCTCATGTTGGTACACAAAAGGACAAATTTGGATTGAAATGACCAAAACACTATAGATGGGCATGACCTTTGATGCATTATCCTCAAACCAGCCTTATATATTTTTATTATAGATTTTGGGTTGCATACACGACTATGTGCATTGCAACTAGTGTATTATATGTGAGTATTTGCATTGCAACCCGCGTATACTTGCATACATGAGTTCCCTTTGAGAAACTCATGTATCATACGCCAGTTGCCTATATTAATACCCGCGTATACCTGAATTCGACATTAAAAAATATAAATCGAGTTTAGATGAGATTAGTTGGGACCTAATCCATAACTATCCCAACCATCTCAACCATCCCAACCTTCGAAAACACTCTATTTCCCAAATTATAAATAGAGGCCTCGAGGTGGGGGATAATCAATCAATTTTAGAGAGCAAAGTTATGCTGGTGGTATATCTTCAGAATCTTGGAGCAGCAGAAATTAGAGTCCTTTGGTTGCAAAGGAGTCCTTGTCTCAGAAGTTGGGTTGTACTCTTATCTTATTCATCAATTGTTAATAAAGAGAATTCTTCTTCCAATCTTGTATTGTGTTTATTTCATGTATATTGGTTAATGAATATGTTTGTTTATATGATTGATATGCTTTTCATCTAACCTCTTATATATATATATGCATGAGATATTGCTTAAAGGATTTACTCTTTGCAGGTGAAAAGGTGCATCCCTATAAGCTTTGAAGAGGATTGGAGCGAGAGAAGATCAAACTTGGATCAACCATCGTTAATTGGGTAAGTCAAGACTTTCTTCCTATTCTCTTTCCATTCTCTACAAAAATATGGTTTTCTGCAAGTTAGTAGTAAGTTGGTAACCCCAGACCCTAGGTTACAAGGGTGATTTATCCTAAACAACAGAACTAGCGACTCCACTCAGAAGTCCAGCCTACTATGGGTTAGTCCTGTAGGTACTTTAACAGTCTTTGCTCTGATTCTGAGTGTGGTCTTTTTATCTTCCCTTTGACTTGCAGTATAGAGTGTCCGGAGACTTTTACTATTTTTTCATTGAAATTTTTTTGTTGTATATGCGGGTTGCTGTTATACACAGTCACATATAGCAACTTGTATACGCAGGTTGCTCTATAAGACATTCATGTGTGGTACGTGGGTTGCTCTATAAGACATTTGCGTATGGTACGTGGGTTCCTCTATAAGACAGTCGCATATGGTACGTGGGTTTCTCTATAAGACAGTCGCGTATATCTTGTAGCAGCATAAAATTTTAGGGAGGGTTGTTCGTCCCTGTCTTGTTTGATTTTTGTCTGCTTAGGGGTCTTCTGCTACAGGGATGAATTTAAGGAACCATACTTATTTAAAAGTGTATAAATGTTGGCGAATATTACCAATTCTTAAAACACCAACTATAAAATGATTGGCGATATTTTTCAAAAAATATTTTAATTTCCAAGGATTTTATATCATTTATATAATAATTTGGTGATTTTTAGGGTGAAAAAATTTTACCCCATCAAAATTGGGCAAAACAGTGCTTCAAAAAATGTAAAATGGCGAATATTTTTTGGGAGAAAAACATGGAAAAATATCCCACTGGGCTAAAATTCGCCCCTAAAGTTATCAGTGTTCTGCTGTTCGCATGACTCTGTGAGTCTGAAAGTCCTATATACCATGCTTTGTGCTTTTTGTTAAGCCTTTGATTTTTCTTGTTTGAATCTTCTTTCATCTAGCATTTTGAAGTTGTTCCTCCCGCTTGGGTCATAAGTTCAGTGCTATGTGTCTGAGATAGTGATAAAGACATTAGATACCTTATACTATGTACTGCCTTTGTGTGGTATCATTTTGTCACTTGTCATGTAGTAAAAGTCAGTGGATTTTATTTATTGGTTCTTCCCAAGTTAGGTATTTACCAAGTTTCCTTCCTACATGGTCGAAGTTGGTTTTTGTAGGTCCTTTATACTTCATTTTTTCTTTCTATATGTTCTGACTATTCAATCTTGCTCAAACAATCTTTTGCATTTAGGTGCATTATAGTTTTTGAAATTTTTGAAAAGTGAAGAAAAACATTTTATGATTTTGCATTTAGTTGCACTTAGTAGTTTCCTTTTCAGTGTTTTCAAATAAAATTTCAAAAAAAAAAAAAAAGTCTTAGTTTTCCGACACTTAGTTTCATTTTCATTAACTTATATTTACAAAAAAAAAATGGTTTAAGCAGTTGCAACTTGCTTTGGAATTTTCTTTTATACATCATTTTACTTTTTCTTATCGAGTCTATAATATCATAGTCTTTCACGCCATTTACCTTCTGACTAAGCACAGCCCTTAAAATGAACAATATAATTTAAAATTTATTAGTAAGTTTTATTTTATAGGGTCATACACCAACTAGCTTAGGCTAGACTTGTGGAATAGGAAGTTTAAACTCTCCACAAGTGTTTAAATTCAGACGTAGTTAGCCAATCAATAAATAACCCCTTTTCTATGTTGATTGTATATGGGAAGCTCCTCTCAAAGGGGAGTGAAGCACGAGGCCGCGTGGAGGCTTGGACTTAGTAGATAACCCTCTGGTTCCTTGTTAAAGCGTAGACCAAGGTTTTTGCACATCTGGGGATTCTGTCTTAGATAGGGTTTCGGGCTTTGCTACCCTACCCAAACGTATGAACCAGGCTTGTGACTGTCCCCCCAGACTATTGATATAGTTAAGGTATCCTTTAGTCTCTTTGACATCTAGGTTTTATACATAGGTACACCGAAAGGATATTTCTGGTTGACCTTGGATGCCATGTAACTGTCTCTCAGCTATCTTCTGGAAAACATATCTTATACCCCTTGTGTTTTTTGTGATTTTACGAAACTTTGTAGTGATTGCTATGTGGTTTGTTTGCGTTTAGTCAACATTAGGGTGTGAAGAGTCAAATTTTCAATCGTGGAGGACCTACCTCTCAGAAGGTCAAGAAGGTTGCCAAACCTTCCTCCGCTTGTTACAATGGAACCTCCACTGCCCCCTCAAAGGCGGAGATTAGACATAGAAGGCTCTTTCAAACCGATAGGAATTAGTAAAGTTCTGGGTGAACTACAACTTAGGAAAAACCAGGTTGATACAACCACAATAGAGATACAAGACTTGCAGATGGACGAGTTTGTGAGAAACTTTAATTCACCTCTTACTAACCTAAACGATCTAGTGATCGTCCAGGTTAGTCCTTTCAATTCACTTGTGATTGGTGTTACTATGGGTAGACTAATGTCTAGTGCATGAGAAATTCCTTCTACCTCCACCTCAGTAGCTCCAGCTGAAGGAGTACCACCTCCCTCGATTGGTGCCCCTAGAACAAATATAACTACTACTCCTTTAACTCCAGCTAGTCGGGTGGTTCAACCACTGGCTTCAACAAATGTAGTAGGCACTTCTGGTGGGGTGGTCACTGGGATCCCTAATGCACCTTCTTCTTTAACTTCTTTTGCACACACTACTCAGAGTGGTCCAAATGGATCCTCTTCATTTGTCCAGGGTTTCCCTTGGAATGGGGGGCACATTCCCCCATCCACCCCATATGTAGTTCCAACACCTGCATATGTAGGACTGCAGTTCGAAAACACTAACCCTTATGGTCAAGGTTTCCAAACGCCAGTTTCGACTCCCTTCACAATCTCTCCTTTTTTCGCTTTCTAGTAGAGGGATACTGGCTCCTGTTTTCCAAACTCCAGTTTCAACTGGGGCAGCTCGAACCTCATACACTAAACCACATAATCCACTAACTTATGCGTGGAATCCTTTCCAAATAAATCCAACTACTTTGCAATGGGTAGCTAGGGACAACCCTGCCTTCACATTTGGGAACCTGGGGGGAAGTCCTTCTACTTCCCTAGCTGGTACTTTTCATGCTCCGGTTAGGCCCAAGCTTCCTTTCCTAACAACTTTGAATTTTCCAAATTTGTCCAAGCTAATGAATGATCTAGTGAGACATGATGCCTCTTGGCCACCTGTTCTTACCAAGCTACTCTCGAATATCTCAAAATTTGAAGGAAACATTGGTGAAGACCCGGGGGCTCATATCGCCACTTTTCACTTGTGGTGCGTGTACAACTCACTGAATGATGACACCGTTCAGTTGAGATTGTTCCAAAGAAATCTTACTAGTGCCATAGAGAAGTGGTACATTGAACTGCCCTCTACTACATTTGGTAGTTTTTGGGACTTAGCCAATGTGTTCCTCAACCATTTCCAAATTCATGTCCGGTATGATGTCAGGACAGACTTATTGTCCACCTTTCAACAGGACAAATCCACTCATATTTCGGATCACATCCAAGAGTGGAGAAGGTAGAAGAGGCTCATTAAGGCTACTATCCCTCCCAATTTTTTACTAGAATGGTTCCTTAAGTCCTTCTTTCCATATATATCTAAGGATGTCTCCACTTCGGGAGTAACTAATGAGGAAGAGGCTATCCTCATGGCCCAGTAGTTATATTTGATATATTTTTGTCTGGGATTCTATATGAAATCATCCCTGATGCACCGAAACAAACCCATAGTGTCGAAAAACCTAAGCCTGGACCCCATGTCGATGGTGTGGTTGGTTCAGTGAAATCTCCTAGTGTGAAGTATTTGGCTAAACAACTCCATGAATTTTCCATCAAACACTCTACAGCAGAGGTAGAAAAGGCTTCCCCCTCACCCCAAAATGCAATTTTTTTTGCAAAATCCTGCCAAAAGGGAAATCAGTAGCCCGGTGGGAAAAATAAAAAGGGGAAGAAAGGTGAGGGAAACCAAAACAAGCCAAAAACTACAAACAATGTTGATGGGGGGGGGGAGAGAAGAAAAAGGTGAAATTTCCATGTAAGTTGTGCTAGGAAGATCACCTGACCCATCAATGTCCCGTTATGGACCAAGCTCAGAAGCTACTCAAAATCCAACAACCGGTAGTCCTAAAGGATCCTTTTCCCCAAGGACAGAATTCTGCTTCAGCTTCAAATGTAGCAGGGGGAGCCCCAAATTCCCCCGACCCAAATTATATCAACATGGTTTGATCCCAGACATTACTCTAGACCAGGAACAAGAACTATGAGATGGAGGCTCCAGAGAAGGGTACACCTATAGGTGAAACTTCTAATCGTCTCACAATTGAAAAACCTGTCGAAACTATGCCCAAGATACCAAAAGGTGTCTTGAAGAAAACATTGCACAATCCTAATGCTAGGGCTACAGCTAATTACTCTGTAGTTGAAGATTTAGCCCGAACCCCTTGTGCGATGTCAGCTTTAGAGGTGTTACAGAGTTGTCCTGCCCAGCGAGATGTGCTCTTAGCAGCCTTAGGTAGTATGGATTCATCGAGCCTGATGGTGAATTTTAATTTGTCTAATGTCAAAATTCTCCTGCCATATCATGTAGCTTTATCGATAGATGTCATCCATGGTGGAAAACCATTGGAAGGGAAATTTTCAGTGAAGGTACTTCTACATGTGTCATTTCCTTGTCTTGTTGGAAGGTTCTTGGGTCTCCATAACTAGTTCCATCGAACACCCTACTTATCTCTTTCGACGGAAGGTCGTTTCATCCACATGGTATCCTACCAGCTTTTGAGATAAATTTGGAGGGGAAGGTTGTGTTTGTTGAGGTAGAGGTGATTGATGCACCATTTGATTATAACTTGCTTATGGGGAGAAGTTGGACTTATGCCATGTCTGCTATTGCATCGGTCGTTCTTCGGGTAGTAGTGTTTTCGCATGAAGGGAAGTTGGTTACTGTAGACTAACTCAGTTTTAATCAGAAGGGCCATATGGAAACTAATGAGTCCACCGTACCATTGGTTGATCGGGTTAAACCTACTTTAGAGAGCTTAGGGGATGGAATGTGTTACCACCTAAGTTGTACTTAGTGGTTTTTTATCAAGTGAGCCTGGTGAACTGAACAAGGATAACTTGTTTGGACTTCAGAAGACCTCCAGTGTTGCTTTTGGGAAGTTGTGTTGTACTATATCACATGTTCATACCCCATGGGGGAATTGTAATAAATGTTATAGCATGATAGTGTCTGTAAAAGACTCAGTCTCTTAGACTTTATTTGTCAATCCGATCAGCCCAGGGTCTTTTTTCCCTTGGTTATTATTGGTTGTTGAATAAACGACTGATAATTTTTGAGTTTTTCACTCCATACCTCTAAAGTTTGGTTGGTCGGCTTGGCATTTAGGCCTATTGAGGTTATTAGAGTCTATGTGTTAATGTATAAAAATTCTAGGCATCATGGTCGAGTCATATGAACATGTTTAAGTCCCTCTAGGTTTTTTCAACTTTTTTAATTTTTTAATTTTTTTACTGTTTTTTATTAAAATTTAATTTTTCCAAAACTTAGGCTATTTTTTAATAGTTTAATTGGAAAAATTGGTTTTGTGATAAAAGTGGGCCAAATAATCAATTTCAGTCATGTAGGTGCTCATTTTCAAGCTAAGAGCACCATGTAAACCCATGGACCCACTATTTCCTAGTTTTGAGTGATTTTCCATCACTCAGGTCAGAAAGCCCCAAAAAATCAATTATTGATTATTTTAATTAATAAATTGATGAATAATGGAGCAAATCTAAAATCCTAGATCAGTGGATTGTCAGCCAATTTGATTGAAATCAGTCAGATCTGAACCAGATTGACTGGATATGACAAATCCTTGACTAAAGGAGGTGTTATGGACAGATCTAGAGTTGATCTTCAGCATCCTGTATAGGGAATTGCACCCTCTCTCTCTCCTCCACATGTGTGGGCTCATTTGGATGAGTTTTGGTGGATGCTTTAGTCAACAGGTTGAGGTGTCAGTTAGATCAGCTCTTCGATTGACAGTTGCACTCAATGAGACCTAGATCATGCTTAGTTAGACAGAGATCAGGCATTGATGGACTCTCCTTCAGCTACAATGGTCTATCTCCTTGGGATTTGCGCCCCCCCGGGCTGGATCTCCTGTTTTTTGTATAAATAAAGCATAGGATGCCTCTTCCAAGCTAGTTAGAGCTTGATTGAGGAGTCATTTCCATTATAATACTGCTATATTTTGTGAATAAAGAAGCTTTGGAGGGTATATCATGCAATTCATGTGTTTGTGTGGATTCCCAGCGTCATGCCACTAATGTGGTAACTGCAATTTCTTTCCAATTTCTATGTTGCTTTTGTTTTATGGATTCAAGGATTCGGTTGAATCAAGTAAGGGTGTAAACTAGGCAAGTTAGATTGCTTGATCTTGTTTATCCATATTATTTATGCTCAAGAATTTTAGTTATATTCTTAAATAAGATTATTTTTGCATGAGATTTCATTTTTGTTGCTTTATACATCTATATCCAGATCTCACGAGGTTCCCGATTGGACGAAGGTGTGGATCAAGATTGACGTCATTCCTTATCCAATAAGCTCAAGACTCTGTCCCTCAGTGCTCCACAAAAGGGCCTCCTTTCAGCTTGGTTCCATTCAAGCAACGAGCCGACCTTCTCTCCTCTTTTTCTCCTTTCTTTAAAAAATCAATCTTTCGGTTACCTGTTTCTTCCTCTTATGATCAGATCCAGTTCTAAGATTTGAATATATATTGTTAGATCTAGTTCATAAGAGTATTGCTGCTTAGATCTGTAATTTCATAAAGAATATCATTTCATAAAGATAGATCTAGGTGTAGGAATTTCCTTTTTTGCAAGTAGCTAAATCATAGATCTAAAGCTTGCTCATAAGGTAGTTTCTTTTTTCGTTCTTTAAAGATTTAAATTCTGTAAGAAAAGTGCATATCTCATTGTCTATCCAAATAGAAATCCAATATCCCAAGGAAAGCTTGCTTTCCTTGGTTCCTTTTTGCAAAACTAGATTAGCCCCTTTTAACATTTTTTTACTTAGTTTTTTTTCAGTAACTAGCGTGGTGACCCAAAACACTTTTAAAGTGTTTTTGGGCACATTTTATTTTAATTGCTCACTGTTTTTATCACATTTAACAAAAAAGAGAAGGAGACTCTTCCCATTTTCTGACTCTTGGGCGAACCAGAGCTTCATGGAGGCTTCCCCCACCACTGTGATTTTAGTTTAGCTTGTTACAAGCTTGTTGTAAGCCTTTGGATCCCAAATAAAAAGGACCAAAGTGCATAATTTAGTTTTCTAGTATTGTAACCAATAATAATAAAAATAATAATTTCAAGAAGGCTCTTTCGATCCCACTCCCCATCCCCCCCCAAGGGGGATCCGCGTCTGTTTCACCTTTTTGCATTTTTCCCCGTTTTTGCTCTAGATTAGTCTTGTTATGCAGGATTGTATACTTTGATAACATTTTTCATTATTCCATATTTTAATTTCAAAAGTAATCATACTACTTACCCCACGACTCCCCGATTGACCCGCAAGGGGAAAGAGATGCGTGGTAGGACTAATTAGAAAACTAACATTGTGTATCTTTGATTCCTTTTTCATCAATTGTTTCTTTAGCTATAATAAAATTAACCCCTCCTTGATTCCTTGATTGAGATCAACTTGGATCGAAAGAGGTTCCTGGAGGGTTTTCTTTTTAACAAGAACACCTATCTTAAAATTAACTAAAAATAACAAAGACTCCAGTGTGTATGCTCTGTACTTGGCTGCGGTTCGTTCAATCAGTCAAGATGAATAAAAAAAACTTGAGTGACTAGAATAATTAGGATTCACTCTCCCCAAATTGAAAAACCATTAGTCGAAAATCCAACGCCTTGATCAAACCATTATGGTGGCAAAATACCCAAAGGAAGTGGGAACTCCTGAAAAGTGACCTCGGGGCACTGATCTCTGTTACACCTTTGGGTGCATTATGAACAACAGCCTCAAAGACTCCATTCAGCCCACATATTCCTTGCGGGTAGTTGTGATGGTTTAGTTTTGGACATACTTCAAGTACCCCTTGGGTATATCTGGAGTCCCCTCACCTAAGCTAAATTACTCATCTTCACATTAATTTAAAATTAACCAAGATACAATTGTACAACATTTATTTCATCACTTGCAAGCACTCTTAAAATATTTTCGACTCCATTTTTGGCGCTGGTTAACTGTTTATTTCTTTCAATCTATGTGTGATTGTGTGTCATTTCATTCTTACTTGTGATTATCTTATCTGGTTATTTGTTGTTTACAATTGCTAAGTCAAAACTCCTAAAAAACATACTCTTGAATACCATCATCATACTAAATAATTTTTCCTTAGTAACTTAATAGGGTCTACCCCCCTTGACTTCGTTAGGAGTTGAGCCTCAACGGACGAGTCAAGAACAAGGTGACATCCTTGACTTGAGACATGCCCCCAAGGACACACCGAGTGGCTTGAAGATTTTTGCCACATGACCTAGGTGTGTGAAAGGCAGCAACACTTTTTGGCGCCGTTGCTGGGGATAAATCTTTTTATTCCCAAGTACAAATTAGCTTAACTTTTTTCTAAAAAACTAAAAAGATAGAAATTTTTTATTGATCTAGTTTTTGAAAAAAAAAACATACAGATTAAAACTCTATCCATCTAGCGACTCCACTGTCTAACATCCCTTCAAGAATTTCTACTTGAAGAAACCACCGACAATTATTCAATCCTCTCCCTAATCCCGAAAGGTTTATTAGGGAAATATTGAATAGGAAGACTTCCTGTAGAAACCTTGAAAATTTAGGAGACCAAACCCTCTCAGATATCCATCACATATTTGTAGAGAGTCATGTTCACCAATATCAAGAAATGACGGAATTGTTCAAATCCCTTGACTTTTCTTAGATAGCAGGTGCTCCCCATGCCATTCCAAAAGATGCTATCAAGAAGCTCCCCATATTTCAAGGCAATAATTCCATCACTGCCAAGTCTCACCTTTGAAAGTTTGAAAAGAACCTGGTTAGTTATTGCAATGATGTTGCCCATGACCATGACAATGTCAAAATGAAGATCTTTGTTTTATCCTTAGAAGATGATGCTAAAGAATGGTACCTTGACCTAGATGATGATTCATATAAAACTATTAGTGTATTCCTAGAGGGTTTTAAGAATAAATGGGGAGAAAAGAAAGAACCAAGACATCTGCTTGTTTCCATTCAAAACATTAATAAGATGGAGAATGAAACCATGGATGAATTTAACACTAAGTTTAGGCGTGTGGTTGCAGACCTCCCTAAATAAATCAAGCCAAAGGATGCCTCCATCCTCATATATTACATCGAAGCTTTCACTGGTGATTTGAGGTACCAATTGAGAGACAAAGAGCCGACCGATCTAAAAACTGCTCAGGAATTCGCCAAGAAAATAGAAAAGAATATGCAGTCTTCAAGCAAATCCAACATTCTAGGTTACACTAGGGGAAACACTTCATACAGCAAACAAAAGGGAAAATCCGTTGAATCAGAAGAAAAGGGAGCCTCTAAAGATCCCATGGAAAAGGTAACAGACATGATAAAAGACTTGGTTACTAATCAAAACCAACTTATGGCAAATCAGTCCGCACAACTGAATCTTATGCACAATAGAATAATCACAATGTAAAGAAATAATGGAACTAGGAATTTTCAACCTAGGCAGAATCAGATGTATCAAAAGAAGTTTCCTCGGCAAGAGCCTAGGATTCCAAACCAGTTAGACTCAGCTAACATGGTAGAAGAAGTAATTCCATGGTGTAGACCCTGTGAACAATTCCACCAAGAAAGCACTTGCTATGTTGCAAATCAAGTCATGGAACATGGACTTCCCGAGGTCAGTAATCAGGAAACAACTTCAAGCAAGCCTTATCATATATACATGGTAGGCCAGGGCTACCCTTTGTCACTAGCTAAACAGTACAAATCTAAGGATCAAATCATTGTAGAATCTTATAGTGAAACTTATGATGAAAACTATAATGTACATGATGGGACTCCTACATGTTCTCCATATAATGATGACAATATGGAAGGTTTACTGCCTTGTGACCTTTTCTCTGAAGAAGATGAGTATGAAAATGAGGACAAGTATAGCTTGGAGCATGATAAAAGTGACGAAGACTCCCTTATCCCCAACAAATATGTTGATGAGGAGTCCTAGACATTCATGGAAATTCCAGTCTATGACATGAATAAAGAGGAAAATAATGAACTAGAAACTTTTGATGGTTTTGTTGATTTTTCTGTCTATGGCATATCTAAAGGAGAGAGCATGGACCATGTGGCCTTGGGAAACCTTGATATGAAAAAAGAGCATGCAGTTTATCCACATGATCAGTCTGAGCCATATATCAGTATCATTAATGAAGACAAAGAGAACTTGATATCGGAACCTGATATCAGCAATGGGGAATCCATCACATCTAACATAGATGATGGTGATGACTATTAGGATTTTTGTGGATATCTTATTAAGAATCCTATCTATGTTGTATCCAGCAAGGGGAGTGTCTATTTAGAAATTTGTGGAATTCCAATCTACTATACTTCCATAGAGGGAAGCAAGGATCTGGAGACCTTGGAAAATCCTATTCTGGAAAAGCAACATTCAAAACTCTTATATGATCATTCAGAGTCATATCATGCAGAGCCTCACAAAGGTATCAATAATGAAGACATGGAGAAGCAGTGTTGTGAAAAGACAGATGTGATGCAGTTAGTAGAATATCAGTCTTAACTATCATCTTCACATATAGAGTTTCCTCATGATTTGGAGCTGCTTGGGGCTTATACAGTGAATTATCATCCGGTAAGACTTGATGATCAGTATGATGGTGTAGTCAATCTGCCTCATCATTCTGATTTGTACATCAACCCTCTCCAATCATGGATAAAATAAGCCTACGCAAGCACTTACCAGTTTGGGAGGAAGTCTGACGATATTATTCATGCCTATGATTTCCCATCCATCCCACCCCTTCCAAATCATCACGCAGGTTTGCATTTTCTGAATAAAGTATCCTTACTTTGGCTGGTAACCAAAGACAAGGAAAAAAAAATTATGTTAATAGAATGCTTAGGTGGTTACATTGGATTTTTTATTACACTTAACCCTTTTTATATCATGCTTAGAGTAGGAAAATAAGCTCCTTGAAAAAGAGCATTCACTATCCACATTTTTTGTTTTGTACTTAGCTATAATCAAACATTTTTTTCAGTTAGTTACATTTATTTTGTTTAAATAAATCAGCTTAATGGTTCATTTGGTTTTTTATGTAAAGCTTGTGCTACTGAGGTTTTCTTGTCAAGTTGTGATGTTTTTACAGGGTGTATAAACCAAATATTCTGGTGTTCTCATATCCTCTCCTTGCCCTATGACCAGATCGAGCACACGTCCCGCAGTTGGAGCCAGAATGTTACCACCTAAGTTGTACTTAGTGGTTTTTTATCAAGTGAGCCTATTGAACTGAACAAGGATAACTTGTTTGGACTTCAAAAGACCTTCAGTCTTGCTTCTGGGAAGCTATGTTGTACTATATCACATGTTCATACCCCATGGGGGAATTGTAATAAATGTTCTAGCATGATAGTGTCTGTAAAAGACTTGGTCTCTTAGACTTTATTTGTTAATCCGATCAGCCCAGGGTGTTTTTCCCCATGGTTATTATTGGTTGTTGAATAAACGACTGATAATTTCTGAGTTTTTCACTCCATACCTCAAAAGTTGGGGTGGTCGGCTTGGCATTTAGGCCTATTGAGGTTACTAGAGTCTATATGTCAATGTATAAACATGATAGGCATCATGGTCGAGTCATATGAACATGTCTAAGTCCCCCTAGGTTTTTTCAACCTTTTTTTTTTTCAATGTTTTTTTATTAAAATTTAATTTTTCCAAAAATTTAGGCTATTTTTTAATAGTTTAATTGGAAAAATGGGTTTTGTGATAAAAGTGGGCCAAATAATCAGTTTCAGTCATGTAGGTGCTCGTTTTCAAGCTAACAGCACCATGTAAACCCATGACCCACTATTTCCTAGTTTTGAGTGATTTTCCATCACTCAAGTTAGAAAGCCCCAAAAAATCAATTATTGATTATTTTAATTAATAAATTGATGAATAATGGATCAAATCCAAAATCCTAGATCAGTTGATTTTCAACCGATTTGATTGAAATCAGTCAGATCTGAACCAGATTAACTGGATCTAACAAATCCTTGACTAAAGGAGCTGATCTAGACAGATCCAGAGTTGATCTTCAGCATCCTTTATGGGGAATTACGCCCTCTCTCTCTCCTCCACACCTGTGGGATAATCTGGATGAGTTTTGGTGGATGCTTCAGTCAACAGGTTGAGGTGTCAGTTAGATCAGCTCTCTGATTGATAGTTGCACTCAGTGAGACTTAGATCAGGCTTAGTTAGGCACATATCAGGCATTGATGGACTCTCCTTCAGATACAATGGTCTATCTCCTTGGGATTTGTTCCCCCCTGGGTTGGATCTCCTGTTTTTTGTATAAATAAAGCATAGGCTGCCTCTTCCAAGATATTTAGAGTTGGATTGAGGAGTCGTTGCCATTGTAATACTACTATATTTTTTGAATAAAGAAGCTTTGGAGGCTATACTGTCCAGTGCATGTGTTTGTGTGGATTCCCAGCATCATGCTGCCAATGTGGTAACTGCAATTTCTTTCCAATTTCTGTGCTACTTTTGTTTTTTGGCTTTAAGGATTCAGTTGAATCAAGTAAGGGTGTAAACTAGGAAAGTTATATTGCTTGCTCTTGTTTATCCATATTATGTATGCTCAATAATTTTAGTTATATGCTTAAATAAGATTATTTTTGCATGAGCTTTCATTTTTGTTGCTGTATACATCTATATCCAGATCTCACGAGGTGTTGTGCAAGCTTGTGTTATCTAGTTGCAAGTTCCCAATTGGATGAAGGTGTGGATCAATATTGATGCCATTCCTTATCCAATAAGCTGAAGACTCTATCCCTCATCGCTCCACAAAAGGGCCTCCTTTTAGCTTGGTTCCATTCAAGCAACGAGCCAACCTTCTCTCCTCTTTTTCTCCTTTCTTTAAAAAATCAATCTTCCGGTTACCTGTTTCTTCCTCTTATGATCAGATCCAGTTCTAAGATTTGAATATATATTTTTATATCTAGTTCATAAGATTCTTGCTGCTTAGATCTGTAATTTCATAAAGAATATCATTTCGTAAAGATAGATCTAGGTGTAGGAATTTCCTTTTTTGCAAGTAGCTAAATCATAGATCTAAATCTTGCTCATAAGGTAGTTTATTTTTTTGTTCTTTAAAGATTTAAATTCTGCAAGAAAAGTGCATATCTAATTGGCTGCCCAAACAGCAAGCCAAGATCCCAAGGAAAGTTTGCTTTCCTTGGTTCCTTTTTGCAAAACTAGATTAGCCCCTTTTAACATTTTTTTACTTAGTTTTTTTTCGGTAACTAGCGTGGTGACCCAAAACACTTTTAAAATGTTTTTGGGCACATTTGATTTTAATTGATTGATTTTATTTAGCAGGTTTAACAAAAAAGAGAAGGATACTCTGCCCATTTTCCGACTCTTGGGTGAACCAGAGCTTCCTGGAGGATTCCCCCACCGCTATGATTTTAGTTTAGCTTGTTACAAGCTTGTTGTAAGCCTTTGGATCCCAGATAACAAGGACCAAAGTGCATAATTTATTTTGTTGATATTATAACCAATAATAATAAAAATCATCATTTCGAGTAGGCTCTTTCAAGCCCACTCTCCATCCCCCCAGGGGGGATCCACATCCATTTCACCTTTTTGTATTTTTTCCCGTTTTTGCTATGGAGTAGTCTTTTTATGCAGGATTGTATACCTTGATAAAAATTTTCATTATTCCATATTTTAATTTCAAAATTAATCATACTACTTACCCCATGACTTCCCGATTGACCCGCGAGGGGAAACAGATGCGTGGTAGGACTAATTAGAAAACCGGCATTGTGTATCTTTGATTCCTTTTTCATGAATTGTTTCATTAGCTATAATAAAATTAACCCCTCCTTGATTCCATGATTGAGATCCACTTGGATCAAAAGAGGTTCTTGGAGGGTTTTCTTTTTAACAAGAACACCTATCTTAAAATTAACTAAAAATAACGAAGACTCCAGTGTGTATGCTCTGTACTTGGCTGTGGTTCGTCCAATCAATCAAGCTACATCAAAAGTACTTGAGTGACTAGAATAATTAGGATTCACTCTCCCAAAATTGACAAACCATTAGGAAAAAATCCAACTCCTTGATCAAACCATTACGGTGGAAAAATACCCAAAGGAAGCGGGAACTTTTGAAAAGTGACCTCGAGGCGCTGATCTCCATTACACCTTCAGGTGCATTATGAACAATATCCTCAGAGACTCCATTCAGCCCACATATTCCTTGTGGGTAGCCATGACGGTTTAGTTTTGGACATACTTCAAGTACCCCCTCGGTATATCTGGAGTCCCCTTGCCTAAGCTAAATTACTCATCTTCACATTAATTTAAAATTAACCAAGATACAATTGCACAACATTTATTTCAGCACTTACAAGCACTCTTAAAATATTTTCAACTCCATTTTTGGCACTGGTCAACTGTTTATTTCTTTCAATCTATATGCGATTTTGTGCCATTTCGTGCTTACTTGTGATTATCTTATCTAGTTATTTGTTGTTTACAATTGTTAATTCAAAAATCCTAAAAAACATACTCTTGAATACCATCATCATACTAAATAATTTTGCCCGAGTAACTTAATAGGGTCTACCCCCCTTGGCTTCGTTAGGAGTTGAGCCTAAACGGAGGAGTCAAGAACAAGGTGACAGCCTTGACTCGAGACTTGCCCCCAAGGACACACCGAGTGGCTTGAATATTTCTGCCACATGACCCAGGTGTGTGAAAGGCAGCAACAGAATGTATTCATCATTGATGGGAACATTCAATTTTCTAGCTTCGATTAATTATCTAGGTTCTACTAGTGTAGGGAATTCTATTGCAACGGTTGTCGATAGAACAGACCCTTGGGTTCTTCCTTGCCATTATGAACCTGAAGTACCCTTATCAATAGCAAAACTAGCTTATCAATCTATCATTCATATTGTTGTTCATCCCGTTTTAGCCCCTCTCACAGTCTCAGAGGAGCTGGAAGAAGCCTATCTACCTCCCTGGTTAGAGAACTCTTTGCATACTAAAGACTGCTTAGATATGGTTTTTCCATTTGAAGAAGCCATTCTGGAAGCTATGTACGGACGAGATAAAATCTGCAAATATCTTCACCATCGATCATGTTTTCTTCTAGATTTAAGTAGGATTGAAAATCAAGAGTTCCATATGAGACTGGAAGGTGATGTTGATACACCGATTAATCCCTTACCTAGGGAGGGAATATTTGCCAAGGGGAATATGGAAAACATTTCCATTACTATTCTGATCAACATATCTGTGAATCCCAATGTTGTGGAAAATGTATATATTGGCACAAACTACTCTACGGAGGAGATTGCTATCTATATAGCCTTGTTTAAGGAGTTATGCGGCATGTTTTCCTGGTCATATGAGGAGATGCTAGGAATATATCCATCGATAGTCGAACATGAAATCCGAACCTATCATGATGCCAAACCATTTCGACAAAAACTTAGACCTTTCAATCCGCGTAAAGCGGTAGCTGTTAAGGCTGAAGTTGAAAAACTGTTGAAAGTTTGTTTTATTTACCCAATAGCTTTGACAGAATGGGTATCCAACCATGTTGCTATCGACAAAAAGCAAGTGAAAATACATGTTTGTACTAACTTTCATGATTTGAACAAATGTTTTCATAAGGATAACTACCCCACACCATTCATAGATCAAATCATTGATGCGTGTGCGGGGAGTGAAGTATTTTTGTTTATGGATGGTTTCTTCGAGTATAATCAGATTCAAAACCGGAAGACCAGCATAAAACAACTTTCATTTGTCCTTAGGGTACATTTACGTACAAGAAAATGCCTTTTAGATTGAGAAATGCAGGGGCTACCTTTCAATGAGCAATGAATTTTTCCTTTCATGACATCAAGTCTATTGTCGAACCCTACCTAGATGACCTACCAGCACATTCTCAAAAGAGGATTGATCACCCAGATCACTTGCGTTCAATTTTTGAAATATGTAGACATTATAAAATACATTTGAATCCCCACAAATGTGTTTTCTATTTTGATTCAGGTAGGTTGCTCAGGTTCATTGTTTCTAACAAAGGTATTCAGGTGGATCCTTTGAAAGTCAAGGCCATAAGAAATATGCCTCCTCCGCATTCCATTGGGCAGCTTCAAAGCCTGCAAGGGAAGTCCAACTTCCTTCGATTTTTTATCGTGACTTATGCCAAGATCACTAAAGGTTTCATGCACCTGTTGAAGCAGGACACCCCATTTGTATGAGATGAAACCACACAACTTGTGTTCGAGGAATTAAAGAAAGCTTTGTTATCAGCACCTTTGCTGCGTCCGCCAGATTACTCTCAATATTTTATATTGTATCTGGCCACATCTGAGTCGACCATGGGGCAGTACTAGTCTAGGTGGATGATAAGATCCAAGAGCATGCCATATACTATCTTATTCGTGCTTTATCTAGCCCTGAACTTAGGTATTCCCACGTCAAAAAGATGGCATTACCAACTGTGTACGTTGTTCAGAGGTTACGTCACTACATCTTACTGAGGACTACAACAGTAGTGGCGGATGTTAATCCTTTCCAGTGTGTTTTTTCCCGACGGATGGTTGGAGGCAAATTCAACAAATGGATAGTCATTCTCTAAGAGTTTGACTTAGATTTCCAATCCGCCAAATCCAAAAAATCCTTAGTTTTTGTGGAGCTCATTGTAGAATTTCTGGTTGAGGAAGATGTAGCCATTGAAGAAGAATCATTCCTAGATGAGCACATATTTTTTATTTCCACCTCTGACCCTTGGTATGGAGATATACTTATCTATATCCAGAATCTAAAGTGCCCTACAACCTTTTCACGAGAAGAACGACGCAAATAATGCTTACATGCAAAAAACTACCTCATTGTTGGAGATACTTTATATCATAGAGGGGTAGACTCTATTTTGCATCGATTTCTTACCCACGAAGAGGCTAAGATTGTCCTAAATGATGCCCATAGCGGAGAGTGTGGGGGTCATTTATCTGGGTTAGCAATGGCCCAGAAGATATTACATGCCGATTATTTCTAGCCCATGATCTTTAAAGATTGTGTGGAAGCTTTGAAGCACTATCATCTGTGTCAGCTTTACACTAGAAAGATGCGGTTGCATCTTGCTCCATTATTTCCCGTCATCTCAGTGGGCCCCTTCACTAAGTGGGGGATAGATTACGTGACGTGTAACCCAGTTTCAGCTGGGGGGGCACAAATACATCATTGTTGTTGTAGATTACTTCACTAAATTGGCAGAGGCAATGCCCACCTATAAAGCTGATGGGGAAACTGTGGCTTTTTCATTTTCAACCAAATTATCGCACGTTTTGGCATTCCTAAAGAGATTGTCACTGACCATGGCAGTCACTTCCAAAATAGCAAGATGACTGAATTGACCACTATGTTAGGGTTTAAACAAGAACATTCGTCTTCTTTCTACCCGCAAGCGAATGGTCAAGTCAAGGCAGTAAAGAAGACCTTGAAGACTATTCTTAAGCATACTATTAACATAGCCCGGTAAAATTGGCACATCATGCTATATCCTGCACTTTGGCCTTATCAGACCAATGTGAAAACTGCCACAGGTTTTTCTCCTTTCCAACTTGTTCATGGGGTGGAAGCACTAACCTAGGTTGAATGCAAAATCCCATCCTTAAAAAATTCTATTCATGTGTTACCTGATACAACTGAGCTTGAATAACATTTGTTACACTTAGAACATCTAGATGAACAGTGTAGGGATGCACTGATGGAAAACGAGACTCACAAAAATAGGGTGAAAAATCAATATGATAAATCAGTCAAACTTAGGAATTTTTCTGAAGGGGAGCTTGTCTTGCTCTGGGACCAGGATAAAGAACCCCTGGGGGTAGGGAAATTCAGGTCTATGTGGTTAGGACACTATGTTGTGCCAAAGGTTCTGAAAAAGGGTGCATATGAATTAACTGATTTCGAGGGGAATAAGCTGCCTGAGCCTAGAAATGGGCTCTACCTGAAGAAATACTATGCTTAGGCCTAGAACTTTTTCTTGTATTTTTATTGTATGTAGCTTTATGTACAATAGTTCACAGATTTGTGTTCTTAAATAATCTGTTGGTTGTTACAGATTTCTTCTGAGTGGTTCGTAGGTTTTGTAGATGGCACTAGGTCACACTTGCAACTTGGATTCAACCGCATGGGTTATTTACTCACCCTCAGGACAACTAGTTGCCTCTGGAGGCACTTGCCTAGGTCCTGCTACCAACAATGTGGCCGAATACAGGGCCTTCATTGAGATTTTATGGGATGCCTTGTCACATGGAATCACTCAGCTGGAAGTCAGACTTAACTCTCAACTGGTGGTTTCCCAGCTCAATCGAGATTATCAGGTGTGGAACCCTATTTTGTTACGTTAGTTTATGCAAGTTAGGGTATTGGAAAGAAATTTTGATTTTATTACATTTAATCATATTCGAAGAAATCAAAATTCATTAACTAATGCATATGCGAACTATATCTCGGATTGGCACTTAACACACATTTCATAAAAATACACAACAGATACATTGTAAAAACACATGTAAATAAACCAACAGAACATATATATATGTGTAAATATTTTTCCATATAAATAGGTCAAGTTCTTGATCCTTAGATCCAGTAATAACTGTAAAATATACAAAAATTGGATCGTAATCCATCAAATTCCCCTAGGTCTAATCTTGACCACCCTGGTCATCCTGACCGCCCTAGTCACCCTTGCTCATCCCGGTCATCCTGCTCTCAGGATCCTTCAACTTGTTCAGTTGCAGCAACCTCAGTGTCATCTATGTAAACAAGCACTGCCCTAGCTACCCTTCTCATAAGGTGTATCTAGATATGTGGGATACCAACCACTAGTTCCAGCATAACGGCAGGGATATGCTCAATACGTAAAGTAGGTACTCTTTGGGTAAGACTAGCCATCTTTCCCTCAAGAACCCTAATCAAACCATGACCCTCTCCTACCATAGGTCGCACATACATACGAGGATTCCCAACAGGGCGGACTGGTCCAATATCTACATTTTAAAACATTTACAGGATTAAAAACGTGTATACATATGTATATATCTTAATGACTAAAAATTCATAAAAATCTTAAAAACTTGAAAAAAAAAATACTTGACACTCCCCATGCTCCTCCAGGAGGGAGGACAAGGTCATTGTCACCCCAAAAATCCATCCCAGCATATGGAAATTGCTCCAGTGATGGAAGCTATCGCTCCCACCATAGGTATAAGTCGTCATCGTACACACTCTGAACCGATCCATTGCCACCCTGGTGGAGAAATATTTCTCCCCACCTACTGATTCTAGGCTGACGAGGAGAGAGAGCCGATCATGGAACTGCAGGGCTCAGACCAGGTACTCTCTCAAAGAAAAAGGCCACTAATATGCTAGAATAACTGAATTTCTTATGTCGGCATCTCTTGCAGTCAGAGAGTTACTTCTTCATTATTGGGATTACTCCTGAGCACCAGTAAAATAAAGCTCCATGTAGACATTCCACCGCAATTCTGATTTGGTTTCGAGTTGTAAGATGAAGTGATGATGATCTTGCAACCCTTACTATGTTACTTACCAACACTTGTAATGGAAAGCTACAGATATGTGCAATAGGGATGGAGGTTCCCCTTTTCCAAGTGCTAGTAGCTCAGCAAGTGTCAATGTAGTTCTAAACACTTAGAAGGTCACCGCCCCTACGGGTACCTTCCATGTTGACAGGAGCTCCCCATCGTGTCAAACCTGAGATAAAATAGATGTCTTCTAGTGCAATATCTAGAATCTCACCTTGTAGGTCAAATGCACCTAGATCATGATCCCAGTAGTTGATCAAAAATTCCAGTACACGGACATTAGATCGCATAGGTGAGGTACAAAAGAACTTCAACAACCCACTTTGTCATAATTCATGCACTGTGGGGGGATTTCAAAGTGCATCTTGGTCTATGGTTTCATGTTCCTGCTCCCTCCACTCCAACACCATGTTTTAGTTTGTTCATAAATTCATTTTCAAACATTAAAACCATTCAAAAAACTTTGATTTTGGCCCTAAATATTATTTTCCTATGTCGCGCAATATATGCGACTGTCCTTTGGGCATGTCGCATATCATAGGCGGGTTGCTTTCGAGCAAGTTGCGACTGTCTATGTTGTATACACGCGTATACAGTGCGACCTTCCTAAAAATGGTTTAAAACATCAAATTTTTACATAAAATTAAAAATTTGTTTGGATGAAATGAAAGAACATGAAGAGCTGATTTACCTAACACTTGCGGATTTGAAAATCATCCATTGGATTGTCCACACCGAGCAGTTGAAGGCAGAGGTAAAACTTGCCTATCTTGGGTAAAAATGTGAAATGGTGATTTTGATTTCTATTTTGGCACTATTTATAGAAATAATTTCAAAAAAGTGGGTTTTTAACCTATAGTTTTTAATTTTCATCAAAATCAAACTAATACCATGTCTTTTTTCCTAATGTAACAAGTCGAATGTCATTTAAAGTTATTTTTCACTCATATAGGGTAGGATTTTGGTCATTCATATGCATTTTTGCATTTATACCTAATCCGCCTTAACCCTAGGATTACTACTTTTGACCACGGACTATGGTATTCAACCATTAGTACCTTGTTTATACCATTGTTCTTCCGTGGATAGGGCTTTCCTTCCATGAGTACCCTAGCTTAGAACACATTCATTGTCTTTTGGTACTCATGCCGCATTTGTCGTAGGTTCAGGGGAGCCTTCTTAGCTATTTTTTACACGAAATTGAGCCTCATTTTGGTCTCTTTTTACAAGCTATCCCATTTATAAGGCTCCCTGAACTTATGGAGTTTCTTTAGGCCCAGGTCTAACTCCTTAAAATAGACTTGACTACCGAGTAAACTTGTCCATTCAGGCTCATTAGGGATATATGAATGGGAATCCACATTGGTGGTAGGTTATCTCTTTCTCGGACCATGTGGAATAATACGAGAAAGGATCACTCTCTTTTCTACTGAATTGAGAAGAGTATTCTCAGGCATAGGTTTATCATTTTTCTGGACCTCAGGGACTAATTTTACGGAAAAGGAACGCCCGATATGAGCTTAGTTTTCGCTTTTTCATGCTCCGAACTTAAAGATGAAAAATATTCTGACTGTACTTTATGTCTTTTTCATGCTCGTTAAAATCCAAGAACAAAACATTGAGTTTAATGTTGTAAGCCCCATTCCTCATAATCAAATGGATCTTTTCGAGTGATCTTACTTCCCTTCACGCTCGTAAAACTCAATCTATATGTTGCTTATGAAGGAGCATTGGGTAGGTGGTAATATAACCTTTTTCGGACCTCCCTGACTAAGTACGAAAAAGGTTCACCTTTTCTTCTTCGGAAGTTAAGAGAGTTCTTCTAAGGTATGTTTTATACTTTTTTGGCTTCATGAAACTAAATTGGATGAAAAGGGACCCCCCTGGAGTCTTCTTTGAAGTTTTCAGACTCTCTAAACATGAAAACACCAAATGAGCATGTACTAGTTTAGGCTTGTAAAATCCATGAATAGGTAACATTATCAAGCATTATTCCCTCTTCTCTTCAATCCTGTCAAAAATGAAGAGAAACCTGAGTTGACTCTTCTGGACTCATTAAAATTTAACAGGAAAGATAAGGAATAATTTTTCTTTTTGGGGTTTCAGTCGGTGGCAGCATGTCCTCCTTGAACATAGCACTCTCTGAACTCTCCAATACTCATGTCTCAGTGTACACTTTCATTTCAGCTATCACTTCAATTTTCTTACTCCTCCACTTGTCATTTATGCTTGGGGAATCTGATCATGTCTCCTACATGACAGATAAGTCTAGTTACTATCCGCAAAGTTGAAAGCTTCATTGCGTCATCTCTGTGTCGTGCTCACTATTCAAGGATTTATCCCTGCATCTGATTATTATCCTGATTCCATCATTGTCTTATCTAATACCACATGTGTCTACCTTCCCTTATCCAGTTCCTAGTCACTCTTGTGATCCGTTGGAGGATATATTGCCTCCCTCATCACAGTATGGTTTCTCATCAGTATTTCCTAAAGACGGAGACCTAGAGTTTTAACGATGGTACCCTAGGATTCACTTTCATCATTGGTGAATTCCTTTGCTTCAGTTGTAAATTATCACCTATTTATTGACAATCTGTTGAATCCTTTCCATGTTCAACTTCGATACATCTATTCACATAGCCTAGATTGCACTAGTTCCTTTGGATTTTGACGAAGACCTTAGGTTCACATCTATAACCTAAGTTGCGCAAGATTGTGTTGTGTTCATCTACACATCTTCTAGATTTTTGAAGACTCATCATTATTGTATATTGTGGCTCTGATCCACCTTTGTAATAAACATGGTCTTGTACCCGTATCATATGATGTACTCAAATATTGTAAAGGAGCTAGTGTTCCAGTATATTGAACATGGCATCCTCATATATGATTTTGTATATGACATTGATATGTAATTGTTTCAGGTACTTCCTTTTCTTCCTTGGACTTCTAAGTTCTCCAAGATAATGATTATAATGTATTTCAGTCATCGCTTCCCTCTGACCTCACACATTAGGGGGCATATGTTATCAGCCAAAATGGCACTTCTCCATCCGAGTACCGACATTCCTCATGTTGGTGCACAAAAGGACAAATTTGGATTGAAGTGACCAAAACACTATAGATGGGCATGACCTTTGATGCATTATCCTCAAACCATCCTTATATATTTTTAATATGGATTTTGGGTTGCATACATGACTATGTGCATTGCAACTCGTGTATTATACGTGAGTATTTGCATTGTAACCCGCGTATACTTGCATACGCGAGTTCCGTTTGAGAAACTCGCATATCATATGCAAGTTGCCTATATTAATACCCACGTATACCTTAATTCTACATTAAAAAATATAAATCAATATTAAATTAGATTAGTTGGGACCTATTCCATAACTATCCCAACCATCCCAACCTTCGAAACCACTCTATTTCCCAAAGTATAAATAGAGTATTGGGGTGGGGGCTAATCAATCAATTTTAGAGAGAAAAGTTATGGTGGTGGTATATCTTCAGAATCTTGGAGTAGTAGAACTCAGAGTCCTTTGGTTATAGAGGATTCCTTGTCTCAGAAGCTGGGTTGTACTCTTATCTTATTCATCGATTGTTAATAAAGAGAATTCTTCTTCCAATATTGTATTGTGTTTATTTCATGTATATTGGTTAATGAATATGTTTGTTTATATGATTAATATGCATTTCATCTAACCTCTTATATATATATATGCATGAGATATTACTTGAAGGATTTACTCTTTGTAGGTGAAAACGTGCATCCCTAGAAGCTTTGAAGAGGATTGGAGCGATAGAAGATCAAGCTTGGATCAACCGTCGTTAATCAGGTAAGTCAAGATTTTCTTCCTATTCTCTTTACATTCTCTATAAAAAGCTGATTGTCTGCAAGTTAGTAGTAATTTGGTGACCCTAGACCCTAGGTTACAAGGGTACTTTATCCTGAATAACACCATCACCAAAAAACATCACAGAATTAAGAGGCTTCATTAAAATATGTACATACTACAGGAAGTTTGTGAAAGGGTTCTCCAAGTTGACTTCTCCACACATTCATTTGAATAAGAAGGAATGCATATATATGGTAGTGGATTGATTGAATAATTTTTCTCATTTCTTTTTTGTTACATCCTCTTTTACTATTGCACAAGTGGCTGACCTTTCTTTCAAATAAATCTTCAGATTGCATGGGCTCCATAAGAGCATTGTGAGTGATAGAGATGGTAGATTCATGAGTGATTTTTGGCAATAAATTTTCATATTGGCGGGCACACAATTGAATCCAAGTACAAGCTACCATCCCCAAACTAATGGACAAATAGAGAGGGTGAATAAATGGTTGGAAGGGTACCTTTGAAACTATGTGGGAGAACAACAGAAAGCTTGGACAAAATGGCTACACTTGGGTGAGTTTTGCTACAACACCACCTTTCACAAGTCAATAGGGACGTCTCCTTTTAGAAAATTATATGGTTATGATGCACTTACATTTTTTGATATGATATTTGGTTATAGTAGAGCTCCAAAAGCTAAAGATTGGGTGGAAGAAAGCCAAGAAATTTTGAAGCTTTTAAAAGACAATTTGCAGGTTGCCCAAAATCAGCAAAAACAATATGCAGATAAACATAGAGAGGAAAGGACCTTTCAGGTTGATGATTTAGCATATTTGAGGTTGCAGCCATACAAACAAACATCTCTCAAAAGGAATGGAGCAGAAAATCTAAAGCCAAGATACTATGGGCCCTACAAGGTAATCCAGAAGATTGGAGAAGTAGCATATGAGTTGGAACTTCCAAAAGGGAGTAAAATTCATAATGTATTTAATGTTTCTTGTCTAAATAAATCTATTTTTCAGAAAATTGTCATTTCAGATACACTCCCTCCTTTGGATGATGAAGGACAGCTCACACTTATTCTAGAAAAGGTTTTGAAGACGAGGGAGAGAAGATTTAGGAGCAAAACAATCAAAGAATACTTGGTGCAATGGAAGGATCTACCAAGTGAAGATGCCACATGGGAAGAGGAGAATTTTTTGCAGCATCCAAATCTGAAATTGCTTTAGGATAAGAAATACTAGGTGGGGAGGACTGTAATGTCCCCATTCAAATAATTGCATAGCAGGAAAATTCCATCAATCCTACTAGTTCCCTAGGTTGGGTGGAAACATTGGGAAGTTAATAAGGGAGCTAATAAATGGTTTTTAAACATTAGAAGGAATAAATATCTATTTAATGTATTTAATTAAATTAATTCGAGTGAAAACTTAAATGGCTATGGAGAATGGAGACACATGGAGACTATGGGGCCCACTCAAGCTAGAATTCCTATGTTAAATGACATCCTCCTCTTACAATCTCGAATCTATGGAAAGCCTAATGTTTTTGGATGGATTATAAGGTTAATATAATTGTCCATATACTTAATAGGTCAAATTTGGTATTAATTATAACTTACATGGGGAGAGGAAGATCCAAATGGGAGTTTTGTGGAAACATGGCTAGATTCTGCTTACATTTATGGCATCTATGACACCAATGATGGAGATTCTATGACAATTATCACACGAGTCAGATCTGAAGGCTGAAATATTACATATATGACATTTCAGACATGAATAGATCATTTGAGAGGGTGCTCATGGGATTTGGAGAAGGCCAAGAGGCTCCTACTCAAATTTGGGAGAAGAGGGAAGGTGAAGAGAGAGGCCACATGGCATAACATGAGCGGCCACACCAATTCGACGTGGATTTGTTTTATGGATGGATTTGGAAACTTAGAAGACCAATAATTTTTATAAAATGAATTTATCATCCATGAGAAGTCCCTTTTTATCATTTGTGAAAATTGTTATTGTGAAGAGAGAGAGCTTGTGGATTACTAGTTTAGGCCTTAGCCAATTTTGAGGGTGAAAGATTCCCATCCTAGTTGGTGTTTGGAGAGGCCAATAAGGTATTTCAAGGAGATTCAATGGATTCATAAGTTATAGGTGCAAGATACAGAAGCTCGTTGACATATCAATTTCATCTTGTTCTTCCTTTCATCTCAAGTTGTCTCACCATATTTCAGCTCTATGGAGTGAGGCGCACTTGGTGAGCTATTCATCTCTTTGAGGCAGATTATATTGCTCAATTATTTTGTATTCTGATGTAAATTATCTGATATTTAAGTTAAAAAATGTCTCAGGTCAAAATTCCAAGAAATATCATGTATTATTGCTCAATAATGAAGAAACAATGCCATTTCCCCACTACCTTGTTGTAAACTCTTGTAATCTTGATGGATTCAAATGGATGTATAAAATATTGATAATTTATGAATGAATGGAATTAATTAAATTATATTATAGGTTTCATGTTCATTAACTGATAATTTGTGGCCATTGGGTCGAATTTCATAGCAATTAGAGCAAACTACATCTCATTTCCCCAAGGGTCCAAAACTAGTTTCTTATATCTGATTGAAAGAAGTGATAAAAGCCATGGGAGGTCGATTGGTTATGCATATGAGTCTCTGATAATGTATTATAAACACCCCCTTATTCAATTTAATAATTTGAGTGGGTTTTGGCACATTTGGGAAGCCATTTCTACCACTTACCCTAGGGGGGATTTGAGCCCAAAATTGCCAATAAAATCATCTATCTTGTTCAGAATTTAGTACAGACTTGTAGAAGTGATTGTAGGGACATAATACATCCATAAACATAATAATTAAGATATTATGTCATTAATACACCTTCTCTAAATATTTGGGAGCAATTGGGCTGATTTGGAGACCAAGACACTAAAACTAGTCAAGCGCCAAAATTGTGAAAATTTTGGAAAATTGAGCATTTTGGTAAAAATTTAAAAAAAGGGACATTACAAAATGCTGTCTAAGTTGGTGAATGGTAGTAATTGGAATTCCTATAGAACATTCCCAATGCTACGCGATGCCTAAGTCATTGCGCAAAAAAAAAGTCTTGGTTTTTTCATGAATTGGGAGGATGGCGCGCCAGGAGCAAGGGGCTGCGCAAGTAGAGGTTTCACAGTCGCAGTTAGGGAACCATGCCACAAAAACCGTAGGGATGTGATAGATTAAAATTGGTATTAAATGCAATAGTTAAACCAGTTAACTGGAGGCGCTCTTGGACGAGACACACATTAATGAGGGATCTGACCATTAGATCGGAAGGATCGGCAACGAATTCGAGAAATGAATGAGGGATTTGGTCATCATGATTGGGAAATAGTTCGCACAGCCAATCCCACACTATAATAATCAATGGCTCATGGGTTGAAGTCACCATTGTGAAGAATTTAGTTGTAGAAATTGAATTGCATAGATTGAATCGTAGAGTTCAGTTGCAGGGTTGTGAGTGAGTTGTAGGTTGAGTTAGATTCAGTTACAGAGCACTTGTGACTAATGCATCAGGTAGCGCCACAATATATTTTGAGTAAAAGTGCTAAGGATTCACTAGTCATCGGTTTCCTGATTGAGGAAGAAGTAGCAAGTATGTCAGTGGCTTCGTCACCAGTCACAAGGAAGAAGAGAGGGGGCAATCATCCCAAGTCTCTGTAGCAGAAGAAGAGAAACACAAGAAGTTCAACAAGAGAGGATAAAAAGGAAGCTGAGGCCTCCATGGTGAGGGCAGGGGTGATAGTAGCAGACATCCCTGCGTATGTTCCCCCACGCAAAATTGGTGCCAAGGAACGGGATCCTATGAAGAATCATAGATACCCCATCAAAATGGTCATGATTCTGAAAGGAATGAAGTGCACGTTTGATATCGCAATGTGTTTAGTCAAGATGAAGTATGAGGACCATGATTTTCCCACCTTCACTGAATGTACAATAGAACCATTTGAGGATAGGATTGAACTTTAAGAAGATCCCATGGTGTGCACTCCGCATGAGTGGGCGTTGGGATTGGACAAGTCGATACTTTTAGGCCTGATTCACATGCCCCTTTTTGGGTGGCTGACAGAAGCAAATGCATGTGCCAAGAAAATGGTGGCATGCTTCCATGGAGGATACTTGTGGTTGGATAGGCCAGTGCCATTCACCGTAGAGTTGATTTCACGTATCACGGGGTTACCTAAGCAGGGGCCTGACNCATATTGTGGGTTTTAAAATTATCAAAAAATGAACCAATATATTGCAGGTATTGGGGGGATGAGGGGTTTAAGGTGGGGGTGGGTAGGGTGGTTTATAAGCATTGAGGTATAAAAAGGGGTGTGGAGGAGGTTTTAAGTATTGGAAGGGGGTTTCAACAAAAAGATTTTGGGTCAATATTTCTTGAAATTAAGGGTATTCTTTAATATCCCACAATCGCACGTGCTATGTGAGAGGTTCACTAAGTGAAGTCCCCGTGGGCCTGACCCATCACAATACTTATGGGAAAAGACAATGATAAGTGATTGGCCTCCAAGCTTAAGAAGAAGTAAGACTTGGAGTGTGATGCATGCGCATGCAAGGTGGACACCATCAATGAGCGGTTTTTGAGCATTGTATCCAGGATTCTTACCAGCAATGTAGTGCAGAAGAATCGACCAAACCACTGCACCTCAGGGGTAGTTTCCAGGGCTAAGCAGTGTATTGTAGGAGTGCAAATGAACTAGTCATTGTTTCTGTTGAACCAGTTGATAGAGGATGCTATGATTGTGCAAGAAAGAAAATGTACATTCACATATAGTTGGTTTCTCATCTTGATTTTTTTAGTTGCATGGATCGATCCATAGGACTACCAAGGGATGGACATTGTAGCCGCCCAAGTCTATAAGTGCGCGAGATACTAGAACCTCGGGTACCTGATCCAAGAAGATAAGTTAAAGGATTGCATCATACAGTTTTGGTTGTATTGGGAATCCTTACAAGCGGCAGCCGTGAAGGTTCTGTAGCTTACAGAGGTAGTAGTGGAAAAATATCGACGAGTCATTCTATTCGCTATTGGCCTGCATGATATCCACATACAAGCGCAGAGGGACCCTTGAAAGCAATGGTTAGAGACACAATAAAATCTCGCGGAAGAGGATTTGGACATGGTAGTGGCTGAGTGGTCGAAAAACTAGAAATCACCAGTGAGTCTAGAAGAATTATCAAATGACGAGGCAGGTCCTCCAATAGATGTGCCCATAGAACCGACACTGGTCCATGATAGTGACCGGGAATCATGAGAGGAATCATCAAGTACCCCAACAAATTTAGAGGCACAATTCCTATATGAGGAGACCAGAACAAATATAAGGCATGAACAGGGAGAATCTAGTGGCACAACCCCAATGGAAGATTTGCAGGTCGATCACATTATTACGGCTACCACAATAGCAACTACTGCAACTGAGGAGCAGTTGAAGGAGCAGACTATTGAAGGATTTGGAGAGATAAACACTCACCTAAGTTCTTTAATTGATGTCATTTTGCAAAGGGTTCCTGAGGCAAACATTTTGCGGAAGGTAGGAGAGATAAGCACAGGGAAGCGGATCCAGAATGTACAGATTCTGCCGCAATTAAGACAAACTGTGAGGATGTCAACGCCTCACTCCAACAGTTTCAAGAGCTCTCATTGGATATCAATGAACTTTCAAATCAAAAATTCATTAAAGGAAATTTCAGCTCAAAATGGGCCTCCCAAGTAAAATAATAAAATAATAGTTAAAATAATAAAATAATATTTATTAATTTTGGAGGAAGAAAAGAAAAAAACTACCTTTTTTGTTCGTATTTTCGACATATCTCCCTATGTTTTTACTCAAATTTCAATCAAGAGAGCTTTTTGGATGCGTAATTAAATTTCGCATCCAACAAGCTCTCCCTATCAAAATTTGAGTAAAGACATAGGGAGATATGTTGAAAATACGAACAAAAAAATAGTTTTTTTATGATACCTATCCCCAATTTTATATCAAAAATTGTTTAAGACTTATACGGTATTTCAAATTTAAAGCAATTCCATTGGATAACACATGATGACATGGAATTTGAATTAGGGTTGAAAGGCCCATTTTGAGTTGAAATTTCCTCTAATGGATCCAGTTACAAAGGGTTGCAAGTCAAGAGTTGGTCGACCGGGAATAGATCATGGATGATCACCTTTTGAGGCTACAGGAGCAGGAGGAAGCAACAAATATGGATATGGTGGAGTTGAAGAAGGCATAGGATCACCTCATTGTTGAGAAAGTGCAACTATGGGATGACATGGTGAAGTTGGGAAACTCATTTTTTGATGCTTATCAAGAAGTCCCAGTTGTGGAAGAGGACCTAGATGCGTCAACCAAAGTGTAGAAGTTAGGCCAGACTATTGCAGGCTTCAAGAAAGACATTATGAGTTTGCAGGTAATGTTGAGCCCTAGTACACCACCAGAGGTAGTCGATGCATGGAAAAGTGCCATTGAGGATGCAGCAATGCAGCTCGAAGATAGGGAAAAATAAGCTAAGGCCATTACTAATGCCACCACACAGCTTTGGGGAAGCGTTGTCCAGGACGAGAAAATGGATAAACTCAACACACAACTGCAGGAAGTTGAAGGTCAGTTGGCTGCACTAATGACATCGCTTTGCACAATGAATCTAGTACTATAGGTAAGTAAAGCGGTGGAGTTGAAGGCTCTACAACAGCACGTCACCAAGGTAAGGGAAAGGTAGGAGCATTGAACAACGCAGCTGGATGAATTCCGAGATATTGGCATGCAACTGCCTCTTAAGGAAGTATATGCACTTCAAACTATGCAAGACATTCGAAATAAATTTATCGCCAATATCGTGGATCATCCATCAAAGCAGGATGTGGCAGATTGCACAGACATCAGTGACAAGGTGAAGTTTCAGGTGGAATAAGTAATGCAGCAATACAATGATTTTAGAATCAAGACGACAGAGTACATTGCTTCCATCTAACGTGGCTCGAGTACAAGCCACAAGATTGTGTTGGGGGCCTGCTGGAAGGCAGTTTTGGAGATAGTTAGCTGTGCGGTACCAAATTTGATACACGAAGTCAAATTTGTTGCGCAAGACGGAAGATGGCATGCAAAGCAGTTTGGTCACATTTTGTATATTGTGGTCATATTTTGTATATTTTGGTCATTATTTTGTAGTTTTTGGTCCAAGTAGTTAGAAACATTATTTAAGTGGACCATAATGTAAAGACGCAAGCCTATAAATAGATCTAGGATTTTAATGTTGAAGGAGAATCTCGATAGCACTGGATTGTGATACTTTTAGAGAGATCATCTTTTGTACTTAGAGAGCGCATATGTAATCTGTTTTCGATGCGAGATATGAATTATGGAATTGTTTTGAGGACCTTTGTTTTGATGCGAAGTTAATATGACATGATGGAGATTTGAGGGAAGCACTGTGTATTTTTACTTATTTTTGTTTTCCTGCTTTATGCGATGTGATATGAATGGATGGATATTGCAAAATGATGTTTCTTTTTTTAATTATGTGATGCTTCCATTTTTTGAATAATGTTATGTTGGTAGATCTATTTATGCATTGATTCTCCTGCTGCGATCTAAATATGTTGATGTGATCTGATGAATGTTGATATGAATGTATGAACTAATTCTTGGATCTGTGAAATAATGATGTGATAGTTGAATAATATATGTGAAACCCTCCTTCTTACTATGGAAACGCGGTTCTGACAATTCTCCCTTGAACATCTCAAGTGAGACCTCATCTGCTCTGCAGGTGTTACTGGACAGGGTAAAACCTATATGGGTTGATGCTCAGGGATATCTCTATGTTAAGGGTGTCGACGGAGAGTGAATCCATGTCAACGGATATTTGTCAACAGCAACTAAACAAACTAGGGAAAAATCATAATATGAACAAATCAACACCTTTTGCCCCCAAGGCCAAATCCTAAAGTCCCTTTGAAAAATATGAAACTCCACCAAACCAAATATCCCAGGGTACAAAAAACTCTAAAGCAATGATGGAAAATGGTGTTCTGTAATACTAAGGTCGGTTTGATTTGCATAGCCATATAAACAGGTGATTTGACCATTCGTGAGTCATAATTAGAAGTAATCCAACTGACAAATGTTAAGAATCATGTTAATAAGTGGAAATTCAAAACAATAGAAGATAGAGTTGAGAGGTTAAGATAATGTTTGTAACATAAATGTTTTAAATAATATAAAGTTGAAATGTTGCATTAATCTCTGATTAAATTAAATCGAATTACACATCTCTACTGTAATAATCATAAATATTATACCTCTCAATATAATTGAATTGCACAAAAATTATCAAAAATATTAGGAAAGATCATCGAAGGATTATATCAAAATGAAATTCTAGGAGCTATGAAATTTTCATAAATAACTTGGCTATATAAATTAAAAATGATAATATTAATTTCATGGCATTTAGCATGAAATTCAGTGGTAAACTTTCATTAATGATATAGGCCAAGAAATAAACTGATAAAAAATGAATGTAACGATTAAATATTCTATAATTAATTTTTCCTTCGAAACTAATAGAATGACCCTAAAAATCAAATACTAATAAGGATAGACTCAACATGATTAAACTAGCAAGCCTAAGAGACCTAATCAAACTCTCTAGATAAACAAAAATTAAAATGTGAAAATAAAACTTTACAATAAAAGCACATTTCCTTTGATTCTAAGATAGCAATTTCTAGAACCATGATCAAATTTAGTTAGCCTTGCAAATGAATAGGAAATACAATAAAGGGAACTACTAGAATGAGGATAAGAAATAAGTATCAATCCTAACAACAAATTTTATATTGGGTACCCTTCATAAAATTGAAGGGGATCTATTGGGGGCCATCAAGTACATACCTAGGTATACCATATTATCCACCCTATATATATTACATTCCATCCCCCTTGAAACATGAGCGTAGGTCATATAATAATACTTATTAAGAATAATAGTCAATCAGTACCAAGCATAAGCATCCATCCATCCAAATTAAATGTGGATACATTGTCTAACTAATTCCTTTCCACCTTGATCTTGATCCCGGTTCCTTTGGTTCCAATGTGTTGCTCTTCTAGTCTGGTGTCTCCATGCATTACTTTTATTTCTCCATGTTCCTCTAGACTAGGTGCCATTTTGGTTCCATATTGGTCCATATTAAGTATGTTGATGCTCATGACCTTTCCTTGATTAATGTAATTTCTCATGGTGGTTTGGGCATCGATTGATTGCAACCTTATCTATTGGTTCTTCTTTATTTGACTCTTAAACCTATTCTTCCTTGGGGTCATGTCATTCCTTAACATATTCTTCATGTTTATCTCCTTCATGGGGAATTTCTTCATATGCTTATGTATGTTCTTATTCTTCCAATTCACCCTCGGACTCTTCATCTACCATGTTTGTATAGACTTCAACTATTTTACTTGTAAGGACTTATTCATATGCCCCCTTGGGCCCTTCGTCTTTAGTAAGAGAAATATCATGCAAGGTGATTTTATTTTTCTTGTACCAAAACGTCAAAAAATTCTTTTGCACATTAATATTAGTTGTACCAACTAAGTCCATCCAAGAATATCCCAAAACAATATCAACATCATCCATATCTATAGAATAAAAATATGGATGTGACACATATTTATCCATGGTAGCCTTCAAATGGTTGACTAAATCCTAAGTAATGAAAATGGAGGTCAAGATAGGATCATAATAGGATCTAGGTAATCTTTATGAACAACAATATACTTTTCTTACTGACAAAAGTAGCACCGAAATTTTTATTTCCCCTGAGGTCATGAAAAATTGTCATCTCATCACCAAAAAGTTCCAAGATATTTGGAAGAGACATATAGCTAATGGTATTGTGAAGTGGATCAACCAAGTCATCAATGAATGTATCGCAAATTTGGGTGGTTGGAAGAGAACCATTTGTTTCCACAAATTGGATTTAGTATCCTATGGTAGTATAATTGCACAAGAATTGTTAGAACTCCATAAAGCCAAAGTATATTGTTTTTAGAAGAATGTTGAATGTTTGGATGATGAAGGCATAACTAGAAGTATCAAAAGGGATAAAAAAATCTAGTAACAATATGATACATATAAGTTATGCAATCCAAGTGTAGTGTGCACAAAGGTTGTAAAATTTACCTTGTCCTAATTGATGAAGTCTTAAGTAAATTAAGCATTGAGGTAACTCAGTTGCGTATGGAAAAATATTGTATGGATGATTTCCTACAAGAATTACCTATAGTGTTGCTGACAAGAGAAACAAATTATAAAATGATATTTTGCCTAAATCAATCCAATATATAAATGTATACACTAATTAGGAACTAATGAGTTTGTTGAGATCAAGATGCAATTCGATGATTATTGGATAAAGGATCCATTCGACCAAATGTATCCCCTAGGGTTGACTAGTGTTGTTTGTTAAAAAAATGATGTTACTTTTTGCTTGTGCATCTATTATTAATTATTAAACAAAATTGAAATTAAGAATCAACATTTGATGTGAGTTCTATTATGCTAATGAATACGAGACAATTTCCTCAAATAGATGGGAACTATTGGTGCAGATAAAATGTTTTCAGGGTGCTTGAGGCACCATTACTTATTTCCTCTAATATGCAATGATATTTAAGAGTTTGAAAGAGGGCAAGGAGAAACCTTGACATATTTTACATGTATTTTCAATGATAGAGCAATATAAGGGTGGGGTCTTCACATTGAAACCTCCTCTTTGGTTCTATACAAGATATCATGATATTAGATAACATTGCCAAACTTTCCACATTATTACACTAGTATAAAAAGTGAGATAAATGACTATAAAAACTACTAAAAATTGCATATAAATGACTGAATTTAGTCACATGACTAATACTAATTTATTTCCAGTCACTTATAATGCAACTAAATACGTGACTAAAAAAAATTTGTCATTTTTTTGTTGTACTGATTGATGAGTTTGGTCGTATATTTAGTCATTGTTTTAGTAATTTATTGTTATTAATTGCTCATTTATTTAGTCATTTTTTGTTGTTAACTGGCCATTTATTTAGTCATTGATTTTTGTTAATCGATCATTTAATTAGTCATTGATTTTTGTAGATAGAGCACAGAGGAATCAAAACACCAACCTCCTACATATAAGGAAAATGCTCTTCCATTGAGCTAGAGCCCTTAAATAATCAAAGTTCACACTCAATGAAAGTTCAAATTAAAAATTAAGTTTAGTTACATATATATTAAATCACATTAGTGAACTGTCATTTATATGCAAGTTTTAGAAATTGTAACAGGATCATCGTTCTAAGGTGTTAAGGAAATTAAACAATTTTTTTTTTGAGTTGGGGAAGCTTGACACACAAACATAACTCCTTGGTTGTTATGAATCCATATTCTCACTATGCCTTAGAAATCAATTCCAACCCACCTCCAATATAGTATTAAACCTTATGTCAGAATTGGGAGCTCCATGGAACTCACAAGTTTTATGGCACCCTGTAAAGACTTTTCCTATGATAATAGCCTTGTTAGCACTATTTCTCTAACCAATTTGTCTCCTAAGAAACAAAAGTTACATTTTTTTCTAGTAAAATCAAAACATGCACTGAAAGTCTACTAAAACAACCTTGAAATACTATATGGTATCAAATGGTATCTCACCCTTGCGAAAATTCGCTATAATATGTATACATGCCAATAAATTTTGGAGGCAAGAAATGTGGAGTGGTTTAATTGGATGAGATTCCTTCCTTTGGTGACATACCAGTAAGTTTTGGAGGCAAGGTAGCCTTATGAGATCATTGGTTAACCCTACCACTTGCATCAAGCCATGATTGTGTGGGGAAGACTTGGACATTCTAAGTCCATCCCATCCAGCAACCAAACATGGCTAACAATAAGGAACAATAAAACACACTACAACCTAATAAGTTCTGATTTCTAACTTAGCATTGGATTGAAGGCTTATTTCACAACATAAGTGATAAGACACCAATTAGTAGTTTCCAGTTGGAAAGCAGTTAGAATTCAATCTGGTTCCTTGTTTTTAATGTTGTTTTCTGAAGTTAGGTTTTGTAAGAGATTAATGGATTTGAAATTATGCTTTTTCATTTCTACCTTTGATTTTTATTTTAAATATGAATTTGGAAGTGCTCTTTTGTAGGCAATTACCAGATGCTTTGAGGTTAGTACCCAAGAAAATGATTGTATGGACTTGAGGGGGTGGAAGGCATAACATATGTTGGGAAACGCATGTACCAACAAGTCGGGAATTAGGACCATACCTAGATATGAACAAAGGATCTATTTGATACTAGAAAATATAGGACCAATTCTAAAGGGAAACTACTCTTTTGCACTAAAACTCCATGAAATGACTTAAAAATGTTGGCTTGTTGCTCTAGGAACTGCTTTACAGAAGAGACCCTTCTTTACAAAATTTACATTAGTGAATATTGGAATACACATGTAACATCATTACAATAAATTGAATTTGAAATTGTACAATATCATGCAAAAATTAGATCTCAATAATACCTTAACTATTTGATGTATGATCTTTGGGACAAAATGATTGCTGAATTTAGAGGATCGTATTATTTTCCCTAATCCATGTCAAAGTTATCTTTAAAGGAAAGTAGCATATGTATGGTGAGAAAGAGTGGCAAATTATTCCAGTCGTGCTTGCAATAAACTTAGAAAGATCATTCAATATTTTTTCACTTTTCATCATGACATATTCATATTCAAAAAGGAAAGTGATGAAGATAAAGCAACTAACATGGAGTTCAAGCTCACATAAATGAAATGATATGATATGTTGGGGTAGATGGTTCTAAAGTATAGAATCCAACAGGTTGAGTGTGTATTGGTGTGGGGATCAAGATCAATATCTCAAGGCACGAGGGATTCAAGAATTTTGGAATTTTAATGCTATTTTCAACATTCACTTCCCACACATTGGAAGTTCTAGTAACAAAATTCCAATAACTAAACCATTGGTGACAATCATTGTGACTAAGTAACAAGCAACAATCTTCACATGGGTGTGATATTTCCTTCTAGGTAAGAGTACAACTAGTCCATATTAATTATCATTTATGTGGTTTATGTTTCCTGATTTATTTCATTCATAAGGTACTTTTGGTTGATATTCCTAAATATCTGGAGCTTGTGTAGGGATAATTTATTTTTAATCTATATATTTAGTTATTTGTTCTAGAGAAATATAGTCCCTCAGTCACCCATGTATTAGGTATTCCAAGTGAGGATGTTTGTACCTTGCCATACACCTACAAATTTCTCCTTCTTTCAACAGTTTTCCACACGGAGGATGGTAGTAACTGCTAGCCAAAATACCGGCTGGTAACCCAAAGGTTCTTAATGAGACTTGATCTCGATACATCTATGAACTTTCACATGAGAGCATATACTAATTGGGATAAATCTTGGGGATTTTTCATATTTAGTTCTACATCAAGGTAGAAATATTAGATGTCAAGCAGTTAATTAATCTAAAATATACACGTCTCTTACTAAGATTATTTTTCATCTTAGATTTGATATGGATGACAAAAATACTATGTATAGACTAGTCATTGTAATAAACTCGGTTCAATCCTTATTGAGATTTGATTTTCTAGTCAAGATTCCTAAATCTATGAAATTTTTGTGTTGTTATATTGTTATTCAACCATAGGAGGAATTGTTAAATGTTTTAGATTACTGAGTTGGAGAACCGGTAATTTAACTTGCTTTTATCCATATGCCATTATATTTGTCTTGTAGTTCAATAAGGATATGCCATTATATTTTTTGAATTACTTCCTTGTATCTAAACTTTCTTAGGAAAAATAACTTTGACAAAGTCCTTAAAATCCAAGAATTCACATGGATGACAAGAAGCACTACTTTTTTTTTAACTTAATGTTAAGATTTCATATGCTATACTAGATATCATTAGTGTTCAATTCAAAATCACAGCAGTAGCATATGCAGAATCACTGAAAGAAACACAATCACAATATAGACACAATATTTATCCTAGGAAACCCTCAAGGGGAAGAAAAACCATCGAAAAACTCTTATGTATAAGATGTACAAGATATAACCCCCAAAACAGGTATTCTCCACCTTGTTGTTCTCTCTCTCTCTCTCTCCTATGTGCTACTCAAGTGAGTGAGTCTATATCCAAATAAGAATCACAACTCTCCTATTTATACATATTGACCCAACTGAATTTTACCCTAAACAAGTTGGCCCCACTAAATTGTCTGGGCCGACTTCACCTAGGAAGACTCAAAACAGTATATTTACGCCGAGAGGCACTCTATAGCCCAGTATGAGGGATATATTGTAACGTTATGTGGAATATCTTGTAACGTTTGTCCATATTATGTTGTAATGTTTGTTGCTAACAAAATAACCAAAATAAATGTCGGCCACAAAAGAAACCTAATATGGGGGGGATGTTGTAATGTTCCTACATAACAAAACCATAAAAAATTAAAAAATTAATTATCCGCCAAAACAAATGTCGATGAGAAAAACAACATAATATGGGGGAGATGTTGTAATGTTCCTACCTAACAAAATAATAAAAAATAAAAAATTGAATTATCCACAAAATAAATGTTGGCCTTGTCCTAAACAACCGATGGTTTTATTGTACATGTTTAGGAGGGCCTTACAAGGCCTCCTAAATAACCCATGGTTTTAGGAGGGCCTTGCACGTGGTTTTAAAACCATGTATGGGGGAAATGTTGTAATGTTCGTTCCGAACAAAATAAAAAATAATAATAAAATATTATATGTAGGTCAAAAAAAATATTAAATATTAATAATAAAAATATTATATGTCAACCATAAATAATATTAAATATTAATAATAAAAATATTATATGTCGACCTTAAATAAAAAGATGTGTCTATTGGTTTGAAACAAATCAATAGCTCCTTGAGTGCAACACTTAATAAAATTTGCACCTCGAGAGATTTGATCCTTCTCCGCCCTTGATAGAGCCTAGGATTTGGATCTATGCTCTCGGAGGAATAATAACATCTCCCCTGGGTTACATCAGTAAAATACATTTAGAATATCCTTTGAAGTTACAATATTTCAACACCTAAATACTATAAAATCAATAACAATACACAATTAAGTACAACTTGGACATTTATTTCTCCTTGCTACCCAAGCAAAGAGGGAAAGCATCTTGGATTGAGCATCTAGGTAAGTGTTGACTAGGTGTTGTGTCAGGTCTTGTTTCCTTTGTAACTTTGCTCTCTAAAACAGAAAGTCTTTGAGTGTTGGATAATCTTAAATAAACTAATATTATAGGCATGGATTAAAATTATTACTAATTAACTAAAAAATCAAATCAATCTAAAATTTAATAACTATTGAAAGAAACTATGATAATTATTTGGATCTAACTAATTGTTAACTACCTATCCTGAGCATTGTGAAAACTAAAATGTTATTTTAGTTCTGAATAAAAGATAAATGTATATACAAATAAATCTGAAACCAAAGTTAGGATTTACACATAAGACATTGGAATATTAACCATATTATTTAAAGATAATAATGAACAAGGCATTATCATATGAAATACGTGATCATTAAAATAGCATGTGTTCTAAGGTAATGACTTTCAAACTCATAAACATAAACGATTTATGCAACAGAAATTATATTTATATAGAGGAGTAACAGTAGTCCTTAAACTATTGAAAATAATTTCAGACAGTACCAGCAAAGAAATATTGTAAGATGAAGGTTGTCTTTGAATCAAATCAACAACAACAAAATAAGTATTGGCAATACTAGAACAGTTCTTGATAATTTCCTTCGAACCTCTCACACGAGAAATCATACAGATAATTTGAGAAAATCATTCCCCTAAAATTCTACACAGTGAAGTCGATTCATGCTGCCTTTATAGGCAATGAGAATCAGTAACCACCTTCCTTGAAATAGTCGCATGGTATCTTCATCAGCTTTACTTGCAAACCTGCATCATAAACATGAAATCAAAAATTAAAGTATCAGAATTAAAATAAATAAAAAGCATCCATTATAGAAGTCCAACCTATTGTCAAGCTACTTTCATGGTGATTCTTTTCAAAATCGTAATTCTTGCACCGAATGACAATAAAATCAAACTAGTATATAAAAGAAGGTGTATGGTGAATTTGTCATTATGCTGCCAGCTTCATACCATGAAACTCCACATTAGAAATCAAAATTAAATAGTTAGAACAAATTAGAAAATTCGTGAGAAGAAATTACTTTATAAAAGGTAATCGGATGCGAGCAGCAAGAGATAGATTCTCCCTGTAAATTGGCTTATTTATTCGTGACAGGTAATTTTACGAACACTAAGTACAATTGCTTCCTTCAGTTCCATGTTTGATAGAGCTTGTACTGTATATTTGATGGTGAAAAGGTAGTAAAGACCTTCAACCAGCATTAACCGTTTGTTTTTGCAGGTGCTGATAATATGAGAATCCTTCAAGAAAAGATGGAACTTTGTAGTAGCAAAATTGATTACTTCAGGACTTACATGCTGTGACTCTAAAAAAAATTGACAGCATGATTGTAACGTTCTTTCTTTTATGAGGCCTGAGCTAATCTCGATTGCAGATTCCCTGCATCCAACGGGCAAGGAGCAGAGTCAACAGTTGACTGTTCTCCTTGCAAGTTGGATGCAAGAAATCTGCAATCTAAATAAGGATGGTCCTTTATGGGCGGGTATCCACTTCACTTGTAATAATGGATTGTTTATTTTTCTATCAGCATATATTTATTTTAAAAACTATCTATCAAACATCAAAAAGAATCTTATTTTATGATTAATTTTTTTTTTATTTTTTTTACAAATTTTCCTTACTACTAAAAAACCAAAAATAGCATAGTAAAACATGCAAGGGAAACTAGGTCTGTTGCAGCATGCAAGGCTCGAATGTAAGACTTACGGGTCCGTTTTAAGGTAGTATACTGCAGCTGACCTTGTTTTATTCATGATAATTCTATTTTTGTTTTAATCTTTGTAATAAACTAAGATGCCTGTAATCGCTGCCATGGATTAATACTTTGTGTTATGTTTAATTGACAAAATACTGAGAAACAGCTCAAGCTGTGAAGAAGTTACTTGTGGCCAAGGCTAACAGCTATCTTGAAGATGTGCTTTCCCACAAGCCCCGTCGCTTTTCTGGGGGTGTAGGACGTACTGCCCAAGCAAAGTCTCTGCATTCAAATGGCCAGGGCCACTGGCCTGTCATTTCTGCCCAGTTTTTGTTACAGCTTCTAAAGAATGCAATCGGGAGAGCATGAACACGGCCAGTGCTGGAATTTGGTTTTTATTTTACCAATCAAACTATTTTTTTTACGTTCTGACATTTTATATTGCCGGTCAAAACGTTTAAAATTTTACCATTAGAGTGAAGGTTTGCTAAAAAAATTTAGCCTTTAATAGTGAAGGTTTGATAATAAAAAATTACCTTTCAATAATCTCAATTTAAGATGAAAAATTAATAAATTATATATCTTACTAAATTGAACCAAAAAAACACAACTCCTGTGTTTCTTTACAGATTACATATACTATTGTTTTAACTAATGGTTGTTTATTTAAGCAGTGAGTAAATTTTGCCAGGAGTTATTCTTTTTTTTATTGGCTTACTAGTTGTTTATCATCTTCATTGTCACTGTATTCTTGAATAAGTAAAGAGTTGGAAAACATATTTTGCATGTAGTTTGGGATTTAATCCTCCTTGTTATCAAGATGTTCTATGATTTGGACAGTATTGGAATATTAATTCTGCACTTATTTTGAAAGGCAAAAACAATGGCCTCATAGCCAGAATGCAAAACTGGGCAAATGGCCTCTTTCCACCGGCTGTCAACAATTTAAAAAAAATGGGTAAATCGCCTCGGGGTAAATGGCCCCCTTTTTTTATACACCATCAACAGATTTGAAAGTTTAAAAAGAATCTATGGACAGACCGTCCCCATACGAACTGGCAGGTTAACTCTATTCACAGAAACAAGGCCATAACCAACAGTTAGATAGTTAAGAAAACTACGACTACCGGTAGACATCAACAAATTCGAATTAAAATTCAGATCATGATATTACATTTTCAAAGACAAATTATCCAAAATTACCCGTTTTTCCCAAACTTAAAAAAAAACCAGAATCCATCATTTTTACACACTATAACACTGAACAGGCAATGCAATACCGACAAAATCTGTTCTAGCTGACTAGATATATTCTTTATTACGATTTTTTTCCTTGAAAAAAAAAAAGATAAATCTCGTTCCCTCCTTGACCGAATTCTTGTGGCCACGGCTTTAACTTCTAATTAATGTAAGGATGCATAATTAATACTTTTTAAATATAATGAAAATAAAAAATAAAAGAATATATTCATAACTCATTATAATTATGAAACAAAATTCACCATGAAATAAAATATTATTATCGAAAACTATATTGGCAAAAACAAACTTCATAATTAATTATTTTAATATGTTTTTTTTAATTAAATGAAGGACAAAATGTACTTACTAAGGAGTCTTTTATAATTTAGACATTACTCACTAACAAATTAAAATTAATGATCATGTTAGTAATGTATAAGCATAGTAATTTAAAAATAAGAATAATGTAAAAACTCATATTATGTAAAAAAAATAGAATTTACTTTAAAAAGAAAAACCATGAACTTATCTTTAATATTAAAAGTATGTTCTTTCATTAAAGTTTTTAAAATATGCAAATATTCAATTTATTTGCATGTTCATTGTTGATAAAGAGTTGGCCAAGTTTAATAAGATTGTCAAAACACCAAATTGGTCTAATTTAATTTATTTAAACTAAACTAAAGGATGTGATCAACTAAGATACTTTTATAAAGTAAGTAGGTGTTATGAAACTTCCAGAAAGCAAAAAGACTTATATAATATAAATAAGCAAAATCACAAATAAAACAAGGTTTTACAAAATTTACATAAATACTCTTTTATATATTTTGGAACGTTTATATATTTTGCAAAATCAAGAAGAAGTTGTTAAAGGACCAACAATAAATTGATAAAGTAATTCCTAAGAAAAATGGAACTTAATACAAACCAACTTTGCTAAGTTATCCATAAAACAATGGATAGTTGTATTACATAATAGTATTATTAAATCTTATCCAAAATTGCCTTTCAAATTTGCACTCTCAAAAAATGTGTATATTGATTTTCCCTAGTTTAGGAAAAGTGGTTATCTATGCTTGATGGAGAGTTCCTTGTAAATAGCCAATCATTGAAGCACACTTGTTTAATTTTTGTTTCTCACTTTTCATTAGTTCAAGAATAAGTTCTACATCCGTCATAGAAGTATAGTTTTAAGGAAGTCTTTATTTAGCTATATATATCCTAGAAATATAAAGTTCAAGAATAAGTTCTACATTTGTCCATAGAAGTATAATTTTAAGGAAGCCTTTATTTAGCTATCTGTACCCTGAAAATATAAAACGTGCTTTTAAGTTTTGCATAATTTGTGGTTAATATGTGCAGGATAATATTTGGGTATAATGGTAACTCCTACAAGAAGGAAGGGAAGGATATCTTGGTCCAAGGCATTTTTCTATTATGTTTTTTTTTCACTTTCTTATTATGTTGTTTTTTTTTAGTTTAAAAATAAATAATTTCATGTATTTTTTGTTTACTCCAAATTTTGAAAGAATAATGAGATCATTGACCTTTGTCTAAGCTATAAATTTAGTGTCTGAAGTAAACAATTTTTTAAGGCAAAAGTTGTCAAGATATATCATAGGAGATACAACCTGGAATAGGTGTAGGCATCCTTAACATGTAACAAGGAACAAAAAATGTAAAGAATAAGAAGCACCCTTAATTTAATTTTGTTTCTCATTCTTCATTAGTTCAGAAATACGTTCTACATCCATCCATAAAAGTATAGTTTTAAGGAAGTCTTTATTCAACTATTTGCATCCTAAAAAAATAAAACATGCTTCTACGTTTTGCATAATTTTTGGTTAATATGTTCAAGATAATATTGGGGTATTTGTAGACCATAATGGTAACTTCCTAGGAAATGTTGATCTGAGGCACCTGCATATTCTGTTGTTTCGCGCAACTTAAAAATAAATAATTTTATGTATCTTTGTTTACTCCAAATTTTGTAAGAATACTAAGATCATTGGCCTTTGTCTAAGCTATAAATCTAGTGTTTGAAGTAAACATATTGTTAAAGGAAAAAGTTGTCAAGATATTTTATAGAAGATACAACCTAGAACACGTGTAGACATCCTCCACACATAGCAAGGAAAAAAAAGTGTTCATACGTCTTACCACTCTTGTTTGAAGATTCAAGTACTGAGCCACATCTAAGACAGTCTTCAAATAAATCTAGCATGAGCAAAATGAAAACTTGGAAAGCTGAAAGCATAGATGTCTCAAAGTCAAGCAATACCTAATATGAATAGAGTCTTCCTTAGATGCTCAAACTGTTAAATCCTCTTGTGGAAGCAACTTACATAATGCCAATGCCTCCTCGAAGTTATTAGATGTGGTTAGTTGTACCACCTGTCAAATAGGAGTAATTACACAGACATGTAGGTAAAAAGAGAACTTATCTACTTGAAAGAACAATATAGAAGGTTTTGCAAAAAAGTCACAATGAAAACACAAAACGTATCATGAAGTAATTTCAGAATCCATATCAAAACTCAAGCACACAACCCATAGACTAGACTACAAAATTATGCACTTGCAAGCAACCAAAATGAGCTCAAAAGGCAGAGGAACGACATGTTTATGGGTCAAATAACCTTAGTGATTAGTTACATTTAGTGATTTACTTAAACAATTGTCAATGTTAGAAGTAGACAATGCAACTTCAGGTTTTGTTTGTGTTTTCATTGAATTACTTAACCTTTCTCGGCCTGGTTTTATGTTAATTGTACCATTTTTCTAAATTTCCAGCACAATGTCTTGCTTCTGTCACCATTAACAATTTAGGAAATGTGAACTACGGATGAATTTATTTGCCTATGGTTACTTTTATGAGATTGAAACAACATCCTTCTCATGATCACATTTTGATAGATAGATAGAAACATCAAATGTATGCATACAATTAAATCTTCATCAAGTTTGTATTTAAAAAACCTTCATGATCACATTTTGATAGATAGATAGGAACATCAAATAGTATGCATACAGTTAAATATTCATCAAGTTTGTAATTAAAACACCAATATTTAATTAATATTTCTCCAAATACCAAGATCTGATCTGCAAAAGTTTTCAACTAAAAAGTTCAACAAGTTAAATCAAAACATACCTACACTTCAATTGGAATAGGAAAAAGGCCAAAAGCATAATTTTCAAATGTAGCAACAACACAGTTTCTACTTGATAGAAGAAGATGTGCATCTTGAAGTGAAAAGGTATGAACCAATTGATAAAGAGCCCTTCGAGAGCTAATCTACAAAATTCATTTTTTATAATAGATGATCACATTAAGCTAGTCAAATTTTCAGCAAAGAAATAATTTTAAGAAGCATTCCAATATATTGATAATTTTAAGGCTTCAAGTAAAGCAAGCTAAATACTACTACCATATTCCAATGGTCTGAAAACCTCCCAATGGATTGGATCTAAACTTATTTTCTTCAGTTCCCACAAATGGAGATAGAAACGTAAAAAATTTATAGACTCATAGTGAGAATGTGGCTAATGGTGCTAATGTGGGCGGGAAGACCCATGATTGAAATAACTATGCGCTTAATGGAGGTTTCGAGAAAAGGTGTAGAATTTTGTTCACTCCACCTAACTAGTCACAAAATGTATGTAAGAGTGTTGTTGGTTGAGCATGGATGGCCACTTGAGGTCCCACATATTTTACAGTTGATGTAGTGTCATTGTCATCCAGCCTTTTGGTACCTTTGTCTACTAGAAGCATTGAAAAGAAAGTAGTATTATATTGGAAAAGATTTTCTCTAGGATAGGGTGAAGTATGAGGGTTTATCTCATGTCCAAGGCTAGGCATCATTTGTCCAAGAACCAAAATAAAGGGAAGAGATTTTTCTAAGTCTCCTTGAAAAGAAAAGAAATGGCATCCTTTAATTTTGTAATAGGTGGAGCATCGAAAGATCAAGTTCTTATCCTTGATGGTCTCATGAAGATGATAAAGTTGGTAGATCCTATTCCTTTATACAATGTGATGACTAGTGTTGACTTGAAGATGATGAGAACCATCCTTGAATTGTTCAAGAGGGATCTGTTGCTACCGCAACGGTTCTCCCCGATTTTACTTCACTTAAACTCTGGGACCCCTCCTCATCATTATTTGCTTGGATCGATTGTTGAAAGCTTGGCGCCTTTGAGCACATCTTTGCGTTTGAAGTTGATTGCCCACCTTTTTTGTTTGCCGCGTACAGTTTATTTTGAGTCGTGTTTGGTTGTTTACTACCCATAGAACATTGATTTTTTCCTTAACGAAAAAAAAACGATTTTTTTGGTTGCAAATTAATCCTAGCACTGTTGGTTTTCTCTGTGGATCGGGTCTCTTTCGGAAGATGCTGAGCCCCATCTCACCCACCGTCGCGGCTCCCAGATCAGACTTTCCGCCCGATGGTAGTTTTCATCCGACGCCCGTTTCGGTGGTTTAAATCGCTTGCTCTAGAGTTTCTGCTCGCCCGCCGTTGCGGTCGGGAGGAGGGAGTTGGCCTCCGATCCAAGCATCATCCGACGTCCGACCTGCCATCCCCCACCCAAACTTTTCTTCCCCCTCGTCGCCTGTCTCCGACCTGCGTTCCGTCCGCTGTTGCGGGTGGCAGAGCATTCTAGCCTCTGATCCACTCTTCTCCGCCGTCCGATTGCTTGTGTCGCCCATGTTGTCACTTACCTGGTTCTTGTGCCCATCCGTCGTGGCGGCTCCTGAATCCTTGTCCCATCCGATGCAGTATTCTCAGCCCATCTTATCTAAGTACCTCCCTCACCGCCGATTCATTTTACCGTGAGTTCTCGCCCGAATGAACCAGGCCAGCTTTGTGGATTTTTTATCATAGTTAAAAGTTTTCGATGCCTAATGTCTCATGTTAGTGGATAATGCACTAAAGTTATATGCAGGAAGAATCCCATAGATCACTAGAGCTGCCTACGGCGAGGAAAAGGACAACCCAAGCGGATGATAGAGGCATCGACGCGGCGTTTTCAGCAATTACTGTCAGGAGGTAAAACGCCTATGGAAATGATTGAGGAAAACGCAACGACCAGAGAAGAAACTGAATCGTCAAGGGCGCTGAAAGGTCACACGCTGAGGGCAACCCAAGGGATAGCAGCTGTAGTTTAAATAGTAGGAATTAAGACTGAAAGAGGGCTTTTTTCCGCTGGAAGATTTTGTAATTGTTTACTTGTAAGAGGAGCTACCTCGTTTTGCTAAGAAAACTACAATTTTGCCTGCTGGAAAGAGTAAAAGGTGGAATGTATCGATGGAATTCAATGAATGATGTTGAAGAGGAACTATTTTGTTTTCAGCGGTATTTCATTTACTGTAAGAGTATTTAATGTTTTTGAACCTATGTTCTTGTTGAATGCACTTCAGTAATCTCTGGTATATTTCCACTATGAGCGATAAATGTGTTATAAAATGATCGGCTATCTGGTTATTTGAATATCTGTGAGCATTCATGTGCTGTAGAAGAAGCAGCAGCTCCCTGTGGTTCTTCTTATTGTATGTGAAAATGTATTGCTCATCTAAAATGATAACTTTGCTCCCTAGGGATAGTTTAGATAGTTAGTTTATTTCTGTTTGTATCTGGTTTGGTTGCCGGTGAGCACAAGACGAGAGGTTAGAACCTGCGCATCACTTTGTGACCGCTCCCTGCATCTTGATCACCCTGCATTTAGTTAGGCACGTGCATATCATTTCTTTAAGTCAAAATACAAAAACTCGGTGGGCCGGGCCGCAACCGGTAAAGCCTTTGTTTTGTTACTTGACCTACGGTAGCCGGACCGCAAACCGGACGGATTCCCTATTCCAAACAGTCAACGGGCTAGTTGGGAACGTTGATTGGGGAGAATCCCTTACTGTTGCCGCCTGCGATTTTCCAGGCCTCAACAGGATCCTATGAGCATGCAACTAGTGTTAAAGTGTGTAGATGGATTGAATAATAAGGCCATCTCTCAACGTCATGATGTGCAATGTGTAAAATCCATCTTGGGGATTAACCTACCTAAAGGGTTGGTCTAAGTAACTTGAATACATTGTTTTTTGATGTCATCTTTGATGATGTTATTCAAATTTTTATCATTCTATAAGAGTCGACTAGGGGTGTCAAGAGAGTATTTGAATGGGGGGAGGTGGTTGATATAGATACCAATCAAGTGAAGTAAATGGGTAGTCTATGCAAACCAACAATGAGATCAATTAGAATTCGGTAATACCTATAGCTTCTAAAGAGTAGAAAGAAAGATAAATGTAGTTATTTATGTCGGTTGAAGAGTGTATAAAGAGTTGAACTCGGTGCAAAATGGTAACAAACTTGAAGATGATTTCAATCCTGAAGGTGGGATGGGGGGGGGAGTTTGCTTGAATAATGGAATGGGGAATTAACCTCTTATGATTAATGATGTGTAAATTGTCCTCTTACACTTAATTCTCTAAGATCTATTGCAAATTTGCAAATATTTGGTCAAGTGCAGAGTTGCAATCGACTACCGTGTACTTAGTTTTTCAGGTACATGTGTAGAGTCTCACAGAGGATTATTAATAGGATTTCACCTTACACCCTCTTCTTTCAAGAAAATTTTTCAAAGATTTTAGTTAAGGAACAATGCCTCAGGCACTAGGAGTGTGCTAATAGTAAAAATTAGAAATGGATAGACCTTGGTAATCCAGAATTCATAAGCCTACAGGTGTGAATGAAGTTTCTTATATTTAATTGTTCTGGTATCTAAGTGTAGAGTCTCCACACATACCAGTAGATTCGTGTCATCTATCCCCTCTTTAGAGAGCAGATTAATTGAATCCCATGTTACATGCTTCTCTTTATACCAAATTTGCTAAATATTTTAAGCAAGGAAGCGTGCCATGGGTTAGCCAGAGTTTCAACAGTGAAATCATAAATGGTTAAAATTTTATTATAAAAAATATGTTTGTTAAGGATGATAAATTAGCACTGCGATTAATAAGAACTTGAAAACAGACCCAATGATGTTGTATATGTTTAGATATATATCATTAAATTTGAAAAACTTTGAGGTCCAATAGTATGCAGGTATATATATAGTTTTGATCAGTGTGTTGTTAAGTGTATAATGGTTTCCAATAGACACTGAACTGCATAGGTACAAAGATTCAACAATGAATATGCTCTACCAAGGTGCAATAAATGCTCTACATAAAAATGCATCATGTTTCTCTATTAACCAAAAGATATGGAGCCCTTAGCATAACCAACTCAAATCCAAAAACACTATACATAGTTTGTGAATTGACCTTTTCATGGATTTTGGCAAACTCATCCAAGATGTTTTTGACAAACGCACCCAAGATAAGGGAAGAATAAAATCCAATCATGAACCTTACTGTCCTTGAATATCTGTATAAAGTGAATAGTGTTGGACTTGTTTAACATAGTTTATGGTTTATCGTGTTCCTCTTGCTCTAAGGAACCATTCTCTAAAGCTTCCCCTGCCACGTATGTGATATGTCACGCCTGTGTTGTTAGGCCACTTAAATTGTCTCAATGGAAGGCACTATATAGTTCTGCAAAATGTTTTCCACTAATAACTTTATATCTTTTTATTCTTGGTTCACGGGTCACTTTGGTGAATTGATATTGTTTTCAACAATTTCTTAGTACCCAAATATCATTAAATTTTGACCAGAATGTGGAAGAACTGTGAGCAGACATGTTACAGAGAATATCTCCTATGGCTTGGGGTGGACCACAACAAATAGGATGAAACCAAAAATAAACCCATTTGAAAGCATGCTAAATATATAAAAGAAACCAACACAAAGGGACAAGAAGTGTACCTTATTCAGTACGTTGGAAGTAGATCCCCATTGAGCTTTCAATCAAAATAGATTTCCCTCAACAACAATAAGATATAAAAGCATGATATATGTAAATCGTTAGAGTCTAATATAGCATGTTAAATTCCAATACATAAACAAAGTAATTACATCCATGGATAAGAATATTCATAATTACACATGCAATGGACGAGAAATGGATATTTCTATTAATATGAATAAAGATACAAATGACATCCTTTGTCAACACCTCGTCGAAATGGAGAAACCGAGTCCCTCCACCTAGGCCTCCACCACTTCAATCCTCCATACAAAGGAAAGCTCACAAAAACAAAGGCAATCTTAGGAAATAGAACTAATGGTTACTTCAAGGACAAAGGGATGCAAACTCAAGTATATAAGAATAGGGCACAATTACACTATATTATCTTTGATCTCCAAATTTCTCCTCCTTCAATGCTTCATAACACCTCAATATATAGCCCCTCATATTGAAGTGAAGGGTCGAAATGGAGCATTTCCCGGCATATGGAAGGCCAAGACTCAATTCATGTGTTACTTGATGAGGGAAAACTCCAAATATTTTTGTTTTTTGAGCATAAATCTCGATGTGCATGGGTGACAGTGGTGCAAGTTGTGTATACATAGGTTGTAGACTTGTGACTCATGTATACATATAAAAATCTATTTTTAAGGGTTCCACTGAAGCATCAGGGTAATGGTGATAAAATGGGGTAGAAAGAGTCTACATAGGGACGGGGATAGGACATCAAAGCATGATGTATTAGGTGTGAAAAAGCATGCTATAATAGTTGTTCCCTAATGTGTGAGGTCAAATGGATACACGATGGATGAAATACATTATAATAGTCCTAGGAGTGGAGTAATGGAGACCCGAGTCAAGAAAACCATCCACTCATTAATATAATACAATGATATATCTCTACACATGACTGCAGATATGAAGTATACATAGCAATATCGGATACATAATAGTACAATGCCCATGAATAAGCATAATAGACATATTTCATGAGTGGTCATCGCTATGTAAAATATAAAATGAAGTAAGGTCTCCATGGTCATGAGAGCTGAAATATCATAGGTACCGGCACAATCAATGAGGTAGCATATATGGAATGCTACCCAACTCAGAGGTATTCTATACAAATCTTCGCTAGTACATGTCCCATCATGCTAATAAAGGTGTCGCAGTCGAACATGATGGACCATCATCTGATTATCGATCATTGATGTATATTGTTAATAGATGCGAGATATCCCACTGATAACGATAATGGAAATTAAGGTACAGAGTACAAACAAACAAGTGTGAATAGATGTGTTGAGGTCAAACACTTGAGAGAATCCATCGATCAGGGGACAATGATGTATTCCCAAATGTGTCGACGGCGAGAGAACCTGCCACTGATGACTGCAAGTCTCAAGGCATTCAATGGACTCTATATCCCTATTCCAAAATAAATGTTTCGAAGTCGATGGAATGGAATCTATTGGAAGGAGGGAATTAAGGAATCCCCCATCAACCAACACAAGGTAGACAACAAGGCTAGATAATTTGGAAGAAGTTGAACGAACAATATGTGCACAAACTAGTAACACATGTATCGAGAATGGTCGACATGCAGAGACAAGATGAATAAGGAGTGGTCGACTCGGGCTAAAACTTCCTTCAAATAAGAGCATAAGGCAGATGAAGACTCATAGGAAACATAGACTCAAAATGCAGATTGGGACAACTCTGTGACAGAGGATGCATCAACAAAGGCTCCATAGGGACTGGAAGCATAACCAGTCGGTGGAGAAAACTCAGAATAATGAGTACAGCTCCTAAGGTCATACTAGTAACCCAACCAATGGATGAATGGACTATTCTATGTTTGAAGGTGCCATGATATGATAATTGCCAATAAAAAGTTATATCATTTCCCATCCAACTTTTTATGTTTTATGTATTTTTCATACTTGAAAATCTTGAAAAAGAAAAAAATTGCTTATAGTACACTAAGGAGGAAATGAATTTCGTGAGCAAGCAATCTAGTTCCAAGCAGTGGAACATACCTATTCTCAATGCAAGTAATCATATGTAGGATAAGGACACTTGGGGGGATCTCTCCTCCAGGTAAGGGATAATCAAGCTCCAAAAGATATATGAAAGCCTCTTCCTAGCTAGGATTGAGGCAAGCTCAGGTTATATGGCTTATAAATTGAATCGAGGAACCAACATAAAGCTCAATACAGAAAGTGAATGCATGCAAATACAGTTAAACTTGATACAAATGGGAGTCTTGATAGGATATGGCTTGCATAAAGTTCAATAAATAGTATGGAGTTCTTTACTCGAAGGCATGGTGGAACTACACGAGACTCCCATACCTAAGGGAAGATGCTCATCATGGGCACAAAATGACAAAGCGGGATCTAACTAGGGTACCCATGATAAGGGAAGCTCTACCACTTACGGCATGCCACTTCTAGTAGCAATATGAAGGTTATGTGACATCACAAAGTGGGTTCATACCTATGGTTAAGGTGACATGGTCATAGGATAATGCAGACTGCATGTGGAAAAATGGTCCTATCCTATATTCTAGTTTAGTATTATACCTGCCATAGGCGTGAACGAGTCAAAGTCTCAGAGAAAGTGCACCACAAGGGGTTCCTACACAACAATATTAGGCCAAACAGTTGGAAATAGTTAATAAGAAGTATAAAGTATAGGAAAAGTGGGTAAAAAAAATTAAAATTGTTAATAAATAGTAAAAACTAACATTTTTACCATACCATTTGGTTTTTTACCCAATATAGTGCATTCGGAGCTAGTTGGACTTTGAAACTTCAAACAACGATTATGGGAGCTACAGGCAACGAAATCCAAATCCGTCAGGACCAGGTAACTCATAATCACATTCCTCATTCATTCAATTTAGTTTTAGTGGTGAATATTCATGCATGGGGCACCCAAAGATGAGGATCTCGGCCCACACGGGTCACAATTCATCGGGTCACGTATAGGGTTGGATGTACGCGGGGAAAGAAAAGAACTCCCATGTACATATGCTCCTGTTATAAGGAACAATTCCGTACATGGATGGGTATGTCCAAATTCATGGTGAAAACTCACAAAATATTGATTTTTTCTTGCCATGATGGCTTTGGAATGGAGAGAACGTGAGCATGAAGATGTTGATAGGAAAGTTCTTAGTGATGTGAATTCTCAACAAGCCTTAAGAAGGCGTGGTTTGTATAAATTTTGTAACCTTTTGGGTTTGAGGTCCCAACCAAGACTCCTCTATATGTTCTTGAATTACTACGATCTAGACATAGAGGCCTTCATATTGGATGGTATGACATTGAGACTAGAAGTATAGGACGTCTACTTCATCACAGCATTATCCCATTGAGGCGAGGTAGTAAACCTACAAGCTCATGGAGTGTGCGGCAGACTCACTATTGAGGAGTACATAGTTGTGTATTTCATTCTTGACATAGAAAAGATCGAAATTCAAGTTCTGGTGAACGTCATCCAGAGTCTTAGTCTCAAAGTGATAGTTTTGGTATTGGAAAGAATAGCAAGTTTGGAATCACTTCATCAAGCGTCATGACCTCTCATGTTCTATTCGGTAGAGTGCATGAGACCTATGGTATATGAATGGAGCACAGCATTGTTGAGCACCGTGAAACAATAATTAACTGGCTATAAGCTGTCTAGGATAAAGAAATTTGGTTACACCAGCATTCTGGGCACTTCTTCTTTGAGAGGGTACTGAGTCTCATCTCTAGAGTTGATGTCCCTCCTCACATTCTACGGGATCCGGCCCAGACCCGTTGGGCGAAGGTGATGTGGAGGTTAAGGGGAGGCAGGACACCCACTCCTTTCCCACCTAAATTCTTCACTAGTGGTGATGATAGGTCATTTCCATAGATGACTATCTCTATGCAGGGATCAACTTCCATGGATATTGTGACATGCCACTACCATTAGGGTTTGCATACGGTGATATAGGTAAGATCCCATTTGTGTAGTTTTTTGAATTATTTTTTTTTTTGTATTTTTTATCTATTTGGAAATCAAAAACATGTTTTTGGTGGTATCAAGTACTGTCATTATGTGTATGTGCGTAGACGTGGGTCTGTAACAACGGGATGGTTTCCCTCGACATCAACGGAGGGGATGAGGTGATGAGATGATCGGTGTTGATGCCGAGCAGATGGTACAAAACATACATGGACATTGGCCAACTGACATAGAGAATACCCATGGTGTAAGTCAAGGACTTTCTCAAGGCTATGCAGAGACATGTAGTGGGGGTAACTCGTCTGTGGGTTAGGTTTTTCAGTAGGTTAGACAATGTAGTCGTATTTTATCATGATCATCACCTAGGCCCACAGGCATAAATGTTGATGTAGACATTTTGTACCGGCCGTGTGTATTTTGGTGGCTTAAATCTTCGCTTTTGTACTATGAAATTTTGTACTATGACTCCATTTTTGAAATCTATTCGAAGATAAAAAATTATAGTGATTTGTTCGATAAATTTACACATGTGTTTAAATGTGAATGTTTTTTAATGTTCATGCTTATTTATTGATGTGACAAGTGTTAATATAATATGTAATTGCATATGAATCGGCAACATGATTATAAATTCTAGGTATGTGAATGTATGTAATGTAAACAAAATTTTGCTCCAACAATATTACCATCAAGAACCTTCACAATAATCTAGGATCCCTAATACGATACAAGCCATTTAACTATGAAACCACTAACTAGGAGTCGAGGTGAGCTTCAAGAGATTGGACACCATTGGAAATGGAATCACGTAATAATTAAATCACGACACTATGCTTAGCAATGTTATTTGACGATGGTCGGAAACACACACCTCCCGAAGACACCAAATGACCCTTACGTGGATAGATAACCCAAGAAACTGAAGCTAGGTTCTGGGTGTGGTGAATGGCACCATCAGTGAATCCTAAATAGATCAAATACTCTGTCGACATCTTCCACAAAAGAGGAAGCATGTCAACAAATCGATAACACTACAAGGAGATCAAAAACAAACTATGCAAACTATACAGTAATATACAAGATGTCATCCTCGACTGAATGTTAAGCATAGTATTTCTTAAGATAGATCCCATTTCCAGGCTCCTCCAAGTCATTTCCTTTATAGTCAGCTATCTCATAGACACCTTTGTCTAGGACACACTTCACCACGTAAGGCCCATGCCACATGGTATTAAACTTACCTGCCCCTAAAGGTTCACTCGCTTGATCATACAAGAGGACCAAGTCACCTTTAGTAAATCAAAGGGGATGGACATACTTGTCATACTGAGCCTTAACATGATGCTTATTTACCTCTAGAGCCACTATAGCATCCCAACGTTGCTCATCTAGGTGTTATAAGTGGACCAAATGCTCTTTTAACTCAGAATTGTTAGGTAGAAACTCTATGGCTAGATTCAATGAAGGAATTTCGCACTCAACAGGTAAAACTGACTCCACCCCATGCACTAGTTAATAAGGAGAAAATTCATTTCCAGTATTAATTGTGGTTTGGTAAGCCCACAAAGCAGGGTAAAGCATGCTATGCTAGTTCATTTTTCTTTGTGCGATGGTTCTCTGTAGAATTTCCTTAATGGTCTTGTTAACAACTTCAACCTAGCCATTCACTTGAGGGTAGTAAGAAGAAGAGTGTTCTTGATTGTACCCTAGTTTCGAGGTTAATTCTATCATCATCTTATTCTGAAAGTGCATGTCATGGTTAGTGACAAGCTCCTTCAGGATTCCAAACCGAGTGATAATTTGGTTGAAGACAAAATGAGTGGCCATCTCACCATCGTATTTAATCATAGGCATAGCCTCTTCCCATTTCGTGAAGTAGTCTACGGTCACTATAATGTGATTATTCCCCGTAGCCAAAGTTGGGTTGAAATTCATAAAGCTCACCCCTCACTTAGTGAAGGGACTAACAATGATAATAGGATGTAACATGGTAGGATGCGAGCACATATTTTGTGAAAACACCTGGCAAGGGTGGCATCGCTTGACCACATTAACACAATCTTTAAATATCGACGACCAATAATAACTCGCTCTAAGGATTTTTTGGGTTGTAACTAACCCAGATAAATGACCACCGTATTCCCTACCATGGCAATAATTCAGCACAACCTCGACCTCTTCGTGAGTTAAACAACGACACAAAATGGAATCCACCCCACAGAGATACAAAGTGTCACCGATAATGAGGTAGTTCTTAAAATTATGATGTAAACGTCGACATTCATCACTCAAGATGTGAGGGGGAACCTTCAAAGTCTAAATATAGATGCTAATATCACCATAGCAAGGGTCCATAGATGAAATTGAGAAAATATGTTCATCCACGAATGAATATTCATGAACTTTATCTTCATCCAGACTAGGGATATCTGATATAAGCTCCGCAAAGATCAAGGACTTCTTTGATTTCTCCAAAACAAATTTGAGGTTGAATTCTTACAAAATAACAATCCATTTATTGTATTTCCTCGCTATCATTAATCTAGTTAAGAAAAATTGAAATGGATTGATATGGGATATGACCATAGTCTGGAAAAGCAAGATATATTGTATCAACCATTGAACTGCATGAACATTCGCTAAGGCCAATTTCTTAACATGACTATGTCGAAGTTAATTATCAATAAGATTTCGGCTAAGATAATAGATAATGTACTCTTGGACCACTTGAACCACAACCATACCAATCATCTCTTGAGACACGACCACATATAACAAAAAATCACGGCTATAGTCAGGTGGACTAAGCACAGGGGTCGATCACAAGGATTGCTTAAGGGCATTGAAGGACTCCTGGGCTCCCTCATCCTATATGATAGGAGTACCCTTCTTCAAAAATCATATAAATTCCTTGTTCAAATTGGGGTAATTGACGACGAATCGACGTAATAAATTTCCCATCCTTTGGATACTTTGAAGGTGTATAATCGTGCACAGGGGACACAATTGTAGTATTGCCTCAACCTTTAGTGTATTGTCCCTAATCCCCTCCTTAGATACAATAAATCCCAACAAATGACCAACTTTCACATAAAAGATGCACTTTTGAGGATTTAATTGAATTTGATAACAACGACATCTTTCAAAGACCAAGTGCAAATGATATGGGTGACCCAACCTTGTACGAGATTGAGAAACTAAATTGTCCAAATAGACCTCAATAATACACTTAAGGTCATGGAAAGAAAAATTCATAGCCCACTGAAAAGTGGCTCCGGCATTTTTAAGGCCAAAATGCTGGTATGCAAAAGTACCCTAAGGAAAAATAAATGCAGTCTTATGTTGATCCTTGAGTTTAATTTGGATTTGGTTATACCGCAAGAATCCATTCATAAATGAGAAAACCCCACTCCTCGCACACTCATCCAAAATATGATCAATGAATGGTGTGGGGAAATTATCTTTCACACAATCCCTATTCAGGTCTCTAAAGACTATGCATACACAGATGGTCCCCTGCTTTTTATCATCCGGAACGGGATTGAATACCCATTCAGTTAAGGGAACCAGATATATTGAAGCTATCTTTGAGCATCTTCTGTATCTCATCCTTAATGGCAGGTACTTTGCGAGGGTTCATTTCATTTAGGCGTTGTCAAACAAGTTTAGTGTTTGGATACGTTTCGATCTCGTGTTCAATAATGAAAGGGTTGATTCTTGGCATCTCTTCATATGACCAAGCAAAGACATCATGAAATTATTTAAAGACATCGACGTATCTCTTGATTTCATTGGGTGAGCAGTCAAAACCAATGTAAACATTCTCGATTCTACCAGGAATCTGAGAGATGTTGATAGGAATTGTAGGAGATCAATTTTCCATGTTCCCTTTGGCATATATACAACGAGTTCCTAATGGGATCAAGGGATTACCAACACTCTCGCTTAAGGTCATCCTAAATTCACCATGCTTGATCCGTTCGAGCTCCAGGAGGAAGTAAGATCAATGATGCATCTCCTTTTAAGGTTGTTATGGACCAGTCATAGCCTCGAGAATCACTTTATCTAAATCTAAAGGAAAAACCCCGTCAAGGCAATCATGTGAGGATGATGATGAAACCGCCCAAGCAGGAAATGCAAGGATATCCTCCTCTTCCATCCGCGAAGAGGAAGGACTAGGGTCCATTGTAGGATCAAGTGTATCTTGATATGCAATCTTTGCTATAGACCACAACATTGTCATCCTAGTAGGTCTAGCATCTTCATCCAAAGTGCTCGGAGAAGGAAGAGTCCATGGGTCATCCAAATACATAGTGCAAAATGGGACCGAACTCACATGTGACGAAACACTACTAGGAGTGGAGTTAATAGCTAGGATTGGTGCTGAAAAATTAAAAGTTCCCACTAACGACGGATACATTTTGACACCAACATTCTCATTTTTTGACTAAGAATTTTCAATGGTCAGGAATGTAGATTCCGACGATGCAGACAAACCATAATTATCGAAATACATCTGATCAATTGTTACAACCTAATCCTCAAAAGGGAAGCACACCACTCGAACTACGAATGATATGATCATTTTCATAGCATAAATCCAGTTCTTACCCAATAAAATATTGTAGTCTAGGGGTGCATCAAACACCTCAACTTCGACTGGCAGGATCTTCCCTACAAACTGGACTTGAAGGGAGCGAATAATGTCATGTAGCTGAAATGAACGTCCATCAAATGCGGTCAACATAGTAATAGATTTCGACAACACGGGTGAGCCAAGGCCTTTCCAACAAGCTAGAGACATCACAGAGGTCGTAGTGCCTTGATCAAGAAATGTATGTTTAATGGTGTTATTAAGACATTCCACATGGACTAGAAAGGCCACATGGTAAGGCAAGCGAGGTTGGACATCGTGAGTATCAAATATAACTATGGTGGAGGCATTAGGATCAACTACTCCAAGAGCATACAACAAGGATCTCCTCTGCGAAGGGAAAGTCTAAAGAACTTCAAGATCTAACATCGCACAAGGAGTCTAACCAAAATCCTCCACAATAGAATAATGTTGGGTATATAGGGAATTAGAACTATGCCCTGAACTCTTGAGGACTCCCTTAGGTATGCAAGGTATAGTTTCAGGATTATTAATCTGCAAAGGAATTTCAGGAGGTGCAGGCTCCTTTCCCATGTTGGTTTGTAATGAACCATAATCTTTTGAGCAAGTCACAACATTAGAAACTGACATCATGTTGATACAACCAGGACACCTTCTGGCGGGTTTTGATGCCCACTAGAACTACTGGCGGGTTTTGATGCCCACTAGAACTACTTCTTATGGTTGTGGTCCTCGAAGCCATATTTTTATTATGAGGAAAAGGGTTGGTCAACATATCTAGGCTCTGTGCAATGTACTTTGAGGAATATTCATTATGAGGGTGCAAGTATGTGAGATGGTATCCCCCATAGAGTTTGCAAGGGAATTTAACCTTCTTATTAGGTTTCTTGTCCCCCCAGCTTTATCCACATTCTTGTCATCATTCTTATTCCCCTTATTATTCCCACCCCGTTTATTATTTCTTCCCTTTCTACGATTTATTTTGGGATGCTGGTTACCCTAATGATCCGATAAATGCACCGAAAGCACATCTTCTGACTGGGTGGGGGTGTGTGAGGTATTAGCCTATCCAGTTGCAGACTAGTTAATAGAAAAATATCTCATTTGATGTGTAACCTGGTCTATGACCTTGGTACCTGTGGAGCCAAGAATACCATCAGCGTGTGGCCCAGGTTTAAACTTAGGATCAAAGTTTGACCATGGTTGATTAGGGATAATCTCATATAAAATCCCAGACTAAGCATAGATCAAATCCAACTATTGAGCCCTAAATATATCTTGTTCCTCATTAAACACTCTAGATGTTGAAACATCCTTCATGATATATGGCAATAAATATTAGAGGAACCCTTCCAATAAGAACTCAGGTGGAATATTTCCCTTAATCAAAATCTCTCGTCGGCACCACTCTTGAATATAGTCATACATATGCATTGATTTATCTTGTCTAAATGTCGATAAAATCTCATTGTCGGCATCATAGCATACTGGTAGTTGAAAGTGGTTAAGAAAGTTCATGGCTAAGTCATTAAAAGTTTGATAGGTTCCCCCAGGCATCTCTATATACCATTTCACAGTAGGACCCATTAGGGTACATTGAAACATTCGTAAACAAACAAATTCAAGGTTCAGTGAGTTCAAAGAGCACCATAGGTGGAAAGTAGTAACATGCTCTTCAGGGTCCTCACCATTCATACCTTTAAACTTCAAAATGTCTGAAGGAAGTTTAACGTCAACAACCAACCACATTAGATCATGAGATACTGGATCGTTTGTCAACTTCGAAAGGTCAGGTAGGTTTAAAATAGCCAAAAGGGGAGCCTAGGATGTTCCATCTGGTTCCATGCCCCCTAAATAGGTTGGTTCATATAGGGTGGATTCTGATAAAGTTCATAGCCTTGACCAGTTGGATAATAACCACCTCCCATATAGCCCATATAAGGATGCACATGGATTTGATGATTAGGTATTCCCTGAGAAGGAGGCACCATATAATCATAGTTATAGGATTGATAGGTCGGTTTCCCCACATACACATGAGGAGGTGCATAACCTTTGGATATAATTGTACCAGCTGATGAGGGGACAACGTAGTTATATGGAGCACTGCTTCCCAAGGGACCATGCGGGATATAAGGAGGGTTCGACATGAGAAAATAATTTGAAGGAACAGGTGTGGTGGATGATGAGATGTAGGATGGAAAATAGGTCATAGCCCCAACGTTCACGCATCCACTATCACCCCTATGAGAGTGAATCCTAGTGTGAACACTGGATGAAGGGAGCGAAAAATCCCCTCGCAAATGGAGAAAAGGGTGGAATATGACCACTCCCAAACCTATGAGCAAGATAAGGGGTTGTGATTCTCCCCAATCCAACACTAGGGTCCACACTAGGACTGGTGGTGGGTAATGGGATAGTAATAGTGATATCCAACATGCCAAATGTAAATGAACGTGTGCTAGAGGCAGTAGGTTGAGTCTTACAAGATGCTTTGATTCTTGCATTAGATATGTGATGTCCCCGAACCTTGAGATAAGCCCGAAGGTGCTAAATTAAGACTAACTAAGGTTTAAGAACAATGGATATAGATAAATTACTATATAATTGACTAACCATTCACCCAAATAAATTAAATTCTAGAGATTCAATTATAACTAAGGTTTGCGACACTTAATTATTTAATTACGCCACTTAATAAAATAATTAATTTTGACACTCGATTAATAATTTCCAAAGTGCAAGATAAAGGTCATAATTGAAACAAGAACATCAATAATACATGCTAAACATCATATTCATTGTGAATAACTAATTTATGTATTTTGGGTTTGTTTGATAGCATAGTTTATAAATAACAAAGTATTGATGTCATTGATTATTTAAAAATTAATCTACTTCTTCGGTGTTATTATGTGTGTGCTGTTAGTGACCATAAAAAGTAAGGAAAACCACATATCATGGAGCATACATAGGCTACAATCTACAGCCACACCGAAACCATATTAAACAAGAACACCGGCTGCAACTACAACCCTCAAAATCAACTCTCGATGAATGTTCGCTACAGTCATCTCTCACTAATAAAAATCAGATCGTATGGCTTCCACCCTCCAGCCATCAATTAATTTTACATATATAATACCTCTCTCATCCTCAGATCTGCAACTAAGAACAATTATGCAACCAAATGATTTACAATAAAATTACGGGTGCGTTTATCTCGGCACCAAAAAGCTATCAGACCAAAACAAACATATCTTGGTCATCCGGAAATCTTTTTCAATGAAACGAAAAGTGTTGTTTACTAGAAACGTTGCTCTGGACACAATGGAATAGGTATCACAACCTAGAAATGAGCATAGATGGTAGAACCAGATCATATGGTTGCACCCCTCTCAATAAAATAGATCCCAAATTACAATTTTTGGTTATGAAGAAGAAGAATAGAAAGAAAGTAACAAGAATAGAAACTAACTTCCATGAGATTCATCCTTACTCCATGTAGATCCTGACATTCAATACATGAACACTCAAATAACCAATCAGCCATCATCGCACATATACCAAATAAAATAATGTAATGAAAACACAACATAAGAGAAATACTTATCTCAAAATATAAGCAACTAGCTGCAGCAGGACAACCTTCCTCCCAGCCGTAGACATCGTCAAGCCTTCCTTGCCTGAATAGGTTACCCCCAAGCTGATACCATGGATCCACAGGTAGATTTTTCTTAGTGTCACTACTCTCAAAACTACCTCTTTCGAGAGACACAATGCTTCCCACTACTACTTTCATGTCTGTCTCCACTGCCTATGGGATGTGACCTAGCTCGCCATTCCCATTTCATGGCTTCCTGTGTGAGAACCTGGACTAGTAGAGCGATATAATGGAAGGCAAGGGAACAAATAGACTCCCTCTAAGTCTCAACATACTCTCAATAATATTAACCTTCCCAACATGGGTAGATAGCATAAATCACATGGTCTAAAGCTCAATATTAACTTCAACAAGGAGATGGCATATGGATTTATAGCATAAGGAGGACCATTCTAACCTAAATGGATCAACCCAGATTAGAGATAAGTAAGGTTTTAACTTCATCATGGATAATTAACTTGAATTAGTGGAGTGGTGGCTTAGTGAAAAGATTCCCTTTCCCGAATTAGCACCATGAGGAGGAGTTACCCAAAACTAAGGAGTGGAGCCATGAAGAGCACATGGAGGCACAATAATGCACAAAGGGGGTTACAAAACATAAAGGAGGTCGAAATAAGTAAGAGAGGACATCCAATGGGGTCATAAATATCATGGAAGCACAAAAATAGGATCATCAATGCATGGTGTAAGAGTGGAAGCTAGAAAATAGCTTACAGTCCTAAAACTATGAAAGGGCTCATAAATGACCATAAACACATAAATGTGAGGGAATATTTTACCAAGGAGGGATCCCTATGTAATATGGGCCCACTAAGGTGTGCACAATATGCAAAAAATATCTCCATAGTCCATAATTATTGATAATAGGGTTCGTTGTACAAGGTTTGGGTGACGAACATTATTAATCTCACCAAGGTGCAAATATGAATTGGGATGGACAAAGTTAAGTCAACAATAAGTTATAAGGTGCTAGGGATGTCCCCCTTCCCCCTCACTTTGTGGAATCCATGGTCCCCCATACTCTTTTAGTTTCCTTTGTTGAGCCAGTTGTTTATTTAATCAATCATTAACAAGATTCAAAGATAACAAAGATTCTAGTAATAACATTAACATTAATAATAACGCCAAAGTACAAGGTCATGTTATCAAACATTAGTAATAAGTCCTTAATTAAATTCATCATGAAAGGGGGGAAAATTCCACAATCATATAAAATATCATAAGTCCATAATGCAAGAGAACATAAGTTAGATGAAGGATCATAAGTCCTGGGCTTAACAACTAGGGTATTACATCTCTCTCCCTCTTAAACAATGCATCGTCCTCGATGCATATTACATACATGCCGCAAAATTTCAAAATATATGAGGGTATGTTTCCCTCATGGTATCCGCCAGCTCCCAAGTGGCATCCTTGGGACTATAATGGGTCCAATGGACCTTTACCTACCTGATTTATCGATTCTGAAGCAGCTTGACATTGCTACCCAAAATGGCAACAGGTTGTACCAAAAAATCCCCTTCCGGTTCCACCTAGATCATAACCCATTCAATCACATGATTCATACCATGTTCATATATATATATATATATATATATATATATATATATATATCAATAAATAAAAATAAAAGCACTCTAATTACCTAGATCACATTCCAATCAATTACATGGTTAGTATCAGGTATATACTTTTTCAATAAAGACACATGAAACACATTATGTACTCTAATGCAAGTGGGCAGGTCTAACTCATAAGAAATAGGTCCTATCTTAGCTAAGACCTCAAAAGGTCGACAATATCTGGCAACTAGCTTGGACCAATTTCCCAAGTTTAAGGAACTCTTCTTGGGTCTGACTTTCAAAAACACATGATCCCCAACTTGAAACTGTCTGGTGGTTCTGTTCTGATCTGCATAAATTTTCTTCCTGTCTTGAGCTACCTTTATATTCTACTTTATCTTAACCATTTGATCCTCCATATCCTTTAATAATTTCGGTCCAACAATGACTCTATCTGTTGGGTTATCCCAACTAATGGGAGTATTACACTTCCTTCCATACATGGCCTCGAAAGGACTCATCTTCAAAGAGGAATGATATCCATTATTATAAGCAAATTCCACCAAGTGTAAATAATCTTCCCACTTAGATGGCTGATCCATCACATACATCCTTAACATATCTTCAATTACTTGGTTAACTCTTTCTGTTTGTCCATCTGTCTGAGGGTGGTAAGTTGTACTAATGTTTATAATTGTACCAAACCCTTCAAACAATCCTTTCCAAAATTTAGAAGTAAATTTTGAATATCTATCTAATACTATAGCCTTCGGAATACCATGCAAACTGGATACTTCTTTCATGTAAATATTTGCAATATTAGTTGCTTTGTGAGTTGTCTTTACTAGAATGAAGTGTGTTGCCTTAGTCAACTTATCTACCACAACCATGAATCTTGTCTTAGGTAACTTGGTGATGAAATCCATCCTCACTACATCCCATTTCCATTCTGGTATAGGCAAGGGTTGCAACAACCCCGCTGGATGTCGATTCTCAACTTTAACTTTTTGGCATTCCATGCACCTAGCTATATATTTGGAAACATCATCATTCATCCCTGGCTTACTGTTGCTACTGTTTTCTGATAACCTAAATGTCTGGCATAAGGGACATCATGTGTTTCCTTCATAACCACCTTCCTTATATCTCCAACATCAGGCACATAAACTCTATCTATGTGCATGAGTATCCCATTTTCTTTAAACTTATACTTATCAAATTTCTATGGAGTTTTCTGTTGTTTCAACCCTTCTTTCACCTACTAATAAATTTCATCAGTAACACTCGATTCAATGATATTATCCTTCAAATATTATGTGCTAGTGCTGATAGTTGCTACATGCATCACATGCATCTTCCTACTAAGTGCATCGGCTACTTTATTTTCTTTACCTTTGATATGCTTTATGTCAAAGTCATATTCACATAATAACTCCATCCACCTCCTTTGTATTGCATTCAAATTAGGCTTCTCAAACAAGTATTTTAACCTATCATGGTCAGTTCTCTAGTCAAACTTTTTACCCATTAGATAATGTCTCCACAACTTCAAAGCATGGATGATAGTTGCAAGCTCTAAGTCATGAGTGGCATAGTTCTGCTCATGTTCCTTCAACTTTCTAGATTCATAACTGATCACATGCCCATCCTGCATTAATACTCCACCAATTCCTTTCTTGCATGCATCTGTGCATACAACAAATTTTCCTTCGAGGTCCGCGATTTTTAGCACTGCTGCACTGGTAAGCATTTCCTTAAGTTTTTGAAAATGATATTCACACTTATAATTCCAATAAAATTTCACACCTTTCTTTTGCAAAGATGTAATAGGATGAGCCAACTTCGAGAATCCTTCGATGAACCTTTGGTAGTATCCAGCTAACCCCATGAAGGATCTAACTTCTGATACATTCTTAGGTGTTGAACAATCCATAATGGCTCTTATCTTCTTAGGATCTACTGTAACACCTTCTTCATATATGATATGCCCTAGGTAGTGGATTCTTCCTTGATAAAATGAACACTTGCTTAATTTGGCATACAATTGATGTTCTCTAAGCACTTGCATTACTAGTATTAGATGTTCTTCATGCTCTTCCTTTGTCTTGGAATAGATAAGGATGTCATCCAAGAATACAATCACAAACTTATCTAAGTACTTTCGGAACACTCCATTCATTAAACACATGAATACTACAGGTGCATTTGTTAAACCAAAAGGTACTACTGTGAACTCATAGTGTCCATATCTTGTTCTAAATGTTGTCTCACTGATATCCTCATTCTTAATTCTAATTTGTTGGTATCCTGACCTCAAATCTATTTTTGAAAACACCTTGGCTCCTCTCAATTGATCAAACAAGTCATCAATTCTTGGTAAATGGTACTTGTTTTTAACCGTTGCTTTGTTCAATTATCTATAATCTATGCAAAGTCTTAGAGTTCCATATTTCTTCTTCACAAATAACACAGGAGCTCCCCAAGGTGAAACACTGGGTCTTATGTAACCTTTCTTTAGTAGCTCTTCTAACTGCATTTGTAATTCCTTTAACTCTGGAGTACTCATTCTATAAGGTTCTTTAGATGAAGGTTCTGTTCCCGGTAACAAGTCGATAGAAAAATAAATGTCCCTCTTAGGAGGTATTCCTAGTGGTTCTTGAAATATATCTGCAAAATTTTGTAGTATTGGATAATCCTGCAACTCTGACTCTTTTCCTTCTTTTGATTCTTCCACATGAATTGCATATAATTGGCATCCCTTTCTAAGACATTTCTTCAATTGTAGAGCTGTGATCTTCCTTAGGGATATGGGTCTAGGTATTCCTTTTATTGTCACTTGGTTCCCTTCTTCATCCAAACAAGTATAAGTTTTATTATGGAAATCCAAAATTGCATGGTGTGCATCCAACCAATACATGCCAATCAATACATCATATGACCCCCCAAGGGTATGATGTTTAAGTATTCAAAGGTTTTCATTCCATTCATTTCTAAAGGACACACTTTTACAAATTCAATGATTTTCCTCTTGGCTCCTGTAGCTAGATGTACTAGACTTCTTGTTTCAAGTTTACTTTTCTTTAAATGACATTTATCAACAAGATTAGGTGAAATGTAACTATTGCTAGCTCCCGAATCAATCAAAATAGTTATGGTTTTATTAGCAATCTTACCTGCTACTTCAATCATTCGGGATTGGTGGTCAGCTTGCCTCCCATCTAGGGCTACATAGATCCTTTGAACACTTCCACCTACATCTCCAACATTTGAAGCCTCTTGAATGTTGTGAAGGTTATTTTTCTTACACGGGCACTGACTGGGAAAGTGATTTTCCTTGCATATCCAACATTCCACAGGTGGTCTTGTCCCTGAAGTGTCTTCCTTTGACTGTCTTTGTTGGTAATAATTATTATTTCTAAACTTTGAAGGTTGGAAACCTTTCTTTCTCTGCTCCTGCTTGTTATTCCTCATATCCTTCCAATTCTTCTGATATGGGGCCTTGCTCTTATTTTGTTCATATAATTGTTTTTCCTTCCATATTGCATCCTTAAGGTTCTTTGGTCTATCATACTGGATTTTATCTCTATAAGATTCAGGAAGGCCACTTAGGAACCTTTGAATCTTTACCTTCTCATCTTTGATGAAGTCCGCATAGTTCAAAAGTTCTAGAAACTTTTTCTCATAGGCCTCCATATTCATGCTTCCCAACTTAAGCTCAAATAATTCCTTCATCTTCTTGTCATATTAGTGCTCAGAGAGGTATTCTTTCTGAAAGTATTTCTTAAACTTCCTCCAGGATATTTTTTCCTCATCAATGTCTTTCAACTTAACCAGTTGATCCCACCAGATAGTTGCTTTACCTTGAAGATGGTATATGGCTACTCTTTTCTCCATATTAGGTGTATACTGATGCAACTAGAAGAATTTCCTAAGTTCTATCAACCATGCTTCAACATATTCTCCTTGATTTACTTCTCCATCAAAAATTGGGGGCTTGATTCTTCTCAACTCTCCTACTAGTTCATCCCGAGTAAACCTCCTCTTCTTGTATCTCACTGGAGACCTTAAGGACTGCTCTCTGTACTACTTGATACATACCCCTTCTTTCTCTCTAAGTGATAAGGTCTCCTTGAAGATTATCTAGACCTCACATAACCTCATTTATGACTCTTTTCAGTGGATCTTTGGATGGTCTTTAATTATTTTAGATCATTCATAATCTGCTCTTGGATATGAATTATTATTTCATTATCCTCTCTACACTTCCTCATTGAATCCTCCAAGCTTAATGGTTCACTGCTCATCTTATGTTTGGTTGACCTTCTTCCCTCAACAAACTCCTCTTCGGGACTATATGGTCTCCGTCCTTCCTCAATATTCATCCCCAAACTCTGAATTCCTAATGTTGAACTTTTAGTTGTTGAATACTTAGTATTCATAGGTTTGATTAGAATATCAGTTGTAGTAGTCACACCGTTTGCTCAATCAATCACTGGGAACTGCAATGTGTTCATTAATAACATTCTGTTAGTAGACTACACATTTGTATAAGTTCATTATCATTAAAAAAAACCACTTTTCTTCTTGTTTATAAAGTAACTAGCCAACATTTCTAAGTTACAATCTACTTAGTTGGACAAGGGGCGGGGTAGACATCCTTCCAAGATTTCTCCTTACTGGATGATCTTCAGCCCCATACCCATCCCAATCTAACAGTTTAATTAACTAACTCACATGTGAAATTATATTAAGGTGCATGCATCCAAGCTATCTAATGCAAGTGCATGCTTACAAGCTGACTTGAAACTTTGCAGAAGACCCAACAGCCACAGTGTTGAAACCTTAAGCTCTGATACCACTTGTGATGTCCCTGAACCTTGAGATAAGCCCAAAGGTGCTAAATTAAGACTAACTAAGGTTTAAGAACAATGGGTATAGATAAATTACTATATAACTGACTAACCATTCACCCAAATAAATTAAATTCTAGAGATTCAATTATAACTAAGGTTTGCGACACTTAATTATTTAATTACGCCACTTAATTAAATAATTAATTGTGACACTCGATTAATCATTTCCAAAGTGCAAGCTAAAGGCCATAATTGAAACAAGAACATCAATAATACATTCTAAACATCATATTCATTGTGAATAACTAATTTATGTATTTTGGGTTTGTTTGATAGCATAGTTTATAAATAACCAAGTATTGATGTCATTGATTATTTGAAAATTAATCTACTTCTTTGGTGTTATTATGTGTGTTGTTAGTGACCATGAAAAGTAAGGAAAACCACATATCATGGAGCATACATAGGCTGCAATCTATAGCCACACCGAAACCATAGAAAACAAGAACACCAGATGCAACTATAGCCCTCAAAATCGACTCCCGATGATTGTCCCCTACAGTCATCTCTCACTAATAAAAATTGGATCATATGGCTGCCACACTCCAGCCATTGATTACTTTTACACATAGAATACCTCTCTCTTCCTCAAATCTGCAACTAAGAACAATTATGCAACCAAATGATTTACAATAAAATGACAAGTGCATTAATCTCTGCACCGAAAATCTATCGCACCAAAACAAACATATCTTGGTCATCCTGAAAGCTTTTTCAATTAAATGAAAGGTGTTTTTTACTAGAAACATTGCTCCAGACGCAATGGAATAGGTCTCACAACCCAGAAATGAGCATAGATGGTCGAAACAGATCATATGGTTGCGCCCCTCTTAATAAAATAGATCCAAAATTACAGTTTCTGGTTATGAAGAAAAAGAATAGAAAGAAGGTAACAAGAATAGAAACTAAATCCCATGAGATTCATCCTTCCTCCATGTAGATCCTGACATTCAATACATGAAAACTCAAACAACCAATTAGCCATCATTGCACATATACCAAATAAAATAATGTAATGGAAACACTACATAAGAGAAATAGTTATCTCGAAATATAAGCAACTGGCTACAGCAAGACAAATTTCCTCCCAGCTGTAGACACCGTCAAGCTTTCCTCGCCTAAACAGGTCACCCCCAAGCTAATACCATGGATCCACGAGTAGATTCTTTCTTAGTCTCACTACTCTAGAAACTATCTCTTTCGAGAGACACAATGCTTCCCACTACTACTTTCATGTCCGTCTCCACTGCCTATGGGATGTGACCTAGCTCACCATTCCCATTTCCTGGCTTCCTGTGAGATAACCTGGACTAGTAGAGTGATCTAATGGAAGAAAAGGGAACAAATAGACTCCCTCTAAGTCCCAACACACTCTCTATAATATTAACCTTCCCAACATGGGTAGATAGCATAAATCACATGGTTTAAAGCTCAATATTAACTTCAACAAGGAGATGGCATATGGATTTATAGCATAAGGAGGACCATTCTAACCTAAATGGATCAACCCAAATGAGAGATAAGTAAGTTTTAAACTTCATCATGGAGAATTAACTTGAATTAGTGTAGTGGTGGCTTAGTGAAAAGATTCCCTTTTCCCGAATTAGCACCATGAGGAGGAGTTACCCAAAACTAAGGAGTGGAGCCATGAAGAGCACATCGAGGCACACTAATGCACAAAGGGGGGTACAAAACATAAAGGAGGTCGAAATAGGTGAGAGAGGGCATCCAATGGGTTCATAAATATCACAGAAGCACAAAAATAGGATCATCAATGCATGGTGTAAGAGTGGAAGCTAGAAAATAGCTTACATTCCTAAAAACTAGGAAAGGACTCATAAATTACCATAAACACATAAATGTGAGGGAATATTTTCCCAAGGAGGGATCCCTATGCAATATGGGTCCACTAAGGTGTGCACAATATGAAAAAAAATATCTCCATAGTCCATAATTATTGAGGATAGGGTTTGTTGTACAAGTTTTGAGTGACGAACATTATTAATCTCACCAAGGTGCAAATATGAATTGGGATGGACAAAGTTAAGTCAACAATAAGTTATAAGGTGCTAGGGATGTCCCCATTCCCCCTCACTTTGTGGAATCCATGGTCCCCCATACTCTTTTAGTTTCCTTTGCTGAGCCAGTTGTTTATTTAATCAATCATTAACAACATTCAAAGATAACAAAGATTCTAGTAATAACATTAACATTAATAATAACTCCAAAGTACAAGGTCATGTTATCAAACATTAATAATAAGTCCTTAATTAAATTCATCATGAAAGGGAGCAAAATTCCACAATCATATAAAATATCATAAGTCCATAATACAAGAGAACATAAGTCACATGAAGGATCATAAGTACGGGGCTTAACAACTAGGGTATTACAAGATAATACTAGTATTAGTGGGTAGTATATTTAGGGGATTCATGTCATGCTACACCCCATATGAAATTATTTCATGATTTTGTTCCAGGTGATTTTGGACATGTTTTATTGGGGGATTGTTATCAACCCAAATGGAACTTCTACGTCCGAGTGCCGACAATTCATTATGTTAGTACACAAAAGGAAATTTGAGGATTGAAGTTTTCCAAAACACTATAGATGGGCATGACATGAGATGCATTTATCCTTCAACCAGCTTGCCATTTTATTTTTCTAAGTATGGATCGGCGTACACTACTATCTCCATTGAAACTCACGTACATATGCGACTATCCTTGTTGACAACTCGCGTACTGTACGTGACTATCTCCATTACAACCCGCATACAGATCTATACGCAGGTTTCCCTTTAAGAGACTCGTGTGTCTTACGCGGGTTGCTAATAGTAATAGTTGCATACACCTCCATTCGACATTAAAAAATATAAATCATGATTAATGGAGATTAGTTGAGCCCTAATCATTAACCATCTCAACTATCTCAACCTCCTCAACCTTCGAAACTGCTCTATTTCCCAAAGTATAAATAGAGGCCTTGAGGAGGGCATTAAGAGAATGAATTTTGGAGAGCAAATTCATGCTGGTGGTATATCTTCAGAAGTCTTGGAGCAGTATAACTCAGATTCCTTTGGTTGCAAATGAGTCCTTGTCTCAGGTGTTGGGTTGTACACTTATCTCATTCACTGATTGTTAATAAAGAGAATTATTCTTCCAACTTTGTGTTGAGTCTCTTTCATGTATTAGGGTTTGATGAATATATTTGATTATGCACTATATATGTTGTTTATCTAACCTGTTAGATATATATGCATAAGATTGTACTTGGAGAATTTTCTCCTTGCAGGTGAAGGAGGTGCATCCCTGAAAGCTTTGGAGAGAAGCAGAGCGGAAGAAGATAAAGCTTGGATCAACCGTCAGTAATCGGGTGAGTCCAATATTTCTTCCTATTTCCTTTCTGCATTTAACTAAAGCTAATTGTCTGCAAGTTTTAGAAGTAAGTTGGTAACCCTAGACCCTAGGTTATAAGGGTGTTTATTCCTGAACAATAGAACTGGCGACTCCGTGGGGGAGCCCAGACTGTTGTGGGTTAACTCTGTAGATCTGTGCCCAGTCTTTGCTTTGATTCAGTGTGTGGTGTCTTGTCTTGGTTCATACTTGCAGTGGTATTTGAAGACCGTTTAAATTTTTTTCTCTTTTTTGAAAAATTTAACTCTTGTACGCGGGTTTTTGTACTACACATTTGTGTACCAAGGTCTGTGTACGTAGTTTGTTCTATTGCATAGTCGCGTATAGTACATGAGTTTCTCTTGTACACAGACGCATACAATCCTGAGCAACAAAAATTTTGGGTTAGGGTTTGCTTGTCCCTGTCCCTCTGTGGAATTTTTTTTGCTTAGTAGTCTTTGATTTTAACATTGCACTATAAGTTTGATGACCTTGCTAGACATACTTTGTGCTTCCTAGTAAGCCCTTGAGTTTTTATGCTTGGATTTCTTTTCTGTTAGCAATTTGAAGTGGATTTGCCTATTGGGTGAGAGGTTCGAGTGTTGGTTGTCTGAATCAATGATCAGGGTTCTAGACACCGTTTTATCCTTTTCTATCTCTGGATAGGGTTGGTTTGTCACTTGCCTTTGTTTGATTTCAGTGATTTCCATTCATTGTGTCTTCCCAAGCTAGGTTTTTCCAAGTCTTCCTTAGGTGGTTGATCTTTGATTTTTTGAATCTGCTTTGCTTCATTTTTCTTACTTTATATAGTTAATTTATTCAAGCATACTCAAGAATTGTGCATTTAGATGCATAGTAGTTTTTGATGAATTTGAAAATTGAAAGGAAAACATTAGAAACTTTTGCATTTGTTTTGCATAGAGTAGTTTTATTTTCATTTTTTAAAATAAGATCTCAAAAATTACAAAAATAGTGTCTTAGTTTTCTCTTTATTAGTTGCATTTTCATCAATTTATATTTACAAAAAAAAAAGACAAGCTTTTTTTTAGTAGTGATCATTTTCTTTGAAATTCATTTATACACCTCTTATTTTTACATTTCTTATCGAGTCAATAACATCATAGTCTTTCACTCCACTTGCCTTCTGAGTAAAAATAGCCCTGAAAATGAACGCTATAATTAAAATTTATTAGTAATTTTTGTTTTATAGGGCCATACACCTACTAGATTAGGCTAGACTTGTGGGATAGGAAGAGTAAACTTTCCATAAGTATTTAAATTCAGACATAGTGGGCCAATCGATAGTATCTGGGAAGCTCCTCTCAAATGAGAGTCAAGCACGAGGCCACGTGGAGGCATTGGACTGAGGAGATAACCCTCTGATTCCTTGTCGAAACGTAAACCAAGGTTTTTACGCATCTAAGGATTTTTTCCTAGACAGAGTTTTGGGCTCAGCTGTCCTGCCCATGCGTACGAATCAGGCTTGCGACTGTCCCCCCATACTATTGGTATAGTTAAGGTAGCCTCTATTCTCTTGACATCTAGGGTTCACGCACAGGTAAACTGGAAGGCTATTTCTGGTTCACCTTGGACGGGCTTGGAAGGTAACCCTTGTTGAAAGTGTAGGAGGGCGGAGGGTGATTCCTCCACTTGTGCCTAAGAACCTCTTCAAGGACGTCAAGAAACTGTCTTTTAGCTTTCTTCGGGAAAGCATATCTTTTACCCTTTCTGACTATTGAGACTTTAGGAATTTTCGTAGTGATTGCTCTATGGTTTGTCTATTTTTAGCCAACCTTAGGGTTTGAAAAGTCAAATTTACAGTCATGGAGGACCAACCTATCAGAAGGTCACAAAGGTTGCAAAACCTTCCTCCTCTTATCACATTGGAACCTCCAACTCCCCCTCAAAGGTGGAGATTGGACACAGATAGTTCATTTGAACCGATAGGAGTCAGTGAAGTTATGGGTGAACTAGAACATAGGGAAAACCATCTTAATTTAAACATAGTTGAGATAGAATAATTACAGGCTGACGAGTTTGCAAGGAATTTTAATACACCTATAACTGATTTAAATGATCCTGTGATCGTTTAGGTTCATCCTTTTGATCCACCCATGATTGGTGTCACTATGGGTAGGATAATGTCTACCATAGGAGAAAGTTATTTTACCTTCACCTCAACCACTCCACCTGAAGGGGTGCTACCTCCCCTAGTTAGTACCCCTAGAACAAACATACCTACTATGCCCTTAACTCCAGCAAGCCAAGTGGTTCAACCACCGGCTCCCACAAGTCTAGCAGGTACTTCTGGTGGAATGGTCACTGGGATTCCTAGTGTACCTACTATATCTCCCTCCTTTGCACACACTACCCAGAGTGGTCCAATAGGATCCTTAGATTTTTTCTGAGGATTTCCTTAGAATGGGGGGCACATTCCCCCATCCACTCCATATGTAGGCCCTACACCCTCTTATGTAAGGGTACAGTTTGGGAACACCAACCCTTATGGTCAAGGTTTACAAACCCTGGTTTTTGCTCCATTCACGACCTCTCCCTTTTCACTTTTTAGCACAGGGATACCTGCTCCTGTATTTCAAACCCTAGTTTCAACTGGGGTAGCCAGGACCTCTTATACTGCACCTTACACAAACAATCCTATGGCTTATGGATGAAACCCTTTTCAAAGCAACCCATCCACTTCACAACCGGTAGCAGGGGGAAACCCCACCTTCAAATATGGGAACACAGGGGAAGGTCCCTCTAATCCCCAAACTGGTACTTTTAGTGCTCCGATTAGACCTAAGATTCCTTTCCTGGCAATGTTAAACTTGTCATATTTGTCTAAACTGATGATTGACCCGGTGAGGCATGATCCCTCCTGGCCACCTGTGCCTACCAAGTTTCCTTCGGACATCCCAAAATTCGAAGGCAAAGTTGGTGAAGATCCTGGGGCTCATGCCACCACTTTTCATTTATGGTGCTCTTCCAACTCACTAAATGAATATTCAGTTTGGCTGAGGCTGTTCCAAAGAACCTTGACAAGTACTACACCAAAATGGTACATTGAGTTTCCTTCTGTTGCGTTCAGTAGTTTTTGGGACTTGGCTAATGCTTTCCTTGGTCACTTCCAGCTTCCAGTCTGATATGATTTCGAAACGGACTTGTTGTCTACCTTTTGGCAGAACAAGGCCACCCATATCTCAAACCACATCCAAGAGTGGAGGAGGTGGAAGAGCCTTATTAAAGCCACTATTCCTCTTGAGTTCTTACTAGAATGGTTCCTTAAATCCCTATTGCCTTATATATCTAAGGACGTATCTACTTCAGGAGTGACTAACGAGGAAGAAGCTATCCTCAGGGCCCAGCAACTTGATTTGATTTATTCTCAGTCTGGGATCTTATACAAGATTTTCCCTGAGGCATCAAGGCCAACACACGATGTAGAGAAACCTAAGCCCGAACCCCATGTCGATGGTGTGGTTGGTTCTGTGAATTCTCCCACATTAGAATCTTTGGCCAAACAGCTCCATTAGCTGTCCGTCAAACATTCTACGGTGGAGGCAACAAAGGCTGCCCCCTCACCCCAAACTGAAAATGTTTTTGCACAAACCTCTCAGAAGGGAAATCAGCAGCCCGGTGGGAAAAAGAAGAGACGAAAGAAAGGGGAGGGAAATCAAAACAAGCAAAAACCCGCAAATAATGTTGATGGGGGAAAGAAAGAAAAGAAGAAGGTGAAATTCCCATGTAAGTTGTGCCATGAATATCACCTCACCCATCTTTGTCCCCTTATGGAACAAGCTCAAAAGTTGTTAAAAGCTCAACAAGCAGCTATCTTGAAGGATCCTTTTCCCCAAGGACAGAATTCTGCTTCAGCTTCGAATGCAACAAGGGGCACCCCAAATGCCCCTAACCCCAATTATATCAACATGGTTCGATCTCAAATTTTACTACAAACCAGGAATAAGAACTATGAAAAAGAGACCTCGAAGAAGGGTAAGTCTATAGGTGAAACTTCTAACCCTCTCATGATCAAGAAACCTGCCGAAATTATGCCCAAGATACTGAAATGTGTCTTTAAGAAGACCTTGCATAATCCTAATGCTAGGGCTGCATCCAACTACTCCATAGTTGAAGACTTAGCCCAGACACATTGTGCAATGTCAGCTTTAGATGTGTTATGGAGTTGTCCTGCCCAGCGGGATGCACTCTTAGCAGCCTTAGGCAGTATGGACTCATCGAGTCTCATGGAAAAATTTCACTTGTCTGATGTCAAAATTCGCCTACCTTACCATGTATCCTTATCGATAGATGTCACCCATGGTGGAAAGACCATTGGAAGGGAAATTATCAATGAGGGTGCTTCTACATGTGTTATCATGTTGGAAATCTCTTGGATCCCCAGAGCTCGTCCCGTCAAACACCCTGCTTACTGCTTTCGATGGAAGGTCATTCCATCCGCATTGTATCCTACCAGCTTTTGAAATCAAGCTGGCAAGGAAAGCGGTGTCTGTTGAGGTAGAGGTGATTGATGCACCTTTGGACTATTATTTTCTCTTGGGAAGAATCTAGACTTATGCCATGTTTGCTATTGCATCAGCCATCTTTCGAGTGGTAGTGTTTCCACACAAAGGGAAGTTGGTTATTGTTGACCAACTCAATTTTACTTGGAAAGGCTGCATGGAATCTAATGAGTCCACCTGTGCCATTGGTTGATCAGGCCAAACCTATTGCAGAGAGCTTAGGAGCTGGAATGTATGCATCATTCATGGGCACATTTGATCTTACAGCTCTGATTAATTATATAGGTTCTACTAGTGTGGGGAAGTCCATAGCCACAGTTGTTGATAGGACTGATCCTTGGGTTCTCCCTACCCACCATGAACCTGAAGTACCCTTATCGGTAGTGGAAGTGGCTTATCAAGCTATCACACAAACCACTATTGATCCCATTCTGGTTCCACTCTCAGTCTCAGAGGAACTGGAAGAAGTCTATTTGCCTGCTTGGGAAGAAAACTCTTTGCATTCTACAGATTGTTTAGATATGGTTTTACTTTCTGATGAAGCCATGTGCGAACGAAATAAGATCTATGAATATCTTCACCATCGATCCTATTTTCTTCCATAGTTAAGCAGGATAGAGAATGAAGAGTTTCATATGAGACTGGTAGACGATGTTAATATGCCCGTTAATCCCTTACCAAGGGAAGGAATGTTTGTTGAGGGGAATATGGAAAATATTTTTGCTACCATCCCTATCAACATCTCTGTAAATCCTGATGTTGTGGAAAATATACATATCGGCGCAAACTACTCTCCTGAATAGATTGTGATTTATACCGCCTAGTTTAAGGAATTCCATGACATTTTTTCCTTGTCATATGAGGAGATGCCAAGCATTGATCCATATATAGTCGAGCATGAGATCCAAACATACCCTGACGCTAAACCTGTTCAGCAAAAGTTGAGACCTGTTAACCTGCATAAAGCGGCGGCAATGAAGGTTGAAGTGGAAAAACTGCTGAAAGCTGGTTTTATTTATCCCATAACTTTGACGGAATGGGTATCCAACCCTGTTCCTGTTGATAAGAAGCAAGGGACCATACGCGTCTGTACTGACTTTAGATATTTAAACAAATACTATCCTAAGGACAACTATCCCAAGCCATTTATATATCAAATTATTAATGCTTGCGCAGGAAGTGAAGTTTTTTCGTTTATGGATGGTTTCTCTGGATATAATCAAATTCAAATAAAACCGAAAGACGAACATAAAAATGCTTTCATTTGTCCTTAGGGTACCTTTGCGTACAAGAAAATGCCCTTTGTATTGAAAAATGTTGGGGCTGCCTTTCAGCGGGCAATGAATTTTTCCTTTCAAGATATTAAAGCCATTGTCGAACCCTACCTTAATGATCTGCCTGCACATTCTCGTAAGAGGATTGAACATCCAGATCACTTGCGTTTGATATTTGAACAATGCAGATACTATAAAATTCACTTGAATCTTCACAAGTGTGTGTTCTATGTCGAGTCAAGGAGACTACTCAGATTCATTGTTTCTAACAGAGGCATTCAGGTGGTGAGGCCATTGTAAATCTGCCTCCTCCATGTTCTATCAGGCAGCTTCAGAGCCTACAGGGAAAGTCCAATTTTCTTTGACATTTCATTGTAAACTATGCCAAGATTACTAAGGGTTTCATGTGCCTACTAAAATAGGACACCCCATTTGTATGGGATGAAACTGCACAACTCGCATTCAAGGCATTAAAAAAAGCTTTGTTGTCAGCACCATTATTGAGTCCGCTAGATTACTCTAGGGATTTTATATTATATCTGGCTGCGTCTGAGTCGACCATAGGGGTATTCCTAGTCCAAAAGGACGACAAGCTCCAAGAGCATGTCATTTACTATCTTAGTCGTGCTTTAGCCAGACTTGAACTTAGGTACTCCCACGTTGAGAAGTTGGCCTTAGCAGTTGTTTATGTTGTTCAAAGGTTACGTCACTACATCTTACTAAGGATTACAATAGTAGTGGCAAATGTTAATCCTTTTCAATATGTTTTGTCTCAACGGATAGTTGGAGGCAAATTCAACAAATGGATAGTCATTCTCCAAGAGTTTGACTTGGATTTCTAGTCCGCCAAATCCAAAAAATCCTTAGTTTTTGCTGAGCTTATTGCAAAATTTCCAGTAGATGAAGATGTAGCTATTAAAGAAGACTCATTCCCAAATGAGCACATTTTTTTGATTTCCACCTCTGATCCCTGGTATGGAGATATACTTATCTATCTCCAGACTTTGAAGTATCCTGCATCTTTCTCGCAGAAGAACGACGTAAAATACACCTACATGCCAAGAACTACCTCATCATAGGAGATATTGTATACCATATGGGGTTAGATTCTGTTTTGCATCGATGTCTTACCCACGAGGAAGCAGATATTGTCCTAAATGATGCCCATAGTGGAGCGTGTGGGGGTCATCTATTTGGGTTAGCAACGGCCCAAAAAATATTACATGCCGGTTATTTCTGGCGCACAATATTTAAATATTGTGTGGAAGCAGTGAAGCGTTGTCACCCTTGTCAGCTTTATACCAGAAAAATGTGGTCACATCCTGCTCCGTTATTTCCTGTCATCTCAGTGGGCCCTTTCATGAAGTGGCAGATTGATTGCGTGACGTGTAACCTAGCCTCGGCTTGGGGGCACAAATATATCATTGTCGTTGTGGACTATTTCATGAAATGGGCAGAGGCAATGCCCACCTTTAAAGCTAACGGGGAAAATACAGCTTTCTTTATGTTCAATGAAATTATAGCATGATTTGGTATACCCAAAGTGATTGTCACTGACCATGGCAGTAATTTTCAAAATAGGATGATGACTGAACTGACCACTATGCTAGGATTTAGACAAGAACATTCATCTTCGTTCTATCCTCAAGAAAATGGTTAGGTTGAGGCTATTAATAAAACTTTGAAGACTATCCTCAAACGTACTATTAATGCAACCTGTTCCAACTGGCATATCATGCTATATCCTGCACTTTGGGCATATCGAACTAATGTAAAAACTGCTACAGGGTTTTCACCTTTCCAACTCATCCATGGAGTGGAAGTTGTTACCCCAATTGAATGTGAAATCCTGTCTTTAATAATTTCTATTCATGTGTTACCTGATACAACTGAGCTTGAAGAACATCTATTACATTTAGAACACCTTGATGAACAACATAGAGATGCACTGACAGCAACCCAAGCTCATAAAAATAGGGTTAAAATCCAATATGATAAATCGGTCAAGCCTCGAATTTTCTCTGAGGGAGAACTTGTTTTGCTCTGGGACCAAGACAAAGAACCCTTGGGGGCAGGAAAGTTCAGGTCTATGTGGTTAGGACCTTATATCGTGTCGAAAGTGTTAAAGAAGGGCGCATATGAATTGATAGATTTCGATGGGAATAAGCTGGATGAGCCTAGAAATGGGCTCTACCTGAAAAAGTACTATGCTTAGGCTTAGCACTTTTTCTTGTATTTTATTGTATGTATTTTTATGTACACTAGTTCATCAGTTTGTTTTTTTTATACCATCTGCTGGTTGTTTCAAATGTATTCCAAGAGGTTCGTAGGTTTCGCTGATGGCGCCAGTCGCCACACTTGTAATTTAGCTTCGGCTACATGGGTCATTTATTCACCCTCAGGATAGTTAATTGCCTCAGGAGGTGCTTGCTTAGGTCCTGCTTCCAATAATGTGGCTGAATATCAGACCGTCATTGAGCTTCTATGGGATGCTTTGTCACATGGTATCACTCAGCTGGAAGTCCAATTAGACTCTCAACTGGTGGTTTCCTAGATCAATCGAGCTTATCAGGTGTGGAACCCTATTCTATTACATCATTTTATGCAAGTTAGGTTATTGGAAAGACATTTTGAGTTAATTACATTCAATCATATTCCAAGGAATCAAAATGAATTAACTAATGCATACACTAATTACATCTTGGAGTGGCATTTAACACATCTTACATAAAAAGTATACAGCAAACACATAAAAAACATTTGTAAATAAACCGGCAAATATATATATATATATATATATATGTGTGTGTGTGTGTGTGTGTGTGTGTGTGTGAATATCTGTCCATATAGATAGGTCGAGTCTCTGATCCTTAGATCCAGTCATAACCATATAATATACAAAAAAATATACAAAATATGGATCTAAGTCCATCAAAATGCCCCTAGGTATAAGCTGGACCACCCTGGTCACTTGGACCACCCTCGTCCCCCCGGTCACCCTGTACTCTAGCTTCTTCAACCTCTTCGGCTTCAGCAGCCTCAACAGCATCTATGTATACCAGTACTGCTCTGGCTACCCGCCTCAAAAGGTGTATCCAAGCAGGTGGTACACCAACCATGAACTCCTGCATGATGGCTGGGATGTGCTCAATCCGTAAATTAGGTACTCTCTGGGTAATCCTGGCCAGCTTCCCCTCAAGAACCCTAATCAAGCATTGGTCCTCTCCCAAGACAGGATGCACATACATGCATGGATGCCCTTCAGGGCGAACTGGTCCAATATCTTCATTTTGACATTTTAATAGGATTAGAACTCTTATACATATGTATATATCTTTATATTTAAAATTCATAAAAATTTTAAAATTTTGAAAATAAAAATTACCTAACTCTCCCCATGCTCCTCCTAGAGGGAGGAAGAGATCAGCATCACCACGGAAATCCATTCCAGCATATGGAAACTGCTCCAAAGCTGGAAATTGTTGCTCCCACCAAAAGTAGAAGTCATCATCATAGACACTTTGCACCGATCCACCACATCCCTGGAAGAGGAAAATATCTCCCCACCTGCTCAACCTAAGCTGGCGAGGAGAACGAACTGGTAGTGGCACTACAGGACTCAATCCCAGCACTCTCTCAAAGAAGAAGGCTACTAGTATGCTGGAATACACAAAAATTTTCCTCCTGCCTCTTTTGCAGTCAGAGAGTTGTTTTCTCATAATCGGGATCACTCCTGAGCACTAGTCATATAGGGCTCCCTACATACAATCTACTGCTAGTCTCATCTGGTTCTATGTTACAAGGTGAAGTGATGACAACCCTGCAACCCTCACTATGGTACTCATCACCACCTGTAAAGGAAGGTCATGTATGTGAACAATAGGGATGCAGCTACCCCTTTTTTGTGTGCCTGGTGTGCAGTATATATCAATATAGTTCTGTACACTTAGAGGGTCACCACTCTTTCAGTGCCTTCCAAGTTTACCGGAGCTCCCCGTCGTGATAGACCAGCAAGGAAATAGACATCCTCAGAAGTAATCTCCAAGGACTCACCTTGAAGTTCAAACATGCCCAAATCATGATCCCAATAATTTATCAGGAACTCCAAGAGGTGGACGTTAGCCTGCATATGTGAGGTACAGAAAAAATTCAATAACCCACTTCGACGTAAAATATTCACTTTGGGGGCATCTTGAAGAGCTTCTTGATCCATGTCTTCATGTTCTTGCTCCCTCCACTCAAGCACCATCTTTCAACCTAATAACCAAGCAATTGCCAACCATTAGTTTTATATAAAATTTGGAAATTTTGACCCTACATATCCTTTTTTTATCTCACGCAGCGTACACGACTGTTTTTTAAGGCAGGTCACGTACTATACAGGACTGTCCTTTAGAAAGCCCGCATACAGAACACGTGTATGTGACTTTTACTATAGAAAACCCACGTACACAGCATTGCTGTTTTGAGGGCGTCTAAAAACATGAAATTAGGGCTTAATTTTAACAAATGCTTGGATCAAAAGAAAGAGCATGGAGTGTAGTCTTACCTGACACTTACGGTGTTGGAAATGGTCCACCCGATTGTCCACACCGAGCAATTGAAGGTAGAGGTATAAGCTTGTCTTCTATGGTTAAAAATCCAAATGGTGAGTTTTTATTTATGTTTTGAACTATTTATAGAAAAATTATTTTTCAAGTGGGTTTTTTCCCTATAGTTCATAATTTGTAAAACTAATACCATATTTTCTTTTCCTTGTGACAGGTTCATTATCATTTTTAAGGTGTTTTTGCTCATATAGGATGGTTTTTTGTCATTTCACATGAATTTTGCATTGATAACTACTCCAACTTAAACCTAGCATTAACATTTTTTCCAAGGACTATGGTATTTTTAACCATTAGTTCCTTGTCCTTACCATTGTTCTTTCATGGATAGGACCTTCCTCCTATGAGTATCCTCATTTAGAACCTATTTATTGTATTTTGATACTCATACTGCAGCTGTCATTGGTTCAGGGGAATATTTTTAGCTATTTTTCACTCCAAATTGAACCTAATTTGGTCTCTTTTTACAAGCTATCCCTTTATAGGACTCCCCGCCCTTATGGAGTTTCTTTAGGCCCAGGTCTAACTCCTTAAAAACAGACTTGACTACTGAGTTAACTTTTCTGTTCAAGCTCGTTAAGAATACGTGAATGGGAATCCACATTGGTGGTAGGTTATCTCTTTCTTAGACCATGTGGAATAATACGAGAAAGGACCACTCCCTTTTCTTCGGAATTGAGAAGAGTATTCTCAGGTACGGGTTTATCACTTTTCCAGACCTGAGGGACTAAATTTACGGAAAAGGAACACCCGGTATGAGCTCAGTTTTCTCTTTTTCGTGCTCTGGACCTAAACATGAAAAATATTCCGAGTTTACTTTGTGTCTTTGTCATGCTCGTTAAAAACCCAGAACAAAGTATCGAGTTTATTGTTGTAAGCCCCATTTCTCGTACTTAAATGGATCTTTTCGAGTGATCTTGATTTCCTTCACATTCATAAAACTCAAGCTATATGCTGCTCTCGAAGGAGCATTGGGTAGGTGGTAATTTAACCTTTTTCGAACCTCCCTGACTAAGTACGAAAAAGGTTCACCTTTTCTTCTACGAAAGTTAAGAGAGTTCTTTTGTGGTATGTTTTATACTTTTCTGGCCTCAAGAGACTAAATTGGATGAAAAAGGACCCCCTTGGAATCTTCTTTGGAATTTTCAGACTCTCTAAATATGAAAATACTGAGTGAGCATGTACTAGTTCGGGCTCATAAAATCCATGAATCAGTGACACTATCAAGCATTATTCCCTCTCCTCTTCAAGCTTGTTAAAAAATGAAGAGAGATCCGAGTTGACTTTCCTGGACTCGTTAAAATTTAACAGGGAAGGTAAGAAAGAATTTTTCTTTTGGTTCTCAGTTAGTGGCAACATGTCATCCTTGAAAAAAGCACTCTCTATTTTTTTCGATACTCATGTCTCAGTGTCCACTTTCAGTTCAGCTATTACTTCGAGTTTCTTACTCCTCCTCTTGTCAGTTCTACCTGGAGAATCTGATCATGTCTCCTACATGACAGATAAGTTTAGTTGATCTGTCTATAGAGTTAAAAAGCTGCCTTGGTTCATCTCTATGTCGTGCTCACTATTCAAGGACTTAACCCCATGTATGATCTAGATCCTGATCCCATCATTGTCGTATCTGTTACTACTTGTTTCTCCCTTCCTTTACCCATTTCTTAGTCACTCTTGTGATCTGTTGGAGGATCTATTGCCTTCCTTATCACAGTATGGTTCCGCATTATTGGTGAATTCCTTTGCTTCAGTTGTTGATTATCACCTATTGATTGACAATCTATTGAATCCACTCCATGTTTGACTTCAATAACATCTATTCACATGGCTTGGATTGTACTGGTTCTTTGGGATTGTTTATGAAGACCTTAGTTTCACATTCATGGACTAAGTTGCGCAAGATTATGTTGTGGTTCCTTACACAGCTTCCATATCTTTGAAGACTCATCATTATTGTATATTGTGGCTTAGATCCACCTTTGTAATATACATGGTCTTGTACCTGTACTATATGATGTACTCAAATATTGTAAAGGAGCTAGTGTTCTAGTATATTGAACATAGCATCCTTAGATATGACTTTGTATATGACATTCTTATGTATTTGTTTCAGGTACTACCTCTGCTCCATTGGACTTCTGAGTTCTCCAAAGATAATGCTTATAATGTATTTCATCCATCGCTTCCCTCTGACCTCACACATTAGGGGGCATCTATTATCAACCCAAATGAAACTTCTCCATCCAAGTGCCGACAATTCATTATGTTGGTACACAAAAGGACATTTGAGGATTGAAGTTTTCCAAAACACTATAGACGGGCATGACATGAGATGCATTTATCCTTCAACCAGCTTGCCATTTTATTTTTCTAAGTATGTATTGGTGTATGCAACTATCTCCATTAAAACTCATATACATACCCGACTATCTCCATTGAAACTCGCGTACATACGCGACTATCCTTGTTGACAACTCGCGTACTGTACGCGACTATCTCCATTACAACCCACGTAGAGATCTGTACGAGGGTTTCCTTTAAGAGACTTGCGTTTGATACGCGGGTTGCTTATAGTAATAGTCGCGTACACCTCCATTCGACATTAAAAAATATGAATCACGATTAATGGAGATTATTTGAGCCCTAATCATTAACCATCTCAACTGTCTCAACCTCCTCAACCTTCGAAACTGCTCTATTTCCCAAAGTATAAATAGAGACCTTGGGGAGGGCATTAAGAGAATCAATTTTGGAGAACAAAGTTATGCTGGTGGTATATCTTCAGAAGTCTTGGAGCAGCAAAACTCAGAGTCCTTTGGTTGCAGAGGAGTCCTTGCCTCAGGCGTTGGGTTGTACACTTATCTCATTCACTGATTGTTAATAAAGAGAATTCTTCTTCCAACTTTGTGTTGAGTCTCTTTCATGTATTAGGGTTTGATGAATATATTTGATTAAGCACTATATATGTTTTTTATCTAACCTGTTATATATATATATATATATGCATAAGATTTTACTTGGATAATTTGCTCCTTGCAGATGAAGGAGGTGCATCCCTAAAATCTTTGGAGAGAAGCAGAGCGGAAGAATATAAAGCTTGGATCAACCATCAGTAATCGAGTGAGTCCAATATTTCTTCCTATTTCCTTTCTACATTTAAATAAAGCTAATTGTATACAAGTTTTAGAAGTAAGTTGGTAACCCCAGACCCTAGGTTATAAGGGTGTTTATTCCTGAACAACGGGGATGATGAACCATGTAAAATTGTTGGAATGGGTAAGTTACATATTAAGTTAAATAATGGAAATGAATGTCTTCTAAAATATGTAAGGCATATTCCGGCTATGAAAATAAATCCGGTCTCAACATGACAGTTGGAAGATAGTGGGTGTTGGTCTACGTGTGGAAAAATGTGGTGGAAGATCACTAAAGGGGCACTAGTAATAGAAAAAGGAGATAGGATAAGTATGTTTTATTTATGTCCTCATAATACTGATTACTCTATATATGTAGCTTCCACAGAAACAGGTGCAGCATTGTGGCATAATAAGCTTGGTCACATGAGTGAGAAGGGGATGCAGATTCTCCACTCGAGGATATTGCTTCCATATCTTAAGCAAGTAAGGTTGAAATTATGTGAAAATTGTGTTTATGGAAAACATAAGAGAGTTATATTTCTCGGGGTTAGTAAAGAAAAGAAGAGTGAAAAGTTAGAGCTTGTGCATACAGATGTATGGCGAATGGCTCACGTACAATATCTTGGTGTCTCTTGTTATTATGTTACTTTTAATGATGATGCAACTAGAAAAAATTTGGTTCATTTCATTAGACAGAAATAGGATGTGTTTGCTACTTTTAAGATGTGGAAAGCTTTGGTTGAGAATGAGACAGGAAAAAAGTTGAAATGTCTCAGATATGATAATAGAGGTGAATATTGTAGCAAGGAGTTTGATAGTTACTACTCATACAATTGGAGTTGTAGAGAGAAGACAGTCCCTGGAACACCACAAGAAAATGGTGTGTCAGAAAGGATTAACAGAACGATGATGGAGCGTGCAAGGTGTATGTGATTGCATGCAAGGTTGCTATTACAGTTTTAGGTTGATGCTGTAGATATTGTTGTTTATTTGATAAACAAAGGGCCTTCAATAACTTTGGATGGTGGGATTCCAAAGGAGACATGGACAGACAAAAAGGCAAACTACTCATTTATGAGAACTTTTGGTTGTGAAGCATTTTCCCATATTGATAAAGTAAATAGAACAAATATTGAGGCTAATTCCAAGAAATATATCTTTATTGGATACGAGGTTGATGATTTTGGTTATCGCTTATGGGATTATGAAAATCACAAAATCATTAGGAGTAGAGATGTAGTATTCAATGAAAAGGTTGTGTACAAATATCACTTACGGGGAAAGAAAGAGGAAAAGGAAAACACAGAGTACACAGTGCTTGATGAAATCAAAGAAAATGAAGTTCAAAAGGCACCAGAAAATCAAGAGCACCAGTAGGTACCTCAAACTTCTGCAAATGTAAGAAGATATACAAGGTTAAGTAGACACCCTGAACGATTCTCTCCTTCATTGTATTATTTATTGATGACTGATTTTGGTGAACCAGAATGTTATGAAGAGGCAATGCAGGTATAAACTTAAAATAAGTTGGAGAAAGACACAGATGAGAAGATGGACTCATTGGTAAGAATCCAGACATGGGATTTGGTTGAGTTTCCTGTAGGAAAAAGAGCATTGCAGAATAAATGGTTTACAAGATGAAGGAAGAACATGGAGGCAAGAAGCAGTACAAAGATAAACTTGGTGTAAAGGGGTTTGCACAAAAGAAAGGTATAGGCTTCGATGAAATATTTTATCTTGTTGTTAAAATGAATTCAATTAGGACTTGTTGTCATCAGATCTGCTCCAACAAAATTTCAGTTTCTGGCAGCATCCAGATCTCAAAGTGACCACTCAAGTTTCAATCATGTGCATGGTCTTATTAATCCATGGCAATATTCTCTTGATTAGTATGCAATTATATTTAATACTTGATGCAGAACCTTATTCATGTCTTTCATGAATTTATGCTCATAGCTATGTCTTATTAATATCCATTCTCTGTTGATACATTCCCTGCTTGATCTCTTAAATTTATCTATGTTTATAAAATGTAATTACCAACTATCCTTTACACATCATTAAGATTTCTCTAAGCTTGGCTCTCTTGCAGTCAAGAGTCAAATTTAGTGATAACATCTTTTGGCGCCGTTGTCGGGGATGAAGGAGCAAAGATATCTTCCCTGGGGAGAATGACAACAAATATATCCAGCCTTTGATGGTGAACGAGGGCTGGTGACATAGTGGCTGCAAATTATTCACCTAGTGACTCCAACTACTGCAAAGCCATATTTCAAAGCTTCATTGATGATTTCATTGGACTAATGAGGACTTCTGGTCTGGCTTCTATTGTTTCAAGGTATGCATGTCTAGATTTTGCATAACTTCCCGGTTTTCCGAATCTTATTCCTTCGAATGAATATTTGTTGAGAAATGGTCCTAAATTAAATGGAGAAGATCTAAGTTTAGTTGTGAAACACATATCTAATTTCCATGAATTTACAGAGTTACTCAGAGTTAAACATGAAGATGTCTTCATTAGATTATTTTATTATTCATTACAAGGAAAGTGTAAAAGTTGGGTTGAAGATTTGTCTGTTGGATCAATTAAATCAATAACAAAATTTTGGATTGTCTTTTTGAAGACATGGATGGAGAAGACATAGTTTAGGGAAGATTCTCTTTCCACTAAAAATTTCAGAAAAAGGAATGATATGAACACTGATGAGGAAATAGATGAAAAAAATTCTTCCCTTTTGTCTTATTATTTAAAGTCAAGTTCATGTAACTCAAAATATAAAGTCATATTTTAAAAGAATTTCTTGCATATATTGAGAAAGAGATTGAAGCTTTAGAGGTCAAGATACAGAGTTTGTCTTTTCAAAGCCCTTTTCTATTGTCTTTTGATATCAAGACTGAGAATAAAGACAAGTTTGATGATCTAAAACTGAGAAAGTGATATGACCCGCTAGCCAACTATATCAAGGAATTTATCGATTCAAGGTTCAGTATTCATTTCATGATAAGTCTGAAAATCAAACTTACAGACAGATGTTGATTTTTGTTCTTGTCTTCATCTTGCTAATACACAGATCAAGATTTTCATCAAGTATTCAGATACTCGTATGGCTTCACTGGAAGCATGATTTTACTTGACCAAAGTTGTAGTTTTGGTTAGTGTAGATAGTGTGGATAAATAAGCTTGATGCTTCAAGCATTTCCTTAAGTTTGCAATGTGAGCAGTTTGAATTTATAGTGTGATTTAAGTTTGCAGTACGAGAAGAGCAGGCTTTCAAGGTTTGGAATAGGTTAGGAATAAGATATAAAGACTCCAGCCCAATGGAGACAAAACACTGGTTGTAGTGATGGATTGGAAAGGCACGGGTCTACTTGTTCTTGGCAGCTCACAGGGAGCATGCCATCCCCAGATGAAGCCAGATGTTGTCATCAGATCTGCTCCAACAAAATTTCAGTTTCTGGCAACATCCAGATGTCAAAGTGACCACTCAGGTTTCAATTTGAATACCGAGATCAAATGGAAAAGCACTCACGATGGCACTCATGTGGAAGAAAAGTAAGTTCTAGAATGTAAATGTTAAAATTGCATTAAGCTTGATAGCATTCACAAAGAACCAAGCTTTTTGCATTTAAGTTAAGAATGTCTCCACCAGGTGTGCATGTAAAGAAGTACTAAAGGTATCTCCAAAGAATAAATTCCAAGCCATCGAGCTTCTAGATGTCATGTTAAGCATCAAGGAGTGAATACTAAGTTTCCAGCATTAAACATCTATGGGCAATGTCTATGGGTTGGAAGATATGCATCACATGTGGATGAATGTTTCAAACCCCTCAACATATTCATTTTAAGTAGAAATACCATGATTTCATGTTAGTATCATGAAGATCATAACCTCCAAAATCCGCTTACATTCATGCAGAAATTTTATTGTGTAAATTGATCATATTAAACAATGAGCAATTAGGGTTCAACGTGATTATGAAATTTCAGATTCTGATTAAATTGGTGCTTGCATTGAACAATAACTAATTAAATCATTTACCAATAGTTGTGGATCCATGGTTTATCAAAGGAAAGACATCTAGAGAACTGAACTAAATGTATAATGAGATGAGTTAAACCATGACAAATCTAGAGATAGTAAGACAATGGAGTAATGAGGTCTAGGAATCAGTTCATTCTCGGGCTGCACTTGTACATTTCATGATCAAGCCTTCTTCAGAAAATTTGACAAAATGACCATTTCGCTCGACATCTGAAAATCCTCATGCCCCTTCATTGATCTGGTTTTCATATCAAAATTGCTATATGCTAAGGTAATGATTTTTGTATTGAAGAAGGTAATGAAGAGCATAAATCCCACAAAAAAGAAGTCCCCACGAGAGTATAGGAATGCATATCCAAAGAGAAACATTTGATATTCTCTCCAGTTTGATAATCATCCAATGTTGCATTCTTGGAGGCAGAGCAGTCGGTTGGAGAGAAAATTTCAAAGGATAGACAGTCATAAAAAGACAATTGTACTTTGGAAACAAACATTTCATACATGATGGATGAAGAACAAGTGGTATAAAATATTAGGCAAAAAAATCATATCCAGATTTTATGGCGATGGTGAAGTATATATCCCAAATTTTATGGTGAGAATCAACAAACATTGGATTGTTCCAGATATTTAGTGAACAAGTGCAATTTCCAAAGCATTTGAAGATTCCGAAGCAAAATATTAGCATCAAATATTTCCATCTTTTGAAGATCGAGCAATTCTAGTGTTCTTGTGACTAATTCGATATTTATTGTAGATTTAGATTCAAAAAGAAGGTAACAGCCCGAATAGTCTAGAAATTCCAAAGTCTTATATATTTGATTGATTTTTGTAATAGGGAGAGGGAGTTCCAGCTGAGGGCTGAGACTATATTGGCAAGGGCATGTATGCACATACACTCTGTTTTTCTTAATATCCATAGATATTTTGAAATGATTGTGATCATATGATCCAGTTCTGCTTAATAACTGAATTACTTACTGTCATTATTTTGTCATGTGCATGGTCTTATTAATCCATGGCAAGATTCTCTTAATTAGTATGCAATTATCTTTAATACTTGATGCAGAACCTGATTCATGTCTTTCATGAAGTTATGCTCATAGATATGTCTTATTAATATCCATTCTCTGCTGATACCTTCCCTGCTTGATCTCTTAAATGTCTATATGTTTATAAACTTTCATTCGTAGCTATCCTTTACACATCATTAATATTTCTCTAAGCTTGGCTCTCTTGCAGTCAATTTTTTGGGATGTTTGTTGGCCAACAGTTTGTGGACCCATGGTATTGGGTGACCCTTAGTATTTTCCCATGGTAATTCCCCTATAAAAGGAAAGAATTGTGATATGGTTGTGTATTGTATTGTAGCATTGTAAAACAATCTCTATGATTGTGTGAGAGATACTGTGAGAGTGTGAAGAGGAAGTGCAACGGGGTTGCTACAGGTTATATCCCTTCATTTTGTTAGATGGTATAATAATAAAGGAATGGAAATTTCTATGTGGACGTAGCCCATATTGGGTTAACCACGTTATATCTGTGTCTCTCTTGTAATGTGTTTAATATTTGAATCTTGTTTAATTATTTAATTTTATAAGTGTTATTGCTTTGCGATCATGTTTTCCTAGCACTCTCCAAGGAAAAATTCCTATGGACAGCTATAAAATCTAACTATTGGGGTCGTGTAGTACAGGAAGTACCAACTGCAAGAGGGCTAGCATAAACTATACTTCTGCGTATCCATATGGTTCCTCCCCCCATTCCAGATGATGGAGATAGAGGGAACTCTTGATTCTCAGATGTAGTATTCATGGTGAGAACTATATGTGAATCACAATTTACTAGAGGTTTCCTAGAATACTCTATCCTCTTTCGAGAAGGATGATAAGGGTTACAAGGATATAATCCTACTAAGCGTCAAGATCAGTGCTGTAAATTGATCCACAATGACTACACAAAATAAAAAAGACTCAACTAATTACGAACCCTAAAGACAACTAGCACAAAAAGATCACACCCCTAAGCAAACTAAGTCAGATGAAAACAAGCAGAGAGGGAGGATAAGTGAGATCACAAATGCAGAAGGTATGTCTCTCCTAGTAGAGACTTGCGAGTCCCATATGCTACAAGCAAAGGTGTGTAACCAATTATAGTGGCCCTCAGCTTCAATATATTAGAGACTGTATTGTCAAACCCCTACCTGGCCAGGACACTCACAGAATAACCTCTACAAGTACCCCCTGTGATACCTAGGTAGGGCAACTAAGGCCACCCCAATATAACTAATTCTCAAGTGGACATTCACAAATGGGATATATCATATGGACAGGGTAACATATCCTGAATCTTGAAAGCACCAAACGTACCTCAAAATCCCCTAGATACGAATAATATCTTGTATATATCTTCGGCACTCAAAAAAAAGTGGCAAGGGGATATCCCCACCACAAACATGTGTGCTTCCTCCTGCTTAAATCCTATGTAAGAGGAGCCTCCTGAGAACGCTAATTATACCAAGGATTTCACTTCTCACCTTGAAAGACACCTAGTTGTTTTGTTTCATAGTCTTGGAAAGATTTACTCACGACACCCTATTCCAAGACTCTACAATCCTAAGCTTTTGGGTGCACCTCTATCAAGTAAAAATGTGTAATTAATTTTAATTTAAGAGTTAATTATAATGGTTGTTATTATTCGAGGGGAATGAACATTCAACTAGTGATGTCATGACTCAGCAATGAAGTAAATATGCACATCTAAAAAACAATGTGAAGTGCAACTTGTTTTTAATCATGAAAAAGGGGTATGCCACTACATGTAATGCAAAATTTCATTTCAAATGCCCATGCAATCATTCCTATAGGAAATCCTAATCATTAAGTCCATCTAAGCAAACCTAATTCAAGTACCAAATCAATGCGTATGCACAATGCATTAAACACACAAAGACAAAATATTTTTGTATTTTCACTATATAAGCAATGAAAATGCAATAAGTAGACCCTACAAATTCTCAGACCCTACAGCAAGCAACAAACAAGCCAAGCAAGGCACTGAGACTAAAAAGGCCAATGGACTAATAATAAATCAAAAAGGAGATAAATGACAAGAATAAGTTTCAAAGAAAATAAATGAAAATGACGTCTCTGGCCATAACATAAGCAATCAATAGGTAGAATGGGAACCCAGGAAGACTCAACAATATTCACAACCCACCAAGAACCTTACCACATCAAAATCTCAATCAAAAGGAGAGATGTATGTGATTGTTCAAGGAATAGTAGTGTAGGTACGCGACTGTATATACTGCAGCCTATGTATATACTCTATTGTAAGTTCTATGAACTGTGTATACAAAGGAAGAGGTGGTAAAAAATAAGCTAAGATCCAAATTACTTCAAGGGAATGTCAATAACTCAACTATATACTAAACGCAACACAGAAATACAGAGAAGCAGAAAGCAAATCAAGCCAACCATGCACCCAAACCCCAACAAAACTGAAATCCCTAGTATGGTCGCCAATTATTTTATGGAGAAGATCTCCTATGGCTTGGGGTGGACCACAACAGACAGGATGGCACCAAAAATAAGCCCATTTCAAAGAATTCTAAATATATAAAAGAAACTAACACTAAGGGACAAGAAGCATACCTTATTCTAGATGTTCGAAGTAGATACTTGTTGAGATTTCAATCAAACTTGTACCTACATATTTCCCTCAACAACAACAAGATATACAAGAATGATATATGTAAAGTGTTAGATTCTAAGCTATCATGTTAAATTCCAACACATAAACAAAGTAATTACATCCATGGATAAAAATATTCATAATTACGCATGCAATGGATGAGAAATGGATGTTTCTATTAATATGAATAGAGATATAAATGACAACCTTTGTCAACACCTCATCGAAATCGAGAAACTAAGTCCCTTCACCTAGGCCTCCACCACTTCAATCCTCCATACAAAGGAAATCTCACAAATACTAAGGCAAGCTTCAGAAATAGCACTAATGGTTGCTTCAAGGACAAAGGGATGCAGACTCAAGTATATAAAAATAGGGCACAATTCCACTATAGTATATTTTCTCTCCAAAGTTATCCTCCTTCAATGCTTCATAATATCTCAATATATATCCCCTCCATGGGAAGTGAAGGGTCGAAATGGAGCATTTCCCGTCATGTGGAAGGCCAAGAATCAAGTCATTTGTTACTTGATGAGAGAAAACTCCAAATATTTGTTTTTAAGCATAAATCCCGAAGTACACAGGTGACATTGGTGCAAGTTGCGTACAAGTGGGTTGTAGACTTGTGACCCTCATATACATATAAAAATGTATTTTTAAGGGTTCCGTTGAGCATCAGGGTAATGGTGAGAAAATTGGGTATAAAGAGTTTGTATATGTACAGGGATAGGCCATTAAAGCATAATGTATCAGGTGTGGAAAATCACGCTATAACAGGGAACTTTCCTGATTTTGATAACATTGAATATGCTTCCACACACATGTAGTAGAGGATTTGTCCCATGCAACCTTGGACAAATTTGGCGGTGTTGGATGATGTCTTGGAAAGCTATCACCTTGAAAATATCTCATTTGAAGGAAAGGGGTACAAGACTCTCATTACAACTATAAACAACAACATTGTCGATTACCAATATCAATATGACTTACAACATTTGAGAGAACCAGATGTTGTGTCCCTTTTCTGGTTGTCGACATTTGATCAAATGTCCATTCAAAAACTAGCAGATTACAAATGAATCAACAAAGTACTTCTTCCTTCTACTTTATGATTTAATACAACATGATTTTAGATCGCAGAATGATAGACTGGCAATGGACCATGTTTGTAATTGATGATTTTACTATCTTGAATTTTGGGTGTTACAGATGTTAATTGATTGGTAACACTTCCATTTAGGGTAATAGAAGAATGCAAAGGATTATTTATTTCTCTTACGGTGATTGTAAAGTCTCTACATGATTATCCCCTTGAAGTATGGATGGATTCCAAGGAAAAACTTTTTCAAGGGAAAACAATATATGAATATCACAAAATGAGGCTTCTGAAATGCTTCGAAATAAGCATAGACATATTAGAAGAAAAATAAGTTTGATAATGTTGTTTGGACATGGGAATATATTAGGATGATTTAAATATTTCATGATCGAAGCACAAAATGAACTCTTTTCAGAGCTTATCAAGCACAAATTCTCTAAATACTTTTATTTGGAGCATGAAATCACTAATGAAACTAAGAATTTCATATTTTTTTTCTTTTGGATCTCAAAATAATGGTTGATGATGTAATACATAAATTCATCAATTGAAATACATACTTAAGCTCAAAGTACCTTAAAATGTGTCCTAAAAGTGCAAATGAAGCCAAAAATTCTACAAATGGCCTACTTCGAAGCCGAAAACTGCTATTGAAGCTAAAAATGCCATGATTCCTTCAAATGCAATGAACTTTCAAGAAAAATGCAAATCAATCCATGGATCTATCGATACTTTGATGTACCAGAAAAAAAAAATTAAAGGTTCTAAAATTAGCAGGATTCGTGGGGCTTATCTTGAATACCAAGCAATGCATGTACAATGCATGCATTCCCACTACAATGGACTGCATTGGACAACGCTCAATACCACTACCCACTGTAAAGTTGCAAACTATGAAAAAATAGAGATGGGTTCCTCTACACATGTGAGATCATTATTGGTTTTTCATGTGCTTACAACCTCTGTAAATTGTTTGTGCACCCAAAATTAAATGACCTGACTAGAGTTTTATTTTGGGTCCCTAAGGGTAGACAGGGTTTTTGAAAATAGAACTGAATGGCATCCATCTCTACCTGATAATGTTTTATTGGGTTCCCAATGTTTAGATCGGACTTATGTTTCCTGCAAAATGTTATACTTTCATAATAGTCAGTCATTCTTAATATTTTATATTGGGTCACAAAGTTTTATAGGATTTTAGCTTGCAGAATAGTAGAATATGATAAAAACTATATGTGATATGTTCTAATTAGGTAGTCTTAGTCTATAGAATTCCAAAATTAATGGCAGGCATGTCTGGTTGATATTGCCTTGTTGAGCTACTAAGTACATAAATAGATCAATTATGTAAGAGCATAAGTCATGTATTAAACAGAAAAATTACAGCCCTGTAAATTTTTTAATAATTTGATCATGAAGAGTTCCCAAAATGGAGGAAGCGATTAGATCTAGGAAAAGGATAACATATCCTTCTCCAAAATATACCCTAGTTCAAACAAAAAAAAATAGTAATAGGGCCATTATATGGCATGCCTTCTCAAAAAGGACTCTTAAAAAGAACAGGACCGTTAGGGTGTGTAGAGAATAAAGCACCAACATCGAAGAACCCTAAGAGATTATTTTTTAACTATTTCGTTAATCCTTCAAGAGGACAAGGATTTTTGAATATAGATCCAATTATTCCTTTTGTCAACTTCTACAACATTTCAAAGGATATCCAATGAAAGAGATGGGATATTGTAATCCACACCAACACCAGCACTGGTGGAGCCTTTTCATGGCCTCGAGGATGGCAATAAAGTTCCTTTTGTTGGGGAAATCAAGTGGGTGTTTTTGAAGGAGGCAATGAAAGAATGGTTGTTAAATTTGAAGAATCTGGCACTGTTGATATGGGAAATTGTTGTGGCAGTATCTAGAGCTATTATTTTTCTGGTTTTGGTTGGCCTTATTAATAGGGATATGCCTAAAAATAGTCAGCGGGATGCTTGTTTTAAGGTCACTAATCAAATTTTAAATTCTCTCTTTAACATGATGTGCCTTTTATTAACACACAAACTGTTTTTCCCATCTTTTACTTGATCTGGATTTCATTCGGAATATGTTCTAAATTCAGATGTATAAGTCAGAAAAGAAATAAATGGAGAGGCCACCCTCTCTCATACATCATTAAATCATTAAATGCAGAGGCCATCCTCTCTCATTCATCATAAAATCATTAAATGGAGAGGCCACCCTCTCCCATCCATCGTATTTGGAAACCCATGGTTTTATTCCATGGTATGGCTTCAAGGCACATTGTACCTCTCCAATCCATGTTATTTGAGAACCCATGGTTTTGTCCCATGGTATGGCTCAAAGGAACATTGTAATAACATTATAAAAAGGCTCTATGCCTTCTCAATAAAGCATTCAAGGATTGTTGGCATCCAACCTTTCTCCTATTCTATTAAGTTGTTTTTGATTTATTGGTATTTAGAGACTTTATTTGTATAGTTTGAGAGGTGAGGCTGAAAGAACCCTCTTTGTGCCTCACCTATCCATGTGGCATTTTAACTCTATGTTTATCTATGTTACTCTATGGATCAATTTTTTTTAAAATTCTAGCTTTAATCTCCTCTTTCGAAATTCAAGCCTCCCGAGTCTCAGCCCCCAAGATATGGATCAGTGGTATCATAGAAGGTAACCATTCCATGGGAATGAGGGTTCGAGCATAGTTTAGATTCAGATATCTGTAAGAATTTCGAACCTCCTTTTAGTGCTATTGGAATTTATCCCTTTAACCTAGGTTTAGACCCTTGTTTTTCTGTCAGCAAATACCAAGATATCGGCCCGATAGAGCACGGCTCAGTTGGCAACACCTGCGACGCAGATGCAATCTCACCCGTGATATCTCAAATGGGTAACTGCCATAACCAGGATTCTACAGTTGTGTGGGGATTTCATCTTCCTTGGCACCTTACAAGCTTGCTCGACCAAAGCCAATGATTATATTATTTAATATTACTGTGTGCATTCAAGATATTACTCTACTTATCCATAGACATATACTACAACAGTTAATACACTTCCTTATTAGTGATTCCAACTAACACCGGTGCGACATAAGCATATAAGGATTCATTCTTAAGAAAATGCACATACATTTATTCACAAAATACATTCATTCAACATAAGAACATTCATAAAATATTGTTGGGCTATAGGGTAGACCCAGGTTTTATACCATTAACTTCGCACCAACAAACAGACCCACAGTGTTGGCCCTTTCGGCAACAACCTGCGAACAGGTTGCAGTCTCACTAGAAATAGCTATGGGGTGCCGCAGAACCAGGTTTCTGCAAGCAGAAGAGGGATATTACTGTACCTTTATCCTTAACAACAAATATTTATACCAAACAGAGCTTCAATATTCACTTAATTAGCTTCGCAGTTAGATAAAAGACGTTTCTTGCTTAACCCTTAACTGAGAATTCACAGCGAATTTAATATTAACAGTAATCTTACTTTATCAATTATCTACTTATCAATGCATAAAATAAAACCATAACAGAAACAACACAAAAGAACCACAACACAAGATATAACGTGGTTCACCCCCAGTGTAGGGGCTACGTCCACAAAACTACGCTTTTATTCCACTTCTTACAAAACAACAGTTTTGATCTACACACTCAACAACAGATCCACCCTTCAAGTCTAACTATGCACTTAGTTGTAGTTCATTTCTTACAATCTCTAGGCTGTGCACTCAGCTATAGTTCCTTTCCTTACAAAACCCTCTGCGCACACAGCTGCAGAGGTCGTCCACGCACACAGCTGGGACTTGACCTTAAAACCCAAAAATAGATCTATTTTCTTCGCATCAAATGATCCTCATTTCATTAGATACCCTCGACATCTTTACATGAGCTCCTATTTATACAAGTGCACTATTACAAAATCATGGGCTTACACCCGAAAATTATGGACAATTACAAAAAAGAGTTCTTTGACTCAACCCCGACACCCCTAAGACTATTTTGAGTCGCAATTATGCTTACAAGCTTCCATAAAAACCATGGAGTTACCAAAATTAGTGACTGTTAAGGTGCGCGCCCCAACAGGCCCCTAAGACTCACCAGTGTCCCATCCCGGGACACTCTGCTGCTTGCCTGGCGGGAGAATCTTGTTGGCGAACAGAGTGAACTGTTTGTTGAGGCCATGCATGATATCGTCGGTTGCTTGCTCCTTCTCCACCAACTCCTGTAATGCTGTTGCTAATGCTTCGCTGGCCTTTTCTTGTGCAAATGCATCATATTCCTTCAAAACTTTGAGTTGGTTGTCCGCAGCAGTGCTCAACTCCAAGGCCTCGACGATAAGGGGCTGCATAGAATTTTCCAACAGAGTTGCTTTCATTTTGTATGACTCAATTTCCTACTGGAGTTCATTGCTTTGCTTCACCTTGAGCATCTTCTGCATAGGAGGCAGAGTCTTAATTTCTGCTTTCACTGCATCCAGCTCTGCCTGTCGTTGCTTAATGGTTTCTTGCAACTTTTCTACTTCTGGATTTTCCTGCAGTTTTGTCCAAGAATTGACGCTTTCTTATAGCAGTTTTGCTGCGCTGCTCACAAGATCGATGATCTTCATTACTGAGGCCTAAATATCTCTGTGACACTGCCCCTGACCTCTGGTGGACTCTTTGGAGTGATGCAAAGTTGAAGCTCCGCGATCTGAGCCTCATGTTCTGCTTTAGCTTTTCAATCTCGCTGCGAGACTGTTGTACATAGTCTTTCAACTAAGCAATTCTTTGCTTCGTCTCTTCCTCAGCCTGTATGTCGAAGTCAGGAAGATTCTGACACACCTCAACCAACACTCGCACCAATGTAGCCTGCTTACATTCTGCGCCCCTCTTCCTCTGCTCCGCTTCTTCAAACTGTGCTATGAGGCTCGCATTCTGCTTCATGGTATTTTCCAACTTCATTTGTGAGTAGTGGTCTCGTGCTTGGATCTCCTTCATGATTTCTGATTGACAGAGATGCAGCTCCATCATAGACAACTTGGTGTAATCTATCCCGATTGTCATGCTCATCTCTGAGCGAGACGCTACATCAGTTTTTATGAGGGCTGCACTTGACACTTGTCCTCTGTTATCTCTAACTGGCCATTGCCTTGTGTCTGGCTGCGCCCTTACTGGGACACTGCTTGTTGTGGTGCCGGTCGCAGATTTTTTTGCTAACTCCTTTAGTTTTGAAATTCGTTGCGTTACGCCGGTGAGGGCATCAAGTTGCGTAGCTGCAAATTGTGACCACTTGCTAGTTAGTGCTTCTATAGACTTTGTCAGAGCCTGGTCAAGCTCTTCCATTGTCATGGTGAGCTCTTCGATGACATTTGTATCTTTTGATGCCTTCGCTTTCTTTCTGGACTGAGGTTTAGTCACTTCCTTTTCCTCTGGTGCTTTGCGCTTATCTGTCCGATTGGGGTCTGAGATAGTTTTGACCGAATCTTCTTGTTTGTCTTCATCTCCATCATCTCCACCCTGGTCGCCTTCACTTTGCTGCGATTCACTCTGTTCTTCGCTTTCTTTGAGTGGGTCATTCTGCTGCGTGTGACTAGGACCTGCGCCCACATTGGTGACTGGAGGGACTGGAATATTAGGTTTTGTCCCTGCGTCCTTCAACCATTCAGCCGGGCACTACTAGACTACTGTGAGGATTTCTTATTTGTTTACTACGTATGGTAACTTAAACCATTGATGTTTTTTATCCGCGCAGGCCTGGATGAAGAGATGATGCATGTCAGCCCTGAAGTTGGTCGCTCCATCATATTGAGAGAAGAGCTCATTACTGAGTCGCGGCGTCTTTAGAATCTCATATGAGATACTCATCAAGTAAAAGGCGAACACGTAGTTCGTCATTTGCTGGAAGATTTTATCCTGCGACACCCACAGAGATGCATACCTTGTTGTGCCAGGCATATGTGGAGGCACATCAACAAATTGTGCCTCAGTAGGTTCTTTCCATCCTACCAGTGCAATAAGCACTAACAACCATGAATAGTGAAAGGGTCTACCTTTCTCCTGCGCATCTCAGACATCTTCAAGAAATTCCTTGGCAATGTATTCTGCCCATTTGTAACTGTAGCCTTCGGCACAGTTCGCAGCACTACTAACAATTGACACAGATACTTCATTCGGTCTACACTTCTGCATTAGCTTACATGCTAGCATTTTTGCAGCGAAGTGAATGTTTTGATGCTGAATAGTCGTGGTTTGATACCCTCGCTTTCCTTTCGTTAACCCGAAGCATTCCTTCATATGTTGTGCCAGCTTCATGTCTTCATGCTTCCCAACGAATTCGATCCCAGGATCAAGCCCTTCCTTCGGTAAGCATGTGATCCTATTAACCAGCTCTCCATTAATAGGGATTCTCTCATTGCCAATCCATAGGTGCCCATCATGCACCAACGCCAATAATTGCTTGACTACCACGGTAACCGACGTGATGCGACCGAAGTGGGGGACGTTCAGCATTTTCAGCAAGCCTGCTCTGTCTAAGCCAGCAGCCCACTGTTTCACTTCTAATAATGTTGCTCCAGTCTCCAGATAGTGGACAGAGTGCAAGTATGTCCCAGGTGTGAATTGTGGAAATTTCCCACGATCATTTGTATCGTGGTCGACGTACTTGAGCCGATCTACTTTCCCTGTCATTGGCCCAACCAACTGCACACCCGGTGGCAGCGAAGGGGTGCGTAATGTGAACTTCTTTATCCACCGAGGTAGCCGAACTCCTGGTCGAACAGGAAAAATATAGGGGGGCCGGTGTGATGCAACATTCTCCGCCTTGCTGAAGTCTTCAAAACCTTCAGGTGGGATCTCTGCTGAGCCAGAAGGGTTCATCTCGGGATCCTCTGGAGTTTTCCCTGATTGCTTGTGTCTGTCTTCGTTCCTCTTAGAGCGAACTTCTGATTTAAACTTCTTCCTAGTAGATCGTGTCTGCATTGGATGAGTCAATACTGGGGGATTTTCTTCGCAGGGTGCACAGGTCGGTGGGTTGCTCATAAGGTTCTGCAGACCCGTCTGTTCAAATTCCCTCAACGGTTCCTGAAGTTCGCAATCAGCTGACATGGACTCAATTGTAAGACTCAAGGAAATGTGTAATGCGATTTCCACAGGCCTGGGTGTCTTCTTATAGAGTCCATCGACCAAATCTGCCATAACTATGCATTGAAGACACCAAATCTGACAAAGATCTTGTCCAAAAGGCACTAGATTTCTTAGGATCTCATTATTACAAGCAGTTAATGCAGTTAACGTACCGGCGCCGCCAATTCTGATTTTTTTCAACGGTCAGATTTTGAGCTCCGACACTCCTGTCCTTCTTCGGCGCCACCAGTAACTCTGGTTGCGTCATAATAAGGATATTCAACACTTCCTGATACTGGCTTCAACAGGGTTTTGACAGGGCTTCGACCTGCGACAAAATGTCTTCCACAGCCTCAATGATTCCTGGTGCGAGCATCTTATCTAGCTCCACCCTGACTTTTTCTTTATACTTAGGGTTCAGCCTATAAGGGCGTTGCTTCATAGGCTTCGCATCATGTTTCAACAGGATTTTTATCACTCCTATATCACCAAGGATACCTTTCATTTCTGAGAACTTCGTTGGGAATAGGTACTAATATTCATGGAGAAGTTGGGTCACTTTGCTTACCGTTTCTTCATCCCAATAATCTCCAATAGTAGCATACTTAGGCATTTCTTCTGACCCAATGTTTACTTGCCTTGTCTTCAAGGGTTGAGTTACTTCTGGTGCTTCGACTGCTGGTCCATGTACTTGGCAGTGTCCTTCTGAATCAGGAATGTTTATGTTGCGCAGGTCATCATCCTCGCCAATTGCGAGGTTATAGCATTCTACTGCATTGGCTTCTTGTTCTTTCCAATCAGGTTGGTACTCGACTGTTTCTTTACCATCAAACACCTTAGTGTGGATCAGCCTAACAGCTGCATCCAAAGAAACCTCATTAATAGAAAATGTCATCACAAAACTATCAACAAGACTATCCCAACTTACAGTACCGTGGTGAAGCTCCACCTCTGCATACCAATTATTCGCAATAGGTTCCACGGTGTGCACGAACCGATGTACCCATTCTTCACAAGGGACATGCTTCCATGCTTCATAACACTATTCCAAATGTTCTTGAGGGCTAGTCTGACCATTAAACCTGCTTCGCACCTCCTGAGGTTGATCCACGAATCTGAGGCGAAGAAGCTTTTGACAAGCTTCCCAACTCTTAATATACTTCTTATGACCATTCCACCATCTAGCAGCTGCGGCTCTAAATACTTAATCTAGAGTTTCCATTTTCTGTGAATCTAGTACCTGCTCTGAAAATTGCAAAATAAACTCTTTGGGGTCTGTCAAGCCATCAAAAATAGGTAAAATTCTTGTCTGTGAACCAAGCCATCTGAGAGACTTGGTAATTCTTGCACACCGATGTCCATGTAGCTCATAAATTCTATGCTGCCAATTCTCTAAGCCTTCATCTGAATCATTCATGCAAGAACTATCACACTTCCAGTCCATTATACCTTCAGGAGTAGGGTTAACATAGTATTCTTCCTTAGCTGTGATATTGTAGATATGATCCAAAACATCCTGATCCTCATCTCTGACTGGCTTTGTGTACCGTACTCCTTGAGAAGGGTCCAAGGGGACTATGACTCTCAAGCATTTTCCTTCAAAAGTCATTTGTCTGTTCTTAAGATTGATTACTTCAGAATTCTCTATTGCCCATTCAATTCCTAGCAAGGCTGGATAGGGGTTGCTATCATCAATTATCTCAATGACTTCAAAATCTGATAAGGTACTGACTCCATCAATGTCTACTAGGACACTAGAGAATCTTCCTAGGGGCACAATCTTCTGCTGATTGGCTAATCTCAACTGTATAGGGGACCATTCAAGGGTAGGTTTTCCCATTTGTTCCCATGTCTGCTTAGTTAAGACATTGACTTATGATCCCAAGTCTAATATGATATCAGTCATGTCATACTCTCCTATCTGAGCATGCAATCTCATTTCTCTTCCAGTTCTTCTAACTCTATTGACAGTTTTTCCTTTCCCAGAGCTTCACTGAGGTTCGCAAGAAGCAATAACTTTATGTAACTCATTTAAAGCATTCTGATTTCGTAAGAGCTTCATACAACTCTGTAAAAATGTTGACAGTGTACTTACTTTCTCTGTCGAAGCTTCTTGAGACTGCGACTGCTGTTGATGCTGCTGCGCAGGTGCTACTGTTGTGCTCGGATCAACAAAGTCTTTTTTGGCTTCCATAAATGTTTATTTTTCTCTATCGACATCGAAGGTTGGAACTTTATCTGGGGTCTTCCAAACCCAATCCTCATCAGGATGTTTTTCCTTATTCTGCACTTGTGTCGTAGCTCCACTCCTTGTAACAACGTTAATGGTTGGGACAGGTCTTTGCTCTACAGTAATCATCTGAATATTTTGAGGAGGAGTGTTATTTATTTCTTGTATATTGGCTATCAGCTGTGGGCATTGCTCAATGACATGATCTACTGCTCTGCAATATCGACATGTTGTAGTTGGGTTCCGACAGTCTCTAGCTAGATGTCCTGCCTGATTACAGTTATAGCACACAACCTAACCTTGACCTCTTCCAGGCATACCACCATGACCAATACCTCCAAAATCACCTCGACCTAATGTACTACCACAGTAACCATATCCATCATTGCCTTGTGCATCGTTTTGTACCCTATAAGCATCATATGTTCGCTCTTGCATAAGATCAAAGCTGTGACATTCCTCTTCGTTGTGTCCTACTGACTTACAGAACTTGCAATAGGGATTCTTAGGGACTTGCACATATCTTTGTAGCAGATAGCAGTCTTCAGGTCGATGCTAGCCAGTTGTTCTACAAATCTCACAATATAGAACATTAGGGTTAAATGGGTTTAGCGCACCAGTATTCAGGTAATTTCTTAGCACAGGGCATTGTTCCTTGTCATGACCTTCTGTCCTACATCATGTACACCACACCTCTTCACAAATAGATTTCCCTTTTTCATGTCGCGCAGCTCCAAAGCCATTTCTACTAACTGCTCTTGTATTTGGGCTATGCCAGAATTATCTTTGACAGGAGCTGTCTCTAGTTTCATGGCAATCTTCAAAGCCTCTTACTGATCAGCAACCTTCTGTTGCATGAGTGGCGTCCTGATATGAGGTAATAAGGCTGCAATGAACCATTCTTTATGTTGCGCTGGTCCAATAGTGAAACTAACTTGGTATAGCAGAACTTTGAACCTCTGATCAAAGTCCCAAACTGATTCACCTCGTCTCTGCTGAATCTCTTTCAATTTAGTTATACACTGTGATTCTGATTTAGTCTTCTTGAACTCTTTGATCATTGCTGCTTTAATATCAGCCAAGACATGGTTCTGAGCACTGGAAAACTTCATAAACCAAGTCAAGGCTCGGTCTCTAAAAGAAGTGACCAGCTGCGCTCTTCTTACATCTTGATCCAAAATGTTCTTAGCTGTCCACACAGCTTTGCATAAAAACCAAAACTGTTCTGGATCCTCTGATCCAGTTCCTTTGAAAACTGGGAGCTTGATATCATCAGTCATATGGTCCAAACTGGACAGAGGGGGGGAGAACTTACTGGGGTAGACTGACCTGCGACCGGAATACTCGGGCTAGGGTTACTACCAGACTGCGATGGTTTCTCAGGGGTAGCAGATATTCGTTGCGGGGTTATAGGAGGGTTTCTTTAGATTTAGGGTCCTCTGGCATATACTCGATATTCTGACCTAGGGTATAGGATTCTAGGTTTCTCTTGTATCTTTTACCGCTTCACAGCAAACCACTTTGCTCGTCGAAGTTACTTTCACTTCCAAACATATGTTAGTAAAATTAAATCTAGCAATCTGATTCTATAAGCAATATGCCCTTCTCAGCCAAGAGCATTTTAATTTGCAGACTAAATGAATTTAGGTACTTACCCCTTGGTCCTTTGAAGAACTGCCTTTCAGCTTCGCTAAAAGAGGTACTTGTGTCAATGGAAAATGTTAGCCAGTTTTGTTACACAGTCTAAATGTTGCCATATGCCAAACTTTGAATGTTTCACTCACAGGAAAAGCCACAGCAGGATGAGAATAATGTCACAGCTCTAAATGTTGCACAGAATACCCGCATATTGAAAAGGATGATTACACAGTTCACTACAATAGAGGATTGTGTTATACATTCAAATAAATGGAACAGAAGGATGAAAATGATCAAATGTTACAAATTTTACATATGTTATCAGCATAGAGTTATCATGTTATACATCAACAGCATACACAGTCAAATGTTACACATCGAAACACATGGATACAGCATTATATTGAAACTCAACGTTATTCTATACCATGGAGCTTAACATACGAAGTCTCATTGAAACACAGTGTTACATCTATACAGCGATTCACATATAAAACAGAGCTTTAAAAGAATAGTTTGATCACACTATACAGAATATGAAACAGAGCAGGCGGAAGGATAATGTCTTTCTCATCCGCAACAGTGGAAGCGGGAAAGACTACGGGCTCTGTGGCAACAATGGGAAAACTCTTCATCAGAGGAGAAACGACTAAACAGCGGAAGGACAGTGACTTTCTCATCCGCAACAGTGGAAGGATAGTGTCTTTCTCATCCGCAATAGCGGAAGCCGGAAAGACTATGGACTCCGCGGCGACAATGGGAAAACTCTTCATCGGAGGAGAAATGACTAAACGGCGGAAGGATAGTGACTTTCTCATCCAAAACGGTGGAAGACAGAAATACTACGGGCTCCACGGCAAACAAACATATCGGCAAGCAGAAGAATAAAATACTACGGAAGAATAGTCCTATTCACAGCCGCAACAGCGGAAGACAGAAAGACTATGGGCTCTGCAGCAAGCAAAACATATATGGCGGATGGTTAGCTCCTTGAGGAGCCGCAACGGCGGAGAATGAAAGAACAAAATGTTCCGACGCGAAACCAAACAATCAGCCGACTAAGGCAAATGCATCGGAGAAGAATATCAAGACTGAAGCCGATTATCTTTCCACAACGGCGGGAGAATAAGAAAATAAACCTCTGATTTAAACATTTAAAACCCCAGTGTGGCATGACATTGGTGATAAGTGGCGTGGCATGGCCTTGCAGAGCAGCGACTAGAATGAAGTGATTTGGAGTAAGTGAGAGTGGAACTCAATGGTAAAAGTTAAAACCCCAGAGCAGAGAATGACTAGTCGTGGAATGAAAAGAGTCAGACAAACTGGGTATTCGAGGGACTTAAAGTTTTTTCAGTTAGAGATCAACATTTGAGACGTTGAGAGCCTTGACAGTTAAAA